>CM025784.1:20229718-20253693 GCA_014636745.2 Centella asiatica | reverse complement strand
TAATACGAGATTTATTCTTTCACTCGTCAACAACTCCGATGGATCAAGTTATGACCTAGTCCGCTTGTCATCAGGACTTACATGCAAATCACTGATACTTGGCTAAAAAGCAAGGGGTATAACTGGGAAAAATATTCCTTGAAATATGGTGATCCAATAACAACCTTTACACCAGAAACACATGGAGAATAAGGATAGAAACAGAAACAACAATAGCCAAAAGTAGTGTGACATGTGTATCTCCAAAAGGACAATAACGAGACATACTGTGGCTATATTGAAAAAGCAGAACGACTAGCACATGGGTTCTGCAACTACTCTCGTACTTATACAGAAAGAGTTGTTAGACGAAACAACCAGGAAGTTTAGAAAGAACAAACAAGAATTAAAAACACTAAGACTTAACTTTTTCAATATTCATACACTAGAAAGAAGCTTTGTAATAGTTCTTAAGAGAAATATTCAAAGAGAAATATGTAGCTAATGTGTGAGAAAAGAAGCTGTAAATTTTTACAGAATTGTAGTTGTTTAATCACTTTGTGATTATAACAGATTCTCAGAAAAACACAAGTTATAATACAACTTTTTTAACTTGAATCTGTGTGTTTTCATATCAAATATGTTTTCTATTTTTCTAGATATTGTAGTTATTCCAACGTGTGTGTTTTAAGCCTTAACAGTTCGAAAAAGTTGTAATTTTTGTATTCAACCCTCCTTCTACAAACACTTTAGCTTGTTTTGTTCTAAAAGGATCCCTCTAAGTATACTGATATAGAGAGGGAGAAGGCATCAATGGATACACACCTTCAACTAATACTAAGTGAAGACCTAGATGGGGTGATGTATCATAGTGTTATAAACAACACATCTGGAAATCAGATTTGGGACACTCTAGAGGTTTTGTGTGTTGGGACAGAAGAAGTAAGAAAGAACCAGAGGTAGATTTTGGTAATTATGTATGAAACCTTCGAGGCAAAACTAAATAAAGACATAACTGAGGTGTTTGAATAAACTTATGAATGACTTCCAGTTACATGAAAAAAAAATGATAATGATGAGGCCAATCTAAAGTTTTTGTTGACTCTCCTAGACCATCTAAAAAACAAGTCAACAGTAATCAGAGAGTCAAGGGATTGAACAAAAATCACCTTAGACAAACTCTATGAAATTCTGATGACTTATGAGCTGAAGCAAGCTCAGAAAAGAAGCATCTACAGCAAAAATAGAAGCTCCAAATCAGGCATTGCACTGCTGACAAGTGAACACAACAGAATGGAAGAGAGAGTTCTTGTTGCAAAAAATAATAAAAAGGAACCTGAGGAATATCAAAAGAAGAATCTGCTCAAGGAGATTGATGATTATAAAGAGGATGAGAACAACACTATAGAAGAACTTGACAACAAAACTATGGCCTATATGGCAAGAAAGTTCAAGAATCTAAGATTCAAAAGAAACACTATATTCACCAAGTCTAGTCCTCAAGCAAATGGATCCAACTCAAGTAGTGCCTCTAGAACTAGTTTCAAAGGAGGTTATAAAACTGGGAGCATCGACAGAGCAAAAATCAAATGCTACAACTACAATGAGTTACGACACTTTGGTATTGAGTGTAGAAAGCCATAGCAATCCAAATCAACCAAGGACTATGATGAGCTTAAGACGAAGTGTGCATGCTCCTGAAGAAGCAATGCAAAGCCTATATTGTTGAAGGAAAAAGCTGGATGATTCTGATGAAGAAGAACCAGAGGAGTATGTCAACATGGCACTCGTGGCCAACTCATCTGATGATAGTTCAAGAAAGAGCATTCAGACCTAATCTCTTAAGCATTAAAATGTCTAACTCTGAGCATAAAAGAACTGTTGAAGAGCTTAGTGTAGACTTATTTCAAATACATACTAGCTTAGTTACTTCTAATGAAGAAAATGCAAGACTAATGACTGAAATTGAAAAGTTGACTACTAGAAATGAAGAACTTGGACTAGTATATGTCACACTAGAGTCTCTAAAGTAGGAGAATGAGTATCTCCAGAACAACGTCAAATGTACCAAAGAGATTGAGGAATTCCTGAGAAAAGAATTGTCTCAAAATAAGTTTATGATTACTGGTTTTAAGAAGTCTACTAACATCACCAAAGAGATTCTTGATCATTCTATCACAGGATCAAAAGTACGAATATGATATGACTATGACAAGAAAATAGGAAAAAAACCTATGTTAAGGAAAAATGATGAAGTTGTTCAAATAGAAAAGGAATATGTACATCCTGTCCTTGAAAAAGTTAAGGCTCCCTTATAAAAAAAGTTTGTACTTGAGTCTATACAAGAGGAAGATATCCTTATCAAGCATAAGTTAATGCTTGAAGAAGAGGGAGAAAGAAAAGATAAGAAGCAAATTCATAAAAGAGAAGAATCTATAAGCAAAAAGGAGATTCTTGTTAGGGAAATCAAGTCCGAAAATATAAAGCAAAACAAGAATCTCCCAAGTAGGCCAAATCAGGAGAAGAAAAAGAACAAGAGTGAAAAGGTAGTTACTGTGAGAAGAGACAAAGCTAAGATAGTAAATGGAAACAATAACTCCCGTGGTAGCTCACATGATAAAAAGAAAAGACCAAACAAATATAGGAAGGTAGGAATAAATAAAAATAGTAATTATGGTTCCATTCCCAATGCTCCTAGGAAAAAGTGCAGAAATTGTAACTCCGTCAGCCACCTGACACATAAGTGCACCAATAAACCTAGGACACCATCTGACCATTTTTGTCATAAACAACAATTTGATAACACTCCATTGAAACACAAAGTCTATCCTTTCTACAACAATTTTGAATGCATGTTATGTGCTATAAATGTTTTATCTAGCTGCTTTAATATGATGCATGTCTCTCATGAAACTTGTAAATATCAGGTCATGCACAATGCTAAAAGAAAGACTCCCAATCCTCCAAAGGCAAGGAAGGACATTATCAGTCCTCCTAAAATCAGAAATGACACTTTACCCCCAAAAGCTAAGATTAAATCTTTTTTTGTTCAACAATGGATGAAGATGGAAGTCAAGGCTGACTTAAAACTTGAAAATAAAGAAAGAGGATATGTTTAATGTTATTAAAATTGTTGATATAACTGATCATCCAGACAATGATGATAATGATTTTGTACCTATTAAGGCTCAAGGACCCAACAAAGTTTGGGTACCAAAGAAAACTTAAGTGTTTTATGAATGCAGGGCAAGAAAAGGAGCAAAGCTGTGTGGATCTTGGACAATGGTTGCTCTAGGCACGTGACTGGTGATATAGCCCTGCTATCAAACTTAAAAGAGAAAGTTAGCCCATTGATGACCTTTGGAGATGACAACAAAGGACTCACAATGGGATATGGCTGTTTGGAAGCTGGAAATGTCATCATAGAAAATATAGCATGGGTTGATGGCCTCAAGCACAATCTATTGAGTGTTAGTCAATTATATCACAAAGGTTTCCTTGTTTGTTTCAAAGATGAGCAGTGCTTCATCACACACAAGAAGTCTAGAGACCTTGCTCTTTTAGGAGTAAGAAAAGGGAACCTCTACATAGTTTATCTCAATTCTGCAAACAAAGATAAAGTGTCATGCTTCTACAACAATGCCTCAAGTAGTGAGAGTTGGCTATGATATAAGAAGTTTTCACATCTCAACTTTAAAATAATATATTCTCTTGTTAAGAAGGAGTTAATGACAAGACTGCCTCAACTTGAATTCTCTTAAGAAGGATTATGTGAGGCATGTCAAAAAGGAAAGATGATGAAGTACTCATTCAAAAACAAGACTGTTACATCCATTATAGATCCTCTTCAACTCATCCACATGGATCTATTTGGACCTAGAAATGTCATGACAAACACAAAGAAAAGATTTGTTTTAGTGATGGTGGATGACTATTCAAGATATACTTTGGCGAGGTTTCTTCATAGCAAAAATGAGAACTCACAAATAGTCATGGACTTCATTAAGAAAGTTGAAAAAGAGTCCAGCCAAAAAGTGAGAACTCTCAGAAGTGACAATGGAACATAATTCAAAAATTCAGAATTGACAAACTTATGTGTTGATAACGGAATTACACATCAGTTCTCAGCCCTAAGAAATCCAGAGTAAAATGGAGTGGTTGAGAGGAAGAACATGACTCTTATAGAGGCAGCAAGAACTATGCTTCAAGATGCACATTTGTCTACCTATTTCTGGGCTAAAGCAATCAAAACTACATGTTTCACTTAGAATAGGTCTATGGTCAACAAGATACAAGGAAAAACTCCATATGAGTTTATGTCAGGCAAAAAACAAATTATAAAGTCCTTGCATGTCTTTGGAAGTAAATGATTTGTGCTCAAAGACAGTTAGCACCTTGAAAAGTTTGAGGCTAAAGTAGATGAAGGAATCTTTCTAGGGTACTCACTCATAAGCAAAGCCTATAAAATTTATATCATCAGACTGCCGAAAATTGTGAAAAGCATACATGTTACATTTGATGATTCTAAATTTCCAAGACTGCAGGATAATGATAAAACTGAGTCCCTAAGATTTGAAAATAAAAACTATTCAGGAGACTCAGATGATGGTGAACAAGAACCTGATGCTACTGTAGAAGAACCAAGAGAATATATCACTCCATCTAATATTGATAATGTATCTTCATCCAATGCAATTTTAGAAAGTGATGGAAACAATATAACTAAAAACTCAACTGTTCAAACAAGCAACAACTTAGAGTGAGTTTCTCGTGAATCCACTAGCTCAACTTATGATGATAATACCACAAATGAAGCCTCCTCATAAAGAAGAAACTGCCAGTCCATAGGAAGTGGAACAAGAGTCATCCTCTTGAGCTAATCATTGGAGATCTTGAAAGTTGTGTAAGAACAAGAAAAGCCACTCATAATGAGCATCTATTCTCAAGTTTCTTATCTCAAACTGAGCCTAAGAAAGTTGAGGGTGCATTGTTGGATCCTAATTGGGTGATTGTCATGCAACAGAACTCAATTTGTGCCCAAGCCTAAAAACAGAATCATCATTGGCACTGCATGGGTTTTCAGAAACAAAATAGATGAAGTTGTGTTAGATATAATTGTTGTTGATGAAGATCTAGATGTTAATAAATAAATGTGCATTTGTAAATACTCAAGGTATTCTATAAACCTTAGTATACTTGCACAAATAAGCATTCACTAATGGATAACTCAGTCCGTCATGGGATGGCCTAAACTGCACTAGTCAAGTCATCAGTCGATATTTAGAAAGGACTTGATAGTGTCAGGGGATGTCTATTTTTACTTAAGGTTCAAGTATTCTGCACATCAGATGTTCCAGTAAAAGCCAACAAAGTATCAGTTGTTAAAGGAGTTAGTATTGGAAAAGGCATCGATGGAAAAACCCATCAAAGTAACTCATCAGGGGAAGCCTAAAATACTACGTCAGGGGATGATACCATCAAGGGAAGCCTAAACTTTGCATCAGGGGACAACCCGTTAAGGGAGGCTAAACTCGGCATCAGGGAAACCCAATAGGGGAAGTTTAAACACTGCATCAGGGGATAGCATAGATGGAAAAACCCGTCATGGGAACCATTAGGGGGAATGCTAAACACTGCATCAGTGAATCTCATTAGTGGATACAAGTAGGTTTTAACATCAGAGGATCAAGTAACATTTAACTAATTCTACATCAAGGATTAGCATCAGTGGAAAGTGAAGCATTGATCAAGTCTCCATCAAGGCTTGTCATAAGGGGATCCAAAAGCACTGATCAAGTGAACATCAGGGCTTGTCATCAGGGGAGAGTTATGACCTAGTCTGCTCATCATCAGGACATACATATAAATCACTGATACTTGGATAAGAAGCAAGGGATATAACTGGGGAGATATTACTTGAAGTATGCTGGTCGAATAACAACTATCTAGCAATAAATACATGAAGATCAAGGGATGAAAAAGAAGCAACACTAACCAATAGCAGTGTGACACGTGTATCTTCGAAAGGATAATGACGGGACATACTGCGGCTACGTTGAAAAAGCAGCACGTCTAGCACGTGGATTCTACAACTGTTCTCCTACATATACAAAAAGAGTTGTTACACGAAACTACTAAGGAAGTTGAGAGAGATACACACCAGAATCAGAAAAACTAAGATATCTCTTTAAACATTCACCAGAGAGAAGCTTTGTAATAGTTCTTGAAAGAAATATTCAAAGAGAAATACGTAGCTAATGTGTGAGAAAAGAAGCTGTAAATCTTTACAAAATTGTAGTTGTTTAATCACTTTTGTGATTATAACAAATTCCCAAAAAAAAACCCAAGTTATAATACAACAATTTTAACTTGAATCTGTATGTTTTCATATCAAATATCTTTTCTGTTTTTCGGGTCATTACAACTATTTCAGCGTGTGCTTTTTAAGTTTTAACAGTTCAAAAAAGTTGTGGTGTTTGTATTCAACTCCCCTTTTACAAAAACTTTAGCTTATTTTGTTCTAACAATTGGTATCAGAGTCAACTAGCAAACTACACGTGCTAGAAGATCTATATCTATGGCAAACAATGCTGGAAATAGTAAGGTTCCCATGTTGGAACATGGAAAATACTTCTTCTGGAGGCAATACATGATTGTTCATCTCAGATCCATTGATGATGAATATTTACAAGTTCTAGAAAAAGGCCCTCATGTACCTAAGAAGCTCATTCCTTAAAAGGTGTTGAATGGAGTTAGTGTCCCTGAAAAATTAGTCTCAAAGACTACTGATGAAATGACTCCTGAGGAAAGAGAAAAGGTGAAGAAAGATCTGAAAGTCATTGGCATTCTCTATAATGGCTTAGACGATGATATGCTAAACAATATCATGAATCTAACAATGTCTAAGTCAATATGGGATACCATCCAGATCTTGTGTGATGGTAGAGAAGATGTGAGGGAAAACAAACTACAGTTGTTAACACAATAGTACAAGTGGTTCACAATGAAAAATGGTGAAAAACTCACTAAAATGTTCAACATATTCATAGGTTGGTAAATGACTTGAAAATGTATGGGAAGACATATGCCAACAAGGATATCAATAGAAAATTCATAAGGGCACTTCCCATATCATGGGATCCAAAGACAACAGTCATCAGGGAATCCAACGACATGAATCTCCTAGACTTGGATAGGCTCTATGGTACCTTTAAGACATATGAATTGTAGGTTCAACAAAGATCAGAAATGTCTGGGACACCAAAAAACTTAAATCTGTAGCCCTGATGGCTAGTAAGATAAACAAGAGGGAAACAAGACAAAGTATCCTGATGAAGTAGCAACTAGGAGATGTTGAGCAAAATGAAGAAAGTGGGGATGATGAAGATAACTCTAAGGGGACTAGGTACACCCCTGAAGAGTTAGAAGAGATGGATGAAACAATGGCCTTCCTTGCAAGAAGGTTTTCTAAACTAAAATTTCAAAAGCCAAATGGAATAAAGAAATTTTTAGGAAAGAAAACTGGTAACACAAACAACTTTATTGACAAATCAAGAATAAACTGCTACAAATACAATGAGTTGGGTCACTTTGCAAATGAGTGTCGCAAGGCCAGAAATGAAGTTAAGTTCAAAGGGAAGGATGCTATGGTGGACTACAAGAAAAAATACTTTATGCTAACAAGAATGGCAAAGCTTACATTGCTGAGGGAAAGGATTATGCTGACTCAGATGAAGAAGTAACTGACGAATATGTCAATCTAGCCTCGATGGCCTCATCCACTGATAGTAGTAGCTCACAAGTAAGTTTCAAAATTTCTACTAACATTTCTAAAACTGATTGTTTTAAAACTGTTAAGAAAATGACTTGTGTGATTAGAGACCTTTATAACACATTAAGGAGTGTTGTACTTGAGATTGAAAGAGTGCAAAACATAAATGAAAATTTATCAACTAGAAACACTTTTTTAGAAGCAGAATTGACTAGGGTTGACAGGACTAGAAATCTCCTTGATTGTGCCATCAAAAAGGAAAAGTGGACCTCCAAAAAGCTCAAACAAAATGAGGAAGTCATAAGAAAATAGAATGAATCTAGGAAAAAACTGGAGGATCAACTGAACAATAAAAAATGTGATTCTAAACCTCGTTTAGGCTATGAGGAGACTCAAGTGAAACAACCTTCTATTAAGGTTAAAAATGCAGCTATCTTTGGTAAAAGGCCTATGCAACCTGTCAAGTTTGTTCAGGTTGTAACCAAACTAGAGAAAGAGAATGTTTTCCCAATGAGTGAAGCTTCCACAAGTGGTGGGAGTGATAAGAAGCCTGTTCTTTCCAAAGCACTCAAAATCCCTTCAAAGAATAAACCATATTGTGCATCAGTGGATACATAGTCATCAGGTGAAAGAAGTGCATCAGGCCGTCGAAGCCTTTCAAGGGATAAAAGCCTGACAGAGGACAAGAAAAAAAATAGGAATGGTAAGCTAGGAGTAAACAAAGCTAGCAACTATACTCCTATTCATGAAGCCCCTAGGAAAGTGTGTTGGAACTGTGGAAATGTTAATCACTTATCTTTTCAATGCAAAGAAAAATCATAGATTTTGACTGACACAATTTTATATGTTAATGATCTACATTCTGTTCAAGCATGCACCCCTAAAGGTAAAGATAGGAAAATAGTTGATAAATCTAAAGCATATAGTGCAGCTCCGAAAAAGGAGAAAGTGTGTAGCTTGCCTAAACCAAAAGTCAAATGTAATGAAAAAGTTGTTTTACCATTAATTGTGGCTAAACCTAGAGGACCGAAATCCACTTGGGTACCCAAAATAAATTAAATGTTCTTTGTGTGTAGGGAAAAGTCAAAGGCAAGCAAGTCTGGTTTCTAGACAGCGGTTGCTCAAGACATATGACAGGAAACAAAGCCCTGCTCATAGAGTTCAATGAGAAGGTTGGTCCAGTGATCTCTTTTGGTGACAATAGCAAAAGAATGATTCTTGGTTATGGAAACAAAGGAAGCAAAGGAAATCATCCTTTGTTAGCAAAGAAACTACATGATCAAAGATCCAATTCAAATGCTTCACATGGATCTATTTGGTCCTGTCAATATCATGTCAGTATCAAAGAAGAGATTTGCATTGGTCATTGTGGATGAATACACTAGGTATACTTAGGTCAAGTTCCAACATGCTAAATCAAAGGTGACTCAACAAGTCATTGACCACATAAGAAAAGTGGAAACTGAGTTAGGGTCGGTGGTTAGGATTTTGAGAATAGACAATGGAACTAAATTTAAGAATGCATCTGTTGATAGATTTTGTGTGGAAAATGGCATCAATCATACTTTTTCTGCCCCAAGGACTCCCCAACTGAATGGTGTAGTGGAAAGGTAAAATAGAACCTTGATAGAAGCTGCTAGAACAATATTAGCAAAGGCAAAAATTCCTACCTACTTTTGGGCTGAGGCAATAACCACTGCTTGTTTCACTCAAAATAGGTCTTTAATCAACAAGGCTCACAACAAGACACCATATGAGCTAATGGTAGGGAAAAAGCCAAACATCAAGTTCCTTCATGTCATTGGAATAAAATGCTTTGTATTAAGGAACTTTGGTGAACACTTAGGAAAATTTGACTCAAAGGCTGATGAAGCAATTTTTCTAGGTTACTCCCTAACATCTAAGGCCTACAGGGTTTACAACAAAAGGCTCCAAATAGTGATGGAGTCTATACATGTAGCTTTTTGATGATCACAAAATTTCTGGACTTGAACACCTTGGTTTTCATGAAGAGCTCAGATTTGAAAATGAAGATGATTTTGATGATCAAGAGAATGGAGCTATTTGTGCAATCAAATGGAGGAACTAACCATCCCTGATGTCGATCCAACCATCTAAGAAGTCCCTTCAGTGGATAGAGTAAATTTCCTAGACAACAGATTAGGAAACACTCTATCAGAGGATAATCCATCAGTAAATGCACCAACAGAATTGATCATTGGTGATCCTAACCAAAGAATGCAAACCATGAAAGCTACACTTAATGAGTGCCTATATGTTTGTTTTTCCTATTTCAAATTGAACCAAAGAAATTTGAAGAAGCCATGCAAAATGCTGATTGGATCATGGCTATGCAAGAATAGTTGAATCAATTAGAAAGAAATCTAGTATGGAAGTTGGTGCCTAAGCCTAAAGACAGAACTATAATAGGCACCTAGTGGGTATTCAGAAACAAGATGGATGAAGCTTGAATTGTTATATGAAACAAGGTAAGATTAGTGGCAAAGAGTTATCTTCAAGAGGAAAGGATTGACTTTGATGAGACCTTCGCACCAGTGGCCAGACTTGAGGCTATAATAACATTCTTACCTTTGCAGCACATTCAAACTTCAAGATTTATCAAATGGATGTGAAAAGTGTCTTTCTCAATGGGAAATTAGAACAGGAGGTGTATGTCCCACAACCTCCAGGGTTTGAAAATTCTTAATCCCCAAACCATGTTTACAAGCTAGAGAAAGCACTTTATGGACTGAAGCAATCTCCTACAACTTGGTATAACACATTATCAAAGTTTTTAGTGGAAAACAAGTTTACAAGAGATATCATTGACAAAACGTTGTTCTTTAGACAACACCAAGGTCATCTTATCTTGGTACAAATCTATGTTGATGATATCATTTTTGGATCCACTGATACGAAGTTGTGTGAGAAGTTCTCTAAGCTCATGCAAAGCAAATATGAAATGAGCTTAATGGGTGAATTGTCTTATTTCTTGGGACTACAAGTTAAACAAGTCACTGATGGGATTTACATTCATCAGTCAAAGTATGCCAAAAAACTTGTTAAGACTAAATGAGCTTAAGTGTTTGTAGGGGGGGGGGGGGATGAATACAAACACTACAAACTTTTTGTTCTTTCTAAATCTTTACACACAAGCTGGAATATCAGAAAAACTTAAAGAAATAAAGATAAGAACACGCACATTCAAGTTAAAATATTTATATTAAAACTTGGGATTTTTCTGGATATCTGGTTAATCACAAATGTGATTAATCAGCTACAACTTTTGTAAATGATTACAGCTTCAACTTCACACTCACTAGATTCTCACTTTCTTTGGAATATTTTTCTTAGGATATATTACAAAGCTTCTCTCTAGTGTTTGTGTGCTTCAAATGTTGATCTGTTGGATTGATTATTTCTTTTATATGAGAACTCTTTTGCCTGTTTATCAGATCAGTGGATGAACCCACGTGCTAAAACATGCTGCTCTTTTCAACTTAGCTGCATATGTGTCACATCAATGTTCTTTTGGAACTATGTGTTAGACTGCTGCTACTTTTGTTGCTTCTTTTTCATCCCCTGATCTGCGTGCATTTAATGATCGAGAGTTATCATTAGACCACCAAACTTCAAGAAATATCTTTCCAGATTATATCTCTTGCTTCTTCAACAAGCTTCATTGATTTGCGTGTAGGACCTGATGACTAATGTATGCAGCCATAACTATCCACTAACGACTAGCCCTAATATGAACTTGATTAGTACTTTTGGATCCCCTAATGAAAAGTCCTATTTAAGAACTCAATCAATGCTTCAAACTTCACTTGATATATCCAAGTGCTTCTTGATCCCCTGACGTTAAGACTTAAGGCATACTCTGATGGCTTCCACTGATGCAGTGTTGTGCATTCCCCTTGATGTGTTAGCTTGACACTGTCATACCCTAATGATTTCCCCTGATAGGTTAGCATGTCACTGTCATGCCTTGACGGGTTCCCCCTGATGAGTTTGGCTTGCCATTGCCATACCTGACGCGTTCTCCTGACGGGTTGTCCTGCCTACGTCATCCCCTTATGGGTTCCCCTGACGGCTTCCCCTGACGGATTCCCCTGATGGTCTTTAATCCCTGAAGCTTTTTTGATCTTATCTAGAATGTCTGATGTGCGGAATAACTTAAGTGACTTTGAGTAACAACAAACATTCCTCTTCACTATCAAGTCCTTTATAAGTTTTCACTGATGACTTGTATAGTGCAGAGCAATTCATCCCCTGATGACCAAATTGATCATCAGTGGATCCAAAACATGTGTTGATACTTAGGTTTATTGAATACCTAAATTATATTCAGATGCATAACTTATTCTCTAAACATCATCATCATTATTTATCTCTAACAATCTCCCCTATTTATGATTATCAATTCGATAACCATAAATTACATGATGCACTGATGATGATGTCAAAACCAAAAACTATACTTATACAAATATGGGTTTAATAAAATTATATCTATATAATCTATTGTATTTGTATGAACAGAAAGAATAATTGTACAAATATTTCCTCTAACTATTACAGAAATATACACTCTTAGACATCAGGATCCCTTTCTCTTTTGAGCTGAAACAAAGGGCAATGGATGATTTGATTCAATAGGTTGTGAATCACTTCCAAGGCCTTGTCTCCTTTGATCTGGATTTTGATTTGGAATCCTGAGCCTATTGTCTTCTCCTCCTGCTATAAGCTGTTCAAGCTCCTTCTAAAGAAGTTTTCTGAAGTTGACAATGTTGACATTTATGCTTGATTCTAGAGCTTCAAGGACTGATATGATCTTTGGAAAGTTGGCTACAGCAAGTTGTGACCAGTAAAAGGTGATGATCTCCCCTTCTGAAGTTTTGAACTCTACACCTATGGGGTTTGTGATCATCTTAGGATATTCTTTGAGTCCTTTTACTAGGGGCACATCCCTTACTGCTGCTGTATTCCTATCATCAACTCTGGTTTCTTCAATCTCCTTCAACACTCTCTGTATTAGCAGGATTCTGAACTTGATGACATGTTCATTCTTGTGATAAGAAATTTGGCTTAGAACATGCATCGCTTCCTCCAGATCAAGCCCATCAACATTTTTTATTCTTATACTCTTCTCCTGCCCATCAGTTGATCTGTAGAACAGTTTTAAAGGTCTCTCTAATGTTGTGGGCAGGCTTCTTTCATCGTTGATGGCTTTCCTCAACCTTTCGATCATCCCCCTCAAGTCTCTGTTTAGCATTGAAGTCTTTGAAATTAAGTTCAGGATCAATCCTAGTTGCTCAGCATCCATTCTCCTATACCAGTCCAGAGTGATTGAGAACTGCGACCCATTTTTCAGTTGAGCGCTGATTAGCTTTTCCCTTTTATTGTTAGTCCTGACATTTATGCTATTTATGGAGAACATAAATGTCAGATTATTGCGCCTTTCATCTTTTAGGGATTCAGCTAATGTGGGTGGTCCAATTGTTATAGGAGAATGTGCTTGATCTTTGGCTTCAGATGACCTGGGTTTGGTGGCATCAAGGGATTTAGGTTTATCTTTGTCTTGATCCCCTAATTCACCCTTGGGGAGTTGAGATTTCTTTGGCTGAGGTTTCCTGGAGGATCTTGGCCTGACACTCTTCCTCTTCTTTTCTTCTTCTTCCTTTTCCCTTGCCATTTCCCTCTCCTCCTCCTCTTGAAGTTGTTATACATATAGTGCATCAGCTTCCACAAGCTTCTTGTCTTGAGGAAAGACAAGCTCCACTTTCCCATCAATTACAACTTCAACAGGTGTTGGAAAGTAGGCTGTCTTCATGGTATCTCCAAGTAGCTTAGGCCCTGATTGAGTATTTGATTTCTTCTTTGGTTCCTCAATCAAGATGCCTTTGCCTTTATCCTTGGGTTTTGGAGCAAGAGCAAGAGCAGTCACATCCCCTGATGGTTGAGCAGTTGAGGGCTTCTCTGCAACATCCCCTAACGATGGCCTTGAAGATTTCTCCCCCTTTTTGACAGCATCATCAGTGAAAGTTGAGAGTTGGGATGTGACTTAAAAAACTTTTTGAAGAGCGTCGCCATTGACAGTTGCAGAGTTTCCATGTTGTTTATTTTGGTGGAGAAGGTTAAAAGTTGTTTGCTAACATTGTCAGCAAGTTTCTTCATTCGGAGCAAGGTTTGACTAGTCACAAGGGAGTCCACAACTTGCTATACACTATTTATTTTGTTGGTAAAGTGTGTATAGAGCTTCTTATTTTCTACATCCACAGATTGCCCAATCATGATTTGGGATTTAAGCATTTTTGACAAAACTGGATCTGTAGTCCTGGATAGCTCTTGTTTTAGTAGCTATATTGTTTCTGTCATCTCATTTTTCTGAAGAAATAAATCAACTCCTAGGATTGGTAAAAGATCATCCATAGGAGTGTCATCTTCATCCCTATTAGAAGAGGATGCAGTATTTACAGTATCAATATCAAAATTTTCTCTATGTTCTTTATATACAAGGATCTCATCCTTATTTCCCTCAATCTCTCCTTTTTCTGTGCCTTCTAAGGCATCTCTCGAAGACTCTCCTTTTTCTTTGCCTTCTAAGGTAGTACTCTCAAACTCTCCTTTTGCTAATCTCCTCTCAGGGGATTGACTTTGCCTCTCTTCACTAAGTATTCTCACATCCTCACTCAAAATTGTCCTAGATGGGCTCCTATGGGCTATGAGATCAACTACTGTGGCCAGTTCAAGTAAATTATGTATAGTTCCTAGTTCCACAGAGGTGATAGGTGAGGGAGTGGAAGAAATTTGTGTATATACAATTGGAGAAGTGTATGTTTCTATAGAAGATGTATATACAGGTGGGGGAACATAAAGACTTATTGCAGTAGTATATATAGATGAATTTATGTCCCCTGGCTGATCATCATTGATTGTATCAATTAAAAATAAGTCAACTATTTGAGTGTGTTGACTCTTAATCACTGTGTCAGGGAGTGTTGGCTCCTCCATGAATTAAGAAATTGGAGAATCTGATCTTATGACACTCAATGTTTGTATCATAATATCTGAAGAAATTTGAGGAATAGAAAAAGAAGGAAGAGGTGTAGAGGGGAGTTTTGGTTGGATCACTGAATGAGGAGGTGATCCATCAAGAGAAGTTGTGTGTGCACTCACTGTGTCAAATATCTGCAAGTGGCTCTCAGAGACCCTGATGTTAGTTTCATCAGGGGCTATGGTCAGTGTATGTGCCTCACTCAACTGTGTCCCTGGTTGGGGACTATTTTCAATAACTAATTCCTTTTGAGAGGAACTAGTTAGAAATGTGTTTAATTCCCTATCAAAAGTAGTATCTTTTTGAGAGGATACTGTCTGGTCTAGCTGTTGGGTTACACTCGTTGCCATCTTCTTCTTCTTCAATCTCTTATAGGCAATCACTCTCTCTCCTTGCTCCCCCTCAATTGTTGCAATTATTTCAGAGGTTTTTCTTTTGGTACCCGTAGTCTTTTGGGAGACTAAGGGTTGGGCTGTTGAGAGTGGTTGTGTTGAAATTGGTTATACTACTTCACTGGGTTTTCTTTTATTCCCCACAGTCTTTTGGGAGACTATGGGTTAGGCTATTGAGAATGGTTGTGTAGAAATTGGTTGTACTACTTGGGAAGGTAGAGAAGTGGTTGCGATCTCTGCCACAGTAGTTGAAGGAGAAGAATTGATAGGTTGAGAAGTAGAAGGGAGAGTTCGTGATACCTGATCCATATGCAACGGAAGTGCAAATGGCTCTGCAGTATACGATTTCTTCATTATTTCTACAAACAACTTCGTAGTTTGTTTGTATGTCTGTATAGAAACGTCATTCTCAAAAGAAAGGTTAGTAATTTGGTCCTTAATGATCATATATAAAAATCTAGCATAATAAATTTCTGATTTCCTAGAATTAAAACTACCCATTTTATTTATAAGATCATCAAAAATTAATTTTCCTATATTTATATTTACATTTCTAATAATGGCGCAAGCTATTTTTAAAGTTAAAGAAGTTATTACCTCAAAGTTGGAAGACTTACCTGAGAACACCTTTGTGATTGTGTCAAAGAGATAAGAAATCTCTTGCTTCACATTGACCCACTTGAGGTCCTTGAACTTTAACACTAAATTGGGAGCAGTGTTGTAGCCCAGTTCCCTCAAGAAATCAAGCAGATCAGCATCAGATGGTACTTCCACAAGATCTTAGGTAGGTAGTCCTAGTGCAAAATTAATTCTTAAAGGGGTTATCTTTTTCTTTTCGAAAGAAATTTTGAACGAGATTCCCTTTACCGTTTTAGGTTTCGTTATGGAGTACATGAACTTTAAACTTGTCCACAATTGAGAGATAGCTTCACCAGACATTTTTTCATTGGTAAATATTGTTAGAGTGTATGCCCTAGTGGCCAATCATGTAATGATTATGACACTATATTTATGTTATGTTTTGGTTAAATGATAATTTATTATGTTTTATTTACTGTGTTATATAAATCTTAACATAATAAATGTCCTTAGAAGAATGATACTATTTATATGGATTCAAGTATGTGACTTGAATATGAGATCATATAAGTATGTAATGTATCGTTATTCTTAAATGTCCCTAGTCGAGTATCATTGTTAGTGGGACAACAATAATACATTGAGACTAGTATGTGGATTAACTGATGGCCATATCTCATTGGTCATAAATATATACGAGATATATTAAGTTGATACATAGGTACATGTTAGAGAACATTGTACTGGCAGACCCACCATGAGAATTCTACATGGAGCGTTATGCTATGTGTCATAAGTAATTCTCATAGTGACAATGATATAATGGTCCTTCGACCTGAAGTCATGACATTTCTACATAAGGAGTTATGCGTTTTGACATTATCAAAAGTCACCTTTAACCGGGTGGACGATAAAGGTGATTGTTGAATGCATAATGAGCTATGTGAGAAATGGGAATGATGTAGATGGAATTTAACCCTCCTATAAATTAGGGGTGATATCTATAGGCCTCTTGATTGAGTGAGACTATGAAATGCATGGCCATGCTCAAATAGAGATTTGTTTCATATAGTCTACTCATTGATCAAGAAAACTGAGATTAAATTATGAAGAGGATGACACATCCATGCCTTGAATTTAATCTTAGATATCATGGTTAAAAGGATTAAATTACATTGGAACATTGGTCACGAAAGGTAATGTTGAATCTACGACTTTATTATTACTTGGGTAACAGTGATGTATTACTAGATGCCGCTCACTGTTTATAATTTTATAATATGATTTAAAATTATTGCCAACGTAATAATAACCTACAGGGTCACACACAAAGAACATTCATTAAAGGAGATATAATTTAAATGTCAATGATTTTAATATATCAATAAGATTGATTTAATTAAATCATGACTTTAAATTATATATTAGTAATCTATATGAAATAGAGTCCTTTGGAAGGAAATACAAATATATATTTATTTGTATATATATTAATTAAGTGAGACTTGATTAAATATATATATCTAATAAATATAAAATTCGCATTATAATTCTCCTAATTAGATTAGGTTTTGGAATTACTCTATAAAAGGCTATATATATGATATATCAGCTATTCTCTCAAAAACACATGTTGGACGCATTCTAAGAACCCTAGTTGCTCATAAGAGAGAAACTAGAGTTCAGAGATATAGAGAGAAAAGAGAGATACAGATCGTACAGCTAGTACTGTAACTCTTCTTGTTCGAATCGTGAGATGGTTCGTGGGTGTTCGTGTGGATACAGTAGAGATGTAGTTCTGTTGGATTGCGTTAAAGATTTGGAGACGATCAACTCCTTCGCCAAATTTTCAGATTCACACAATTAATCGGTAAAATCTTAAGCCATCTGTATTAAATTGTTTCGCATAGATCTTCGGGTTTGGGTTTCGTCTTGTGGTGTTTTATATCGTATTTTTCCGCTGCGTTTAGACCCAACGAAACCCAACAAATATTGCTCGACTATACTCAGAATTGAGTAAATAGTTCATCATCGACTTGAAGCAATCATTTACCTCATCAATGTCAGAGAAACCCACATAATTTGTGGGTGGAACCACCAGATTTTTTGGAAGTTGTTGGACATTACTGGGTGCCATTAATACTGTTGGTGATTTGAAGTTCTAGGGTTTCTGTGAATATGAGAGAGAGAGAAAATTATAAAAGCTCGAGAAAATATCAGAGTCAGATTAAATGTTTTGAGGTGTTTTGGAAAGAGAGAGAGAGAAAATATAAATATCCGCCTTTTGACGTTTAAAAACCGTTCCTGAAAACACACTATCAGGGCGTCGTATCAATTCTGTGGTGACACGTCATTAGGGACAAAAGAATTCCCTGATGAATTATTATCACAAATTTGACACAATCCCCTGATGCAGTCAAAAGCCTTTTTTTGAGTTAGGAGTACCAGAACATAGGATCCTTAAGAGTTTGAGTTGTTCCAACAATTTTTTTGACAAGTCTTTAGTAAGAATATTGAATTTCTTTTTGCATAATTCACCATAGCCAGCTCTCCCACAAGGTTGGAAAAGGTGGCTTTATCAAGAGCCTTGGTGAATATGTCTACCAGCTGCTTGTTTGTTGGTACAAAATGTAGTTCAATGGTTTCATTCATGACATGTTCCCTGATAAAGTGATATCTGATTTCTATATGTTTGGTTCTGGAATGTTGCACAGGATTTTCAGCAATGGCAATGGCACTAGTGTTATCACACCTTATTGGAATTTTATTGAAATTCAGTCCATAGTCCATTAACTGATTTTTCATCCATAGGATTTGTGCATAACAACTTCCACTTGCAATATATTCAGCTTCAGCAGTTGATGTTGAAATTAAGTGTTTCTTTTTGCTGAACCAAGATACAAGCCTTCCTCCTAGAAATTGACATCTACCTGTTGTACTTTTTCTATCAATTCTGCATCCTCCAAAGTCAGCATCAGAATATCCCAGTAATTCAAATCCAGACTCCTTTAGATACCAAAGTCCCAACTCTGTAGTGCCTTTGATATATCTCAAGATTCTTTTCACTGCAATGAGATGAGACTCCCTTGGATCAACTTGATATCTTGAATAAAGACATGTTGCAAACATTATGTCAGGCCTACTTGTTGTTAGATACATCAATGATCCAATCATTCCCCTATAATTCTTTAGATCAACTTTCTTTCAATTCTTATCAGGGTCAATCTTGGTTGCAGTGGTCATTGGTGTCTTTGCTACCTTTGAGTCCTCCATGTCAAATTTCTTGAGAAGTTCTTTGGCATACTTTGTCTGATGGATGTAAATTCCATCAGAGACTTGTTTGATTTGCAGTCCCAAGAAATAAGATAATTCACCCATCAAACTCATTTCATACTTGCTTTGCATGAGCTTGGAGAACTTTTCACACAGTCTAGTGTCAGTGGAGCCAAAGATAATATCATCAACATATATCTAAACCAGGATCAAATGACCTTGGTGTTGTCTAAAGAACAATGTCTTGTCAATGATACCTTTTGTGAACTTGTTTTCCACCAGAAACTTAGACAATGTGTAGTACCAAGCTCTGGGAGCTTGCTTCAATCCATAAAGTGCCTTTTCTAATTTGAATACATGATTTGGGAATTTTGAACTTTCAAACCCTGGAGGTTGTTGGACATACACCTCCTGTTCCAATTTCCCATTGAGAAAGGCACTTTTCACATCCATTTGATAAACTTTGAAATTTGAATGTGCTGCATAGACTAAAAAGATTCTTATAGCCTCAAGTCTGACTACTGGTGCAAAAGCTTCATCAAAGTCAATCCCTTCCTCTTGAAGATAACCCTTTACAACCAATCTTGCTTTGTTTCTGATAACAATGCCAGCTTCATCCATCTTGTTTCTAATTACCCATTTGGTACCTATTATAATTCTATCTTTGGGTTTAGGTACCAACTTCCATACTTGATTTCTTTCAAACTGATTCAGCTATTCTTGCATAGCCATTATCCGATCTGCATCTTGAATGACTTCTTCAAACTTCTTTGGCTCTACTTGTGAAAGAAAATAAGCATATAGGAATTCATTAGATGTTGTTTTTCTGGTCTGCACTTTCTTGTTTGGATCACCAATAATCAAATCTGTTGTGTGACTTCTAGACCATTTAGGATTAGATATGTATCTTGATGAGCTTTCTTGATTATCATCTCCTCCCCCTAAGTTTGTGCTCCCAGCTTCTGAGAAAACTCCCCCTGAGTTTATGCTTAAATCAGGGTTAAAGTTATCCCCTGATGGTGCATGCCCTGATGGATGATCCCCTGATGGAGTATTCCCTGACCTGTTGTCCAGAAAATTAACTTTATTTGTTGAAGGGGCTTCTATTGTGATTGGATTAACATCAGGGATGGTTACATTCTCCATCTGTCTGCACTCATCAGTTTCATACTCTTGATAATTAGAATCATCTTCATTTTCAAATCTGAGTTCTTCATGAAAACCTGGGTCTTCAAGTCCAGAAATTTTTTGATCATCAAAAGCTACATTTATAGACTCCATCATTACCTGGAGTCTCTTGTTGTAAACCCCGAAGGCTTTAATGTCAGGAAGTAACCTAGGAAAATTGCTTCATCAGCCTTTGAATCAAATTTTCCTAATTTCTCACCAAAGTTCTTTAAAACAAAGCATTTGCATCCAAAAACATGTAAGAACTTGATGCTTGGCTTTCTCCCTATCATTAGCTCATATGGAGTCCTGTTGTGAGCCTTGTTGATCAAAGATCTATTTTGAGTGAAGCAAGCAGTGAAAATTGCTTCAGCCCAAAAATAAGTAGGAATCCTTGCCTCTGTTAGCATTGTCCTAGCAACTTCTATCAGGGTTCTGTTCTTCCTTTCCACTACACCATTCTGTTAAGGAGTCCTTGGAGCAGAAAATGTATGATTGATGTCTTTCTCCACACAAAATCCATTAATAGTTGCATTCTTGAATTCAGTTCCATTATATATCCTCAACATTCTAACCACTGACCCTGACTCAATTTCCACTTTCTTTATATGGTCAATGATTTGTTTAGGTACTTCTATTTTAGAATTTTGAAACTTGACCCAAGTGTATCTGGTGTAGTCATCCATAATAACCATAGTAAATCTTTTCTTTGACACTGACATTATGTTGACAAGGCCAAAGAGATCCATATGAAGCAATTGAATTGGATCCTTGATCATTGTGGCTTCCTTGCTGACAAAGGATGATTTCCTTTGCTTCCCTTGTTAACAAGCTGAATATAATCCTTCTTGAATAAATTCCATTTGAGGTAGTCCAGTTACCAACTCTCTCTTCACCAAATCATTGATAGCTTTATAGTTCAGGTGAGAGAGCTTCTTATGCCATAATCTGCTTTCATCAGGTGTTGCCTTGCTGTAGAAGCATGATTCTCCACTTACTGAGTTGAAATCAGCAATATAGAGATCTCCTTTTCTTATTCTTGACAAAACCAGCTTCCCATCATCTTCATTTGAGATCAAGCACTAATCCCCTTTGAAAAAAATGATGTATCATTTGTCACATAGTTGACTTGTGCTTAACAAGTTGTACTTAAGCCCATCAACTAGTGCTATATTTTCAAATGAGACATTCCCATTTGCTGCCTTGCCATAACCAAGAGTTAGTCCTTTACGGTTGTCACCAAAAGATATCACTGGACTAACCTTTTCTTGGAACTCTATAAGTAGGGTTTTGTTTCATGTCATGTGTCTTGAGCAGCCACTATCTAGAAACCAGATTTGACTGCTTTTGACTTTTCCTTGCACACAAAGAACATTTAATTTATTTTTGGTACCCAAGTGGCTTTGGGTCCTCTATGTTTAGTCACAGTTAATGGTAAAACAACTCTTTCTTTATTTGTGACTATTGGTTTTGGCAAATTAAAGACTTTCTCCTTTTTAGGAGCTACACTATACACGTCTGATTTAACAACCATTTTCTTATCTTTACCCTTAGGGGTGCATGCTTGAGCAGTTGGTAAATCATCGGCATATAATATTGTGCCAGAAAGAATTTGTGGTTTTTCTTTACACTGAAAGGATAAATGATTATTGCTACCACAATTCCAGCACACTTTTCTAGGGGCTTCATGAATAGAGCTATAATTACTAGCCTTGTTAACACCTAACTTACCATTCCTATTTTTTTTATTTTCCCCTGATAGGCCTTTATCCCTTGATGGACTACGATGGTCTGATGCACTCTTATCCCCTGATGACTGTGTATCCACTGATGCACAGTCTAGTTCTTTCTTGACTGGGGGTTTGAGTGTTTTGGCAAGAACTGGTTTCTTGCCTCTCCCACCACTTGTGGAAGCTTCACTCATTGGGAAAACTTCCCTTTTTCTATCTTTGTTATAGCCTTTACAAATTTGATAGGTTGTATTGGTCTTTTTCCAAAGCTAGCTGCATTTACCTCAATAGGAGGTTGTTTCACTAGAGTCTCTGCATAGCCTAAACCAGACTTGGGATCAGATTTCTAACAGTTTAATTGATCATCCAATTTTTTGCTAGACTCATTCCATTTCTTTATGACTTCCCTTTCTTGACTCAGCAGATTGGAGGTCCATTCCTCCCTTTTAACAGCACAATCAAGGAGATTTTTAATCCTTGAGAGTTCTTTTTCAAGACTCTCAAGTCTAGAAAGTTCTGATTCTAAAAGAGTGTTTCTTGCAGTCAAATGATCATTTATTTTCTACACTCTCTCAGTCTTAGCTACAGCACTCCTCAGGGTGTCATAAAGATCCTTTATCTCATAAGTCATTTCCTTAACAGTTTTAACACAATCATTTTTAGACATGTTAGAGGAAATTTCAAGACTTACTTGTCAGCTACTACTGTTAGTGGATGAGGCCATCAGGGCTAGATTGACATATTCTTCATTATTTTCTTCATCCAGGTCAGCCCAATCCTTTCCCTCAGCAATGTAAGTTTTTCCCTTTTTAGAGGCATTTAGAAGGTCAAAGTATTTTTTTTCTTGTAATCCACTTCAGTTTTCTTTCCCCTAGATTCACCTTCCTTTGTGGCCTTGCGGCACTCATTTGCAAAATGGCCCATTTTATTGCATTTGTAGCACTTTATTCTTGATTTGTTAATAAAGTTTTTAGTGCTACTAGGTTTCTTTGCTAAAATCTTTTAGATCCCGAAGGCTTTTGAAACTTCAGTTTGGAAAACCTTTTTGCAAGAAAACCCATGGTTTCATCCAATTCTTCTAATTCTTTAGGAGTGTATTCATCCTCCTTCTAATCAACTACATTTTCCCCTTATATTTCAGCATCCCCTGACTACTGCTTCATCAAGACATTTGGTTTTACTTCTTCCTTATCCTTCTTGGCAGCCATCAGGGCTACAAATTTAAGCTTTCTGGCATCCCCTAACATTTCAAATCTTTGTTGAACCTCCAGTTCATATGTTTTCAGGGTACCATAAAGCCTGTCCAAGTCTAGAAGACTCATATCCTTGGATTCCTTGATGGCTGTTGTTTTAGGATCCCACGATATGGGAAGTGCTCTCATGAACTTTCTGTTCACATCTTTATTAGCATAAGCCTTCCCATATAATCTCAAGTCATTTACTAACTTGTTGAATCTATCAAACATTTCAGTGAGTGTTTCACCATTTTTCATTGTGAACCACTCATACTATTGTGTTAACAACTGCAGTTTATTCTCCCTCACTTCCTTAGTTCCATCACATAGGATTTGGATGGTATCCCATATAGATTTAGACGTTGTAAGATTCATAATATTATTCAGCATATCATCGTCTAAACCATTATATAGGATGCCTATGACCTTCAGATCCTTCTTTACTTTCTCTCTTTCCTCTAGTGTCATTTCATCAGTGGTCTTTGGAATTAATTTTTCTGGGACACTGACTCCATTGACAACCTCTTGGGGAATGAGCTTTTTTGGAACGTGAGGGCCTTCCTCCAGAATTTGCAAGTATTCATCATCGATTGCTCTTAGATGAACTATCATTCTTTGTTTCCAGAAGAAGTATTTTCCCCTTTCAAACATGGGGACTTTGCTATTTCCAGCTTTGTTGGCTATCTCCAATGATCGTCTAGCAAGTGTAATCTGCTAGTAGGCTCTGATACCAATTGTTAAGACTAAATGAGCTTAAGTGTTTGTAGAAGGGGGGGGGGGGGGGGGGGGGGG
>CM025784.1:20182658-20229618 GCA_014636745.2 Centella asiatica | reverse complement strand
GGGGGGGGGGGGGGGGGGGGGGGGGGGGGGGGGGGGGGGGGATGAATACAAACACTACAAACTTTTCGTACTTTCTAAATCTTTTCGCACAAGCTGGAATATCAAAAAAACTTAAAGAAATAAAGATAAGAACACGCACATTCAAGTTAAAATATTTATATTAAAACTTGGAGTTTTTCTGGAAATCTGGTTAATCACAAATGTGATTAATTAGCTACAACTTCTGTAATTGATTACAGCTTCAATTTCACACTCACTAGCTTCTCACTTTCTTTGGAATATTTCTCTCATGATATATTACAAAGCTTCTCTCTAGTGTTTGTGTGCTTTAAATATTGGTTGATCTGTTGGATTGATTATTTCTTTTATATGAGAACTCTTTTGCCTGTTTTTTAGATCAGTGGATGAACCCACGTGCTAAGACGTGCTACTCTTTTCAACTTAGCCGCATATGTGTCACATCAATGTCCTTTTGGAACTATGTGTCAGACTGCTGCTACTTTTGTTACTTCTTTTTCATCCCCTGATTTGCGTGCATTTAATGATCGAGAGTTATCATTGGACCACCAGACTTTAAGAAATATCTTTCCAGATTGTATCTCTTGCTTCTTCAACTAGCTTTGTTGATTTGCATGTAAGACCTGATGACTAGTGTATGCAGCCATAACTATCCACTGACGATAAGCCCTGATATGAACTTGATCAGTGCTTCTGCATCCCCTGATGACAAGTCCTGTTTAAGAACTCGATCAGTGCTTCAAACTTCACTTGATTTATCCAAGTGCTTCTTGATCCCCTGACGTTAAGACTTAAGGCATACTCTGATGGCTTCCACTGATGCAGTGCTGAGCATTCCCCCTGACGGGTTAGCTTGACAGTGTCATACCCTGATGATTTCCCCTGACAGGTTAGCATGTCATTGTCATGCCCTGACGTGTTCCCTCTGATGAGTTTGGCTTGCCACTGCCATATCCTGATGCATTCCCCTGACGGGTTGTCCTGCCTACGGCATCCCCTGATGGGTTCCCCTGATGGTCTTTAATCCCTAAAGCTTTGTTGATCTTATCTGGAATATCTGATGTGCGGAATAAGTTAAGTGACTTTGAGTAACAATAGACATTCCTCTTCACTATCAAGTCCTTTGTAAGTTTTCACTGATGACTTGTATAGTGCAGAGCAATTCATCCCCTGATAACCAAATTGATCATCAGTGGATGCAAAACATGTGCAGATACTTAGGTTTATTGAATACCTAAAGTATTTTCAGATGCACAACTTATTCTCTAAACATCATCATCATTTTTGATCTCTAACAGAACTACTCAAGAAATTTGACATGGAGGACTCAAAGGTAGCAAAGACACCAATGGCCACAAAAGCCAAGATTAACCCTGATAAGAATAGAAAGAAAGTTGATCTAAAGACTTATAGGGGGATGATTGGTTATCTGTTGTATTTAATAGCTAGTAGGCCTGATATTATGTTTGCAACATGTCTTTGTGCAAGGTATCAAGCTGATCCAAGGGAGTCCCATCTAATTGTTGTGAAAAGAATCTTGAGATACATCAAGGGCACAATTGAGTTAGGACTTTGGTATCCAAAGTAGTCTGGTTTTGAGTTAATTGGATATTCTAATGCTATCTTTGGAGGATGCAGAATTGACAGAAAGAGTATAACAGGGAGCTGTCAATTTCTAGGAGGAAGGCTTGTATCTTGTTTCAGCAAAATGCAACATTCAATATCAACATCTACTGCTGAGACTGAATATATTGCGTTGGAAGTTGCTATTCACAAATCCTGTGGATGAGAAATCAATTATTGGATTATGGCCTAAACTTCAACAAAATTCCAATTTTGTGTGACAATACAAGTGTCATTGTCATTGCTGAAAACCCTGTGCAACATTCTAGAACTAAACATTTAGAGATCAGATATCACTTTATCAGGGAACATGTTATGAATGAGACTATTAAGTAACATTTTTTACCAACAAATAAGCAGCTAGCAGACATCTTTACCAAGGCTCTTGATGAAGCCACCTTTAACAATCTGGTGGGAGAGCTGGGAAAGGTGATTTATGCAAGATAATAGTTGATCTACTTGCTTGAGTCATGCCAAAAAAAGTTTTGGAGTGGTTTAAATCTATCAAGTGCTCAAATACTGGTATCTCTAACTCATCTTGTAATTTCCTGATAATGTTATATGTATATGCTTATATATATTTTTTTAAAAAAAGGTGTTGTACATTAGGGTCAGGGTTTGCGTTTGGACGCATCAAGGGATAGTCTCTAGTCTCTGATGACGTGGCATCCTAGAATAGACTCTAGTATCTGATGACAGTACATCAGAGGACAGTCTCTAATCTCTGATGACGTGTCGTCAGGGACTAATTTTGAAAAAGCTATTCATATTCATTTCTCTTTTCTTGACGACATACCAAACGTTTAAACTTTTTCTAAAAACCACTACTCGAGCTTTCTCTCTCTCTTGATTCACAGAAACCTAGGTTTTCAAATCTACACAGTTTCAATGGCACTAAGCACTACTCAATGTCATCCAAGGAATCTAATGGTTCCACAAACAAATTTTGTGGGCTTTTTTGACATCAACGAGGTAAATGATTGTTTTAAACCTATGATGTGCAGTCTACTTAACTCAGAGTATAACAAAGCCATTTTTATCAATGACGAGATGTCCGTTGAAGCGATATCACAACTCTAGTCGAGCGCCAAGTTCATGTACTCTTCAACAAGGCCTGACGTTGTCAAAGGGATCTCGTTCAAAATTTCTTCTGAAAAGGGTAAAATAACTCCCTTCAGAATTAATTTTGCTCAAGGGTTGCCCACACAAGATTTTGTGGAAGTGCTTAATGACGCTAAACTACTCGACTTCTTGAAGGAACTGGGATACAACTCTCTAAACAATGCAGTGTTGAAGTTTAAGGACCTCAAAAGGGTGAATGTGAAACGAGAGATCTCTTATCTCTTTGATACAATCACAAAGGTGTTCTCAGGTAAGTCCTCTAATTTTGAGGTAATAACATCTTTAACTCTAAAAATTGCATATGCCATTATCAAAAATATAAAAATAGATATAGGAAAATTAATTTTTGTTGAACTGCTTAATAAAATGGGTAACTATACCTCTAGGAAATTAGAAGTGTATTACGTCAAATTTTTATTCATACTTATCAAAGATCAAATACCTAATATGTCTTTTGAGAATGACATTGTCATACAAGTTATAAGCAAACAAAGAATTTATTCATACAGATAATAAAGAAAGCTTATACAGCAAAACCTTTTGTACTTCTATCCCACAAGGAACAGGTAATCACTGCACTCCCTTCTCCTTCTCAACCTCCTATTTCTTCAATTTCAACTACAATGACTGAGATCACCACCCCTTCTCAGCCTACCCAAGTAGTATCACTAGTTTCTGCACAAAAACTCTCAAAAGCCCAACCTTTAGTCTCCTAAAAAACTAAGGGTAACAAAAGAAAAACCTCTGAAGTAACCTCATCAATTGAGGGGGAGCAAGGGGAGAGAGTAACTAGCTTGAAGAGATTGAAAAAGAAGAAGAAAGCCATGATTGTTGACCCACAACCAGACTAGGCACTATCCTCCCAACGAGATATTAACCTTAATAAGGAATCAAACACATCACAAATTGTTTCCTCCCAAAAGGACTCAATTATTGAACAAATTCCCCATCTAGGGAAACAATTGAATGAGGCACATACACTGGCCACAAGCCCTAATGAAACTCTCATCAAGGTCTCTGAGAGCTACTTGTAGATAACTGACATAGTGAGTGCACACACAACTTCTATTGATGGATCTCCTCTTCTCTCTGTGATCCAGCTAACACTCTCATCTATATTTCTCCCTTTTTTTCTTTACCTCAAATTTCTTCAGATATCCTGACACAAACTCTATGTGTCATGATAGCAAATCCTCTATTCTCTCATTTCATCGAGGAGTCAATTTGAGTTGACCCAGTGATTGAGAATCATGATTTACAAATGATTGATTCTTTTTCTAAATGATTCAATCACTGATGGTCACTCAGGGAACATAGGTACACCTGTACATACTTCTACAATAAGTACTTATACTTCCCCCATTGTACATACCCATATATCCTCCACTCCTTCTCTAATCTCATCTGTGGACACAATAACTATAGAAACTTTACTCAAATTGTCCAGAGTTAATGAAAACTCAGCCTATAAGAGCCTAATTAGGACAATTTTGAGTGAGGCTGAGAAAATACATAGTGAAGAGAGGTAAGGACAACCTTCTGAGAGGATCTTGGCAAAAGGAGATAAAGAGAGTACTGCCTTAAAAGGCAATGAAAAAGGAGAGAAAAAGAGTGATGCCTTAGAAGGCATAGAAAAAGGAGAGACAGTGGGAGATAAGGATGAGATCCTTGTAAATAAAAAAAATAGAGAAAATATAGATACTGTAAATACTCATAGTTCTTCAAATAGTGATAAAGATGACACTCTTATGTGCAATTATTCAAAACTCATGGGAGTTGATTTATACTATCAAAAAAATCAAATGTCCGATACAATAAAACTACTAAAGTAGGAGCTCTCAAGTGCTACAGATCTTGTCCTAGTCAAGATCCTAAAATCACATATCATGCTAGGTCAGTTTATGGACGTTGAATCTCACAAAATACATACACTAGTTATAGAGCAAATACACAATGTACAGACAGTTGTAGATTCTTTTACCACCAGCCACTCCTTGCTCAAATTCAAGAAGCTCACAGACAGTGTTGACCAACAATTATCTGCATTCAACACTCGACTCACAAGCATGGAAACTCTGCAACTCTTTATAGTTGACCCCCTTCAACAAATTATTCAAGTCACATCCTAACTCTCAACTTCCACTAATGATGCTGTCAAAAAGGGGAAGAAATCTTCAAAGTCATCGTCATAGGTTGTTGTTGAGAAAATTACAAGACAACCATCAGGGGATGTGACTGCTCCAAAAGCCAAGGACAAAGGCAAGGGTATCCTGATTAAAGAAACCAAAAAGAAGACTCTTACTTAATCAGGACTCAAGCTACTTGGAGATGCCATGAAGACAGCTCACTTTCCAACACTGGTTGAAGCCCTAATTGATAGGAAAATGGAGCTTGTCTTTCCTCAGGACAAGAAACTAGAGGAAGCTGATGCACTATATGCACAACAACTTCAATAAGAGGAGGAAATGACTACGGAAAAGGAGAAAGAAGAAAAAGAGTGTCAAGACAAAGACCTCTAGGAAAACTCAGCTCAAGCAATCTCAACCCCTAAAAGGTGCATCAGGGGATAAAAGCAATGAAAATCAAACATCCCCTGATGTTAGCAAACCCAAGTCATCTAAACCAAAAGCTCAAGCACCTACTCCTGCAACATATGGACCACCTACATTGGCAAAATTTCTAAGGGATGACAGACATAAGTGCCTAACATTTTTGCACTCCATAAAAAGCATAAATGTCATGGGAAAGAGCAACAAGGAAAAAGTCACTGTTATCCAAATGAAGAATGGGTCTGAGTTCACAGTCACTCTTGACTAGTTCAGGAGGATGGATGCTGAGCAACTGGCACTTATCAAGAAAATAGTGCCAGATACTACAGTGTTAAATAGAGACTTAAGAGGAGTGATTGACAAGTTGAGGCAAGTCATCAATGACAACATGAACTTGCCCACAGCTATGGAGAAACCATTGAAATTATTCTACAAAGTTGTTGATGGGCAAGAAAAGTAAATAAGGATTAATGAAGTTGATGAGCTTGACCTGGAGGAGGTGATTCATGTTCTAAGCCAAATTGTTTATCATAAAAGTGAACATGTTATCAAGTTCAGAAATCTACTTGTAAAGAAGGTGTTGAAAGAGATCGAGGAAACTAGAGCTAATGATAGGAACTCAGTAGTTGTAAGGGATATTCCCTATGTAAAAGGATTTAAAGCATATTCAAAGATGATCACAAACCTCATGGGCGTGGAGTTCAAAAATGCAAAAAGGGAGATTGTCACGTTTTACTAGTCACAACTTGCTGCAGCCAACTTGCAAGAGATTGGGTCTGTCCTTGAGGCTTTGGAATCCAACAGGAACGTCAACATTGTCAACGTTAGAAGACTACTTCAAAAGGAGCTAGAGCAATTGAAGGCATGAGGAGAAGACAAAAGAATCAGGATTTTAGATCAAAATCCAGATCAAAGAAGACAAGGCCTTGGAAGTGACACACAACCAATTGAATCAAGTCATCCATTGCCCTTTGTTTCTACTTAACAAGAGGTGAATCCTGATGTCTAAAGTGTAAATACTGTAATCAATTTGTAAATTCTTGTAAATAGTTATTCTTTTTACTTGTACAAATACACATAGGATAAATGCAAATGCATTTCTATACCTAATTTGTTATTGTTAATAGTTTTGGGTTTTGACATCATCATCAGTACATTAGTTAGATTTATAGTTATCAAACTGATAAACATAAATAGGAGAGATTGTTAGATATAAATGTTGTTGATGATGATCTAGATGTTCATAAATAAATGTGCATTTGTAAATACTCAAGGTATTCTATAAACCTTAGTATACTTCCACAAATAAGTATTTACTAATGGATAACTCAGTACGTTAGGGGATGACCTTAACTGCACTAGTCAAGTCATCAGTGGATATTTAGAAAGGACTTGAGAGTGTTAGGGGATGATTGTTGTTACTTAAAGTTCAAGTATTATGCACATCAAATGTTCCAGTAAAAGCCAACAAAGCATCAATGGTTAAAGGAGTTAGTATTTGAAAAGGTATCAGTGGAAAAAACCATCAGGGGAACTCATCAGGGGAAGCCTAAAATACTGGGTCAGGGGATGACATTGTCAGGGGTGACACCATCAAGGGAAGCCTAAACTTGGTATCAAGGGAACCCATCAGGGGAAGTTCAAACACTGCATCAGGGGATAGCATAAATGGAAAAACCCATCATGGGAACCATCAGGTGGACTGCTAAACACTGCATTAGTGAATGTCATCAGTGGATATAATTAGGTCTTAACATCAGAGGATCAAGTAGCACTTATCTAATTCTACATCGATGATTAACATCAGTGGATAGTGAAGTACTGATCAATTCTCCATAAGGGCTTGTCATCAGGGGATCCAGAAGCACTGATCAAGTCAACATTAGGGTTCATCATCAGTGGAGAGTTATGACCTAGTCCACTCGTTATCAGGACTTATATGTAAATCACTGATACATGGCTAAGAAATGAGGGGTATAATTGGGAAGATATTCCTTGAAGTATGGTGGTCTAATAATAACTCTTTAGCAATAAATGCATGAAGATTAGGGGATGAAAAAGAAGCAACACTAGCCAACAACAGTGTGACACATGTATCTCCAAAATGACACTGACGAGACATACTGCGACTACGTTGAAAAAGCGGCACGTCTAGCACGTGGATTCTACAACTGTTCTCCTACATATATAGAAAACATTGTTACACGAAACTACCAAGAATGTTGAGAGAGATACACACCAGAATCAGAAAAACTAAGATATCTTTTTAAACATTCACACACCAGAAAGAAGCTTTGTAATAGTTCTTGAGAGAAATATTCAAAGAGAAATACATAGCTAGTATGTGAGAAAAAAAGCTGTAAATCTTTACAGAATTGTAGTTGTTTAATCATTTTGTGATTATAACAGATTCTCAGAAAAAACCCAAGTTATAATACAACCATTTTAACCTGAATCTATGTGTTTTCATATCAAATATCCATTATGTTTTTCTAGTCATTGTAACTATTCCAGCGTGTGCTTTTTAAGCTTTAACAGTTCGAAAAAGTTGTGGTGTTTGTATTCAACCCCCCCTCCCCTTCTACAAACACTTTAGCTTATTTTGTTCTAACAAGCTGGTACAATAACAATGAATAAGGCTAGACTGGTTGCTAAAAGGCATTTATAGGAAAAAGGCATTGATTATGATAAAACCTATGCACCTGTGGCAAGGCTTGAAACAATCAGAATATTTTTGGCCTTTACTGCCTTCTCTGAATTCAAGGTATACCAGATGGATGTGAAGATTGCTTTTATAAATGGGAAGCTGGAAGAAGAGGTGTATGTTTAACAACCTCCTAGATTTGAATATTCCAAGCTTCCCAACCATGTTTATAAATTGGATAAATCACTCTATGGATTGAAGCAAGCACCAAGAGCATGGTATGACACTTTTTCCCAATTTCTACTTGAAAATCATTTCACTAGGGGTGTCATAGATAAAACTTTATTTTTTTAAAACCATGCTCAGGATACTATACTTGTACAAGTTTATGTAGATGACATTATATTTGGGTCTACTAGTAAAAGCTTGTGCATAAAGTTTTATAAGTTAATGTAGAGTAGGTATGAGATGAGTTTGACAGGAGAATTGACTTTCTTCTTGGGACTTCAAGTGAGCCAAAGGACTGATGGCATATTCATAAGCCAATCAAAATATATGAAAGATCTCCTAAAGAAGTTCAACCTTGAAGATGCAGAACCTGCAAAGACTCATATGCCAACTACCACCAAGCTTGATGCAGATCTTAAGGGCAAAAAGGTAGACATCACATTCTACAGGGTTATGGTAGGTTCACTCTTATACCTTACTGCAAGTAGACAAGATAAAATGTTCTTAACTTGTCTATGTGCTAGATTTCAAGCAGATCCTAGAGAATTTCATCTAGTAGCCCTCAAAAGAATTTTTAGATATCTCAAGGGAACTCCAAATCTTAGCATTTGGTATACCAAGGATTCAGATTTTGATCTTGTTGGCTATTTTGATGTTGATTATGCTAGATGTAGGATTGATAAGAAAAGCACAAATGGAAGTTGTCAATTTCTTGGGGGTAGACTAGTTTCATGGTTAAGCACGAAACAACATTCAGTTTCAACTTTCACTGCTGATGCTAAATACATTACAGCTGGAAGTTGTTGTGCTTAAATCCTATGGATGAGAAATCAACTTTTGGATTACGACATGACCTTGAACCAAATTCTAATTCTATGTGATAATACAAATGTCATAGTCATTACAACAATCATGTCCATCACTCTAGAACTACGCACATTGACATAAGGAATCATTTTATTCGTGAACATGTTATGAATGGTACCACTGAGTTACATTTTGTCTCTACTGACAAGAAGCTTGCTGACATTTTCACAAAACCTCTTGACGAATCAACATTTTCAAGACTAGTTAGTGAACTAGGTATGTTAAATTTAACGACCTAGAAAATGTTACAAGATATTATAGTTGTGAGCTTATCTAATTGATCTTCATTTTCAAATGATCACCAATTAGGTATGTAAATCCAACTATTTTTTTCAGCAAACCAGAGTTTGGCGCTTTTTTTTTAAGTTTAGCGCTAGTCAAAACTCTAGTTTGACGAGAGTTTTTTAACCATTTAGTTTGGCGTGTGTTAGATTGTCATTGTTTAGGTTCAAGTCATTCTAGTTTGATGTCTTTTTATTCTTGCCCAAGTTTGGTGCTTGTGAACTGAGTTTGGTTAGTCAAATTAAGTTCAGCATTAGTCTCTTTTCTTATTTTTAGAGTTTTGCGTTACTTTACAGCAGTTGATGTTAATTGCATCACTTTGTTTAGTTTAATGGTGAGTTTTGTGGTATTCAATTAAGTACAGCTCAGACTTTTATTTATTTAAAAAAAATATTGGCGATGTACAAAATCTCTTACGTCAAGTTTAGCACAAGTCTTGGTTACTTAAGCACTTAACATAGTTTGGCGATGTACTTTTGTACACTGAGGAGTTTGGAGCTAAGATAGTTTGGCAGAGAGTTTGGAGAAAGGTTAATTTTCAATCTAAAAAGTTCCAATTCTAACATCATCGCCAAACTCAAAAAGTATAAATAGTTGTCTATGAGCCCTAATTACATACTTCATCACTGAACTCTGCAAATCAAAAATTCAAAGGCGCAATTTCTCTCAAACCCTTAAACATCTCCGAAAATTCAAAAGCCCTAACTACTATTCAACAATGGCCTCTTAATTCGTTATTCAGAAGACAAATTAGTGCAGGATCTTGTCTGCGATGACTGTTCATGATTGTTTCAGGCCATGGGTCCTCAATGGATTGTTTATGGGTTATGCCATGATCACAGGTCCAAAAGTCAATAAGGGAGCACTTCAACATCTATGGACAACCGCTCATACTTCTTCCACCAAGGATGATCTCTACATTAGGGTCACCTTCAATGACGTGGAATACAACATCACCGTGCGCACTGTGAATGAGGCTCTACAGCTACCAGTGGAGAATCATGCTAATGATCCTACTTTCCAAGATTTGATCACCTTCTTCCAACATATAAATTACGTAGGTGATTTAAATCTGAGCAAGATGGAGAAACAATTTTTCAGAATGGAGTAGAACTTCTTTTTCGATTTCATCTCTAAAGTGTTTGCACCCAAAATTAGTGGGTGGAATGGGCTTACAAGCCTGGAGCAAACACTAGGGTTTGATGTGGCCACCAATTTGAAGATCAACTTCAGCAAGCTGTTGCTCGTTGAAATGATCAACAAAATGGGAAGCCTGTTAAGCAAGAGTCCTACCAGTGGGGCAACGGTTAAGTGATACTACCCTAGATTTCTCATGATAATACTTTTACATCTAGGGGTATACCTTACACCATTTGCTACTAGTGAAGAAGAGGAGTCATCCCAAATGTTAGGCAACATCATTGCTTCTCTTATCACCAAGAAGAAGAACGAGGACATCAGATTTGTTCTGATGCCACACATGGCAGGTATAATCTCTTCATCTCTACTTGTCCAACCCCTTTCTTTTTTTTCTCAGAATATTGGCCAAGATGATGCAACCCCTATCCTATAATCCAGGCTAACTAACCCCTTCCACCTCAACCATCTAAACAAACTGCTCAAAACACAAAGCCCTCTAGTTCTCAACAACCTCAGGGTTCAAAGAAGAAAAGAACCATAACCCGTAGGGTAGAAACCAATGAGGTTTTTCAAGAGGGAGGTGAGGAGAGGGAACTTACAGCAGTTGTTCTTCCAGTGGTACCAAGGAGGAAGAGGAGCAAGAAGACAACTACTACAAGCTACCCTGCATCCTCTCAATAATGTCCAGGGGTTGAAATGGGACAAAATACATCCCTAGATGCATCTTCTCAGCAAGGTGCATTTATTGAACAAAGTCCCATTCCCAAGACATTTTGTACAGAGTCTGCACCATCACATGTGCCCACAAATGTTGATGAACAAGACCAAACAGTACACATGAGTGGAGAGCACTCTTAGTCCTCGTTTGATGTTCCTTTTTTCATCCAAAGGGAACACCCAACACTCAACTCCTTCATGGAGCCTCTATCCTCCAATCTTCTTTCCTCCTACACACATATTTCTTCCTCACCATTGGAGCAATCTCAAGCTTCAATTGGTTCTAATCAGTTAAATTACCTCCTAGCTGAGCCAACATTGAATGATCCACATGAACCTGTTGCGCCTAGTGTACCAGATACCACTTCTTAGATCCAACTCACTGATGTGGAAGTAGAGGTTGCTGAGACTCTATTTCACTTTCCCATCACTGAGGCTGATGCTAGACCAGAAGTTTATGCTTCAACATTAGTCCTCCATACCTCCACTCCACTTTCTCCAAACTCTACATCTTCTGATGATTTAGATATTATGTAATAGGAGCCTCCTCCCAGGGAATTACCTGGACCTTTTATTGCTCAAGAAAACCAGGATAAGGTGAATGAGACTAAGAGAAAAATAATGAGAGAAGAAATAGAAATAAATAATGAGAGTCATGCCTTGAGCGTGAAAAAAGGAGAAAAGGTTGAGTATTCCCCTAAAATAAGTGAGAGTGTGCCAATAGGGCCTTCAAAAGAAAATGAGGGAAGGGCTGATGAGATCAGTCAACAAAACGAAGAGAGTGTGAGATCCCAACTGCCACAAATCACTACAAGAGCAATAAGGGGAAGTGCAAACAAGGTTTCTTACTCAGATGATCTGACATCTAAAGTGCAAACCATGGAAGCCAACCTAACAAACACGAAGGTTGATCTCCAGAGGCAACTGGGTGCTCAAATCTCAAGTCTATCGGCCATCAATGATGTCAAATCTCAAGTTGATGACTTGAAGCTTCAGTTTCTGGCCCATGTCAGTCACCTTGAAGGTTAAATGCACCCAATTGATGAAGATATCAAAGACCTCAAGGCACTAAGACATGAGGTACATGGTGTCTGGGATGAGGTCACAAAAACCAAGGCAGGTATCCAAGCCATCTTGGCATTACTAAACAAGAGCAACCCTGTTTTTGCTACTACTACTGGTGTTGGACCTTCTAACCTCAGGTTTTTCCCTCCTATAGTGAATGATAACTCAACTAAGAGGGAGAATAAGGAGAAGGATAAAGAAGACAAAGTCTAGTCATCAGGCACTGAATTGGGAGCCAATGACTTCTGGTTCATGGGAGTTAACAACCCTCAAAGGACACCTTTATAAAGGGAGGGTCCTGAGTTCACTGATCATGCTTCCTCCCATGGTGTCATGAATGAGGCAACATCTGTAGATAAGGAAGCAAGAAGTGATAAGGAGGGAGAGAAAGCTGAAGGATCCTTACCCACATAACATGTCAAAAGGATTAAGAAAAAGGCAAGTGTGAGTAAGGGGAACTTCAAGCAAGCTGCAAGGAAAAGGCCTTAATGCAGCAACAAAAGACAGCTTGCCCAACCTACAACTCTTGCCAGACAAATCACATCTAAGAGACCTGATGAAGAAACATTCAACAGAGAAGATGTTGAGAGGGTCATGGACATCAAGTTTGTATGGGAAGGGACAAGGGTGGTTAAGGCAGCTTAGCTTATCTACAATGATGAAGCAATAAAGACAATATCAATGAAGGAGCTTATCACTAAAAATAATACCAACGTCTATGACATAAGAACGCTACTTGTTCTTATCAGAACCAAAAGAAGGCTATTGAGGAAAAGGATCAAAGAGATAAGGATGAACAAGAAAAAGCTATGAGGAGTACAAAGTCCACAGACCAGCCTATGAGGACATTTTACAATCCATACATGTTAATATAAACTAAAAGTGATAGAAGTTAAACTGAGTATGTAGTTAATAGTATGACATACAGGTCTTCCTGGTTTATTCAAAATATCATAGATCAATTGAGAGATTGCCCAAATGCAGAAGATCAACAAGCAATGGAGACTCTTCAGAGGATTTATGACATAAAAAAGATACTGGAGAAGAACAAGAAAAAAATATTATTCAATCCAACCAGGCTGAACTACTATGACCAGAGGGATAGGAACCTTGTCTTTGGACTGTCCAGACTTAATGTTGTGGGACCAAGTACACTCAGAAACATGATTGACTTCCTCCGAGATCCTCAAGACTTCCATGAAAAGAACATGTTGGAAATATTGTAAATAAAAAACTTTTCAAGGAAGAATCTCCGAGAGGCCAAACATCCAAGTAAATTCTTGTTTTTCAGCTCAGTTTAAAGGAGCAGTTACTTATGGTTGTCAAAAGAAACTATACTAAAACAATTTTACTATTTTATTCAGTAATGTAAATTTTTACAAGTTTAAAAATTTGTAATCTTTTGTCTTCATTAGATTAGTTAAGTTATCATTCATAGAATTTGTATTTATGTTCACAAAAACAAATAGGGGGAGATTGTTGGGTTTAGGTGATTGTGTATTTATAAATTAGGAATAGATAACTTTACATACTTAGCCTTGTCAAATTTGGAAGCATAACTATGCAACTGCTGTGAATTTGCTCTGTCACTGAAGTTGAAGACTAGGCTGAAAAAAGTTAGAATTCTTCAAGGTGTTTCAAGTTGAACTACGCCAAAGTCATTATCAGCACCAAACTTGTGATAAAATATCAAAGTGGAAAGTCAACGGAAATACAAGTTCATCATGGGAATAAAGTTTGATGAGAGAAATTCATTAAGTTGTTCGTGGCTCAACAAAAAAATGGTGATTATATTTCCAAGGCAATTTTTACTGAAGAATGGAATTAGATATTGTTCAATGCCTAACTTAAGAAGTCAACGCCAAAGTCCTTTGACTGTCGCCACATTTTGTGCAAGGTACTTCAATGCCAAAGTCATTTGACTGTCACCAAAGTTAAAATGACTATCACCAAAGTCATTGGGAAGTCCCTCAAATTACTAAAGTCAAGTGAAGCCTAAAATTACTCATCGCCAAATTCGTCAAGTAATTAACTAGCGCCAAAGCTTGTTCGTCAGTGGATAAACTGTGAAGCACCAAAAATACTAGGTGTCAGGGGATAAAAAGTTATTGTCAAAGTACTCGGCATCAAGGGATAAAAGGGTTATCGCCAAAGTCTCGACATTAGTGGATAAAAAGTCTGCTAGCGCCAAAGTATGGTTAAAAGACTTAGCACCAAAGTGAATACCATCAGGAAATAATGAACTCAATGACAAAGTCTACTTTTGAACATCGCCAAAGTCCACGGATTTTGTGCACCAACTTTAAGGAGAGATGACCACACTGACATGACAGAGCTACAGTAACAGGAAAGAAAAGTGATTCATCTTTTACAACTACTTTTCTAATCCTAGTAAGTCTACAACAAAAAGTAAGAGAGAGAAACAAAATAAAGCTTTACATGATCTAGAGTAAGACCAAAAGAAAAATAAAAAGCAGATAAGCTCAGCCTACAGAAAAACAGGAATGGACAAGAAACAATCTTTTCATATCTTTTCTGTACCAACTCCTACCTATGTATTTTATATACACTTTCATGTAAAGAAAGAGTGTTGAACAAGAAATATATATACTGACAACATCTTTCACACATACATAGATATAATATAGAGATATTAAAATATATATATATATATATATATATATATATATATATATATCTTGTAAATAGAAACTAAAACTCTTGTTTCATAAAAAGAAGTTGATTGAAAAATCAAGTTGTAGCAAAAATCTTGAGGTTAATAAAATTTATTAGTCTTGAAATTTCTGTGTTTTTTTAAGATTATTGTTATATCCTTTTAACACATAGAAGCTACAGTAGAGTACAATACTTGTTCATTCATTTTTTTTTTCATTGTTTGCAAAAAGTTTGAAAAGTTAAGAGTATTGTATTCAAACTCACTTTCTACAATACTCATCTAGGGAAAACATATTTTGTTTAACTAATGAAAATTCCATCAGTGGTTTGTTTAACCCGTAAATCTAAAAAAAAAGTTAATTCTCTCATCATGCTCATCCCATATCTACTCTGCATGAGATTAGCAAATTTAGAACAAAAGCTCTCGTTAGTAGAACTAAATATAATATCATCAACATAGACTTGACCAACTGAGCTATTTCACCATTGGTATAATGATATTTTACGCATGTGTATATGGTGAAATCATCAACTATCACTAGAGCGTACATTTTCTTTGATATGGACATAATGTTTACAAGTCCAAATAAATCCATTTGAATTAGTTATACTAGACTTGTAATTGATGATATCTCTTTGCTCTTGAAGGAAGTCTTCTTTTGCTTTCCCTTTTGACGAGCTCCACATAGACCATCTTGCATGAATTCTAGTTGTGGAAGTCATGTCACTAATTCTCTCTTCCCCAAAGTGTTTATTGTCTTGAAATTCAGGTAAGAAAGCTTCTTGTGTCATAACCAACTCTCATCCACTGATGTTTTACTACAAAAACATGTGGATTGATATTTACTTAATGAACCAAAGTCAGCAATGTAGAGGTCACCTTTCCTAACTCCAGATAGAGCTATTTTTCCATCTTTATTATTACTTATCAGGCAATGTTCATTCATGAAAGTAACATTGTAACCTCAGTCACACAGTTGGCTGATACTAAGCAAATTATGCTTAAGACCATCAACTAGTGCTACATTCACTAAGATGACATTTTCATTTATGACTTTGCCATATCCCAAGGTATATCCTTTGTTGTCATCTCTAAATGAAACAGTTGGGCCACTTTTCTCCTCATACTGTGTTAGTAGGGTCTTATCTCCAGTTATGTGTCTTGAACACCCACTATCTAAGAACCAAATTTGTTTGTTCATGCTCTGCATACAGTAAACAACTAAATTAATTTTGAAACCCAAACCTGTTTGGGTCCATTGACATTTCCAAAGTTTAATTTAGGAGTAGTCAAGGGTTTTTCAGTTTTAGCCTTTTCTTCCATCCACTACTTAGAAGAAATAACTTTTTTCTTAGCCATAGGTGCATTAGATTTTATCATTAACTTCTGAGGAGATTTCATATAACTATTTTTAACCTTTTTAACATCTAATTGCTTCTTAAAAGTTAACTTCTTCTTTATATAAACTAATTACAGTTGCTAACTCTCTATATGAATGGAAGTCTTGTTCTGAGAGATATGTGATCTGAGATAAGATGTATTCTTGTTGTTAAACTCAGAGTTCTCAGATATGCACATTTTACCTCAGCTGCCTTATGTCTATTTATAGACACAGCTTCCATATACTCCAAGTTTCTATTCTGAGCTGTTTACCAAAAATATCTTTGTAGTTTATTGGTACTTACAGCTCTGTCACACAACTTTCTTCATTATTCAACCTCCTTTAGATGTCAGCCTGTTTATGTGACTTTTCTGGTGTATATTCACTGCACCAATTTCCATTTTTCTTCTTGGAGTTCCCAAGATAAGATATCAGCAATATATATCTTATCTTTGTGGGCTTCTCTGGAGATAATTAGTCCAGCTTCAATGAACTTCTTGCTTCAAGTTGTTATAAGTTGTCTCTGCAGTATTTCAACTTGTTGTTTTGTAGGTTTCATGCCTGCGGCTTTGCAGGTTTTATACTTGCAACTTGATGTGTGTGTGTGTGTGTAATTTATTTCCTTGAAACTTCCTTGGTAGCCAATCTCTCCTTATTGGACAACCATCCTTATCTTATTTCCACTGCCTTCAGACATATGGCATCCCTTATGTCAGTGGAAATTTATTCTCTGATGGATAGTCTCTGGTTGCTTCAACATTAGTCTCTAATGAACAAACACTTAGTCTCCGATAGACCAAAACTTAGTCTCTGATAGACAAAAACTTAGTCTCCGACAGTTCAAAAACTTAGTCTCTGACAGTTTAAAAACTTAGTCTCCGACAGTTCAAAAACTTAGTCTCCGACAGTTCAAAAACTTAGTCTCCGACAGACAAAAGCTTAGTCTCCGATAGGCTAATTTTGCTTGATCAACTTTGACATTTGTTTGAACTTTTCAAGTGCATTCATTGTAGTCTCTGATACTTTCCTACAATTTCTTGATAGTAGATTCTCATAGTGCATTACTGCAGGTATTTGTACATTTACAAAATTTAACAATTCTAAGTGTTATACATCATCATCAAATGCTATAATTCCTAACATTCTCGGATGAGTAATTGTAGAAATGGGAAGTTAAATATAATTATAAATTTTTCTCCCAATGTAAAGATCATGATATAATTTATAAATTAATTGCGGAATTAATAAACAAAACAAATTATATCAATCAATAAAAAATATATTTTATTGATATTGGAATATAAAATTATAATCTGATTATCATGAATTGATACCCACTTCTGAAATACATACAAGTATGAACAACTGCTATTTAAAAATTAATTTCTTGCTTCTCAAAATCTCTCAAATTTTGCTGCGTATTATAGAGTGAATAACTGAATAATCTCTCTCTTTGTTTTTGTGTATTCTCTTATGTAATCTATGTTGTGTGTATGCTTTGTCTTGTATATTTTCCACACAACTTCCTATTTCTGATCTATTTTGCTTTTCAACTACTCTGATAAACTAGAACAGCTTCTTTTTATCAGCAGTTATAACAACTTTGTTACCTAACATTTATGTTAAGTCACATCACTATTACTAAATATTTTAGCTTTCACATATCAGATTCCCAACCTTGTTAATCCAAATGTAACTTTGTTATGGATCTTTGGTTGGCTTCTCGTTCGTTGAAATCCAATTATAACTTTGTTATGGATCTTTGGTTGGCTTCTCATTCGTTGAAGAACTCTGGTAGAGGTGTGATGTGTCAAGTCATTTATCCTTTGATGTGATTTTGTTCATCAGTGGATGTGTATCCCCTTATATGACTTTATTCATCAATAGATATTTATCCCCTGAGGACTAATTCATAAGTTGAGATTTATCCCCTGATGACTTGTTCACTTATGACTTATCTCATGACCAGCTTCGTGCCTCCAATGCAATAGAGTCTTTGCCTTAGTCTCTGATAGCTTCAACAATAGTTTTTGATAATGCAATCATGAGTTTTCGATAGGCTAGTGCTTAGTTTCCGATAGACTAAATCTTAGTCTTCGATAGGCTAAACCTTAGTCTCCGATATGCTTAAACTTAGTCTCCAATAAGCTAAATCTTAGTCTCTAATTGACTAATCCTTAGTTTTCGATAGCCTAAATCTTAGTCTCCAATAAGCTTGACTGCATGACTAACTTAAACTTTGTTGAAATCTCTCAATGCATTCCTAATAGTCTCTTATGATCACCTGAGTCTTTGATAGTACACTACTGCATGTTCTAGTACAATTCCAACTTTGTAGTTTGGATGTTTAGAATACGTTTTCAAATTTATAATTAACATAATATATATATATATATATATATATATATATATATATATATATATATGAGTAAGTGTAAGATAATATATCATAATTGAAGTTTGAATTATAAATTATGTTGACTTCATTTCAATTTAATTAAAATTTTTAACACAACTTAAAGAAATATTAATGAATAATCTAAAATATAGTTTTAGACATCATATTCATTGTAATTTTTAAGTACTATATTTTATTATCTTTTTTTTTCTTTTGAATTATATATTCAAAATTGTAAGTTTTTTTTATTGATATTATCAGTTATATGTGGTGAAATTATTTTGATAATAAAGTATATAAATATATATATTAAATATGAATAAAAATATGTGAGATTAAATATAAATTTACAAAATCAGTTTAATTCGGTGAAATCACGAAGTTAGTATAACTTGATATATGTGTTAAATTATTATTGTATCTTACTATCAAACTTAAATTAATTCATATAAATTTAATATTAAATAACAATTAAATATACTTTATATTAATTTAAAATATAAAAAATATTAAATAATAATTATTAATAAAATATTTAACTTAAAGAATAAAATAAGAAAAACCGGTGACTTGCTAAAGTTGCGAGCTAGTTTTAACGACAGAGCATCGCTTTTAACCCCACAAATCCGTTTACCGGCCACCGCTTTTGACAAAGGTCCCTCAATCACACCTCCTTTCTGTGCAAACGCCTTCACAGAATCACTATCAGCTACCCCAAATCTTCAATCTTCGACTGCAACTTTCAATGGCCGAGAGCTTCTCTTTCACATCATTATCATCATCATCATCATCATCATCTTCGCCTTCGCCAATTGCTGCACTTGCTGTCGCCGCCTCTCCTTTTCCCCTTCTTTCCCCAACTATCAACACCAGAACCACCGGCCTTTCTCTTCCAAAACTTTCTAACTCACTTTCTCTCAAATGCCTCGCTTCTTCTCCTACTGTCTCTCACCTATTTCTCCACCAGGTAAACTCTCTCACACTCTCGCTCTCGCTCTCTCTATGTATATTCAAACACACACACACGCACATCTGTATACTTAACTGAGAATATTGCTCATAATCTGTTAATTTGTGTTTCTATCAGAAGAGATCGGCGGTTCGGGTGTTCAGTACTGGTAATTTGAGCACTGTGACCTCACCAAAATGCTTTGCGTCCGATCCTGATCAGTTGAAGAGTGCTAGAGAAGATATCAGAGAGCTACTCAAGACTACTTTCTGTCATCCTATTTTGGTAAAATGAACTAACTACTTGTTTATTTCTTTCGGCAACTATACATTTACTACCAATATATACTTGCGTCTAACGTATATGATAACTTGTATATATATTTGTTCTATTAGGCTTCTCAGTTTGGATGTATCTGAAACTTTTTATTTTTATTTTTTATTCATTTCGAGTTTGTATTTTACTTTGTTACTCGCTACTTCCAAAATTTGGGGTATAAACTTTTGGTTTCAATGTTAGAGATAATTTTTAATTGGAGTAGCAAAGTAATACTGCATCACTGTAACATATAATCAAATATTATGTTACCACACGTCTAATGTTAAGAATTAAGATTCTATTTGAAAAGATAAAATTTGTATATATATATGGGGATTGACTCAACCCGATCAATGCTAGTGTTAGGCTGAGTGGAAATATAGTTTAAATTTCTCTATTTGGGGAAAATTAAGTAAAATCATGAAACCTGTCACTAATTTTAGAGTCACTTTATGTTCTTAAACAGCAACAGCTCATTCATATATTTATGACTTGTGATTAGTTGATGAGAGGATAGAAATATATTGTAATGCCCCAAGTCCAATATTATTAGTCTACGAGCACTTAGGTCTAACTAGTTGTATTACATGCATTAATAACCTTGGTAATAAGGTACCCATGGTAGTAAATATTGAGAATTATAAGGTCATAAACTCTGTAATGAATTTCAGATGTCAGATGTTACAATTACCCCATCTTATGACTTCACGTCCTCATCACAATCTAAGCTCGGGCAATGTGGTCACACACTTTCAGCTTACTCTGATACCATATGCATGCATGTGACCCACGAGTCTAATGAGTGCCTAGGCCCAACTGGCTCACCAGAAACCAAAAACTAAGGTGATATTAGGCACCATTTTAGTTATTGTTGAGAAGTAGAAGGCCATACACTGACTAACAAATTTCTGATGTGGAACGTTACATACATAATCTGTTGACAGAAAGCGAATGGACGCTTGTTCGACCTTCCTTGTAGGTCGAGAGGGAGACTAGATTGGCTCTACAGGACTCTCTTCATAATCCATAGACTTGTTTTCACTTTTTTTGTTAGAGCATATTCCCATATGTAAATTCAGTTCCTTGGTCTGTACAGGCCTATTACCTAATTGTGTAATCAACACATTTCTGATCGAGACTTATCCTTGAAATATATTGGAGCACAAAGTAAAATATGTGTGATGTGTCACTAGAAGTGGGAAGTTGGCTATCTCTAAGATGAGTAGCAGAATAAGTATACCTTCAGCAGTAGTACTTGGTACAAACATCGGTGTAGATGGAATTTATAATGCCTATCGATTTGCCTGCCTTATTTACAAGAGTTAAAAAAAACCTAGGGAATAAATTATTTGCACAGAAAATCTAAAATCGAAAAAAGCAAAAACTGTGTAACTTCAATTATGGAAGGCAAGTGGTATGAACTCAGACCCATCAGTGAGTGAATTGTCAAGGTGGAGATCAAGGTAGCAGATTGTATATGGTTCTTAGTTGTTTGGCTGTGAGCCACCCTTAAATTTTTGGAAAGTGAGAATGACGTTGACCGCCCTTAAATGTTTTCTCAAATTTGTTATTGAACTTTTCTTTTTTTTTTGACTTAAAGAAAATTAAACAAATTCCTCAAGTTTAAACACACAATTATAATAGACTTTCATTACAACTAAACTTAAAACATAAAAGGGCACACATGTATGTCTGCTTAATTTTTATTTTTATTTTTTTTTTGAAATTTAGCCGTTTTTTAGATATAATATTTTTCTCATATTAGAAATATTTTTATTGTATACCAAATAGAAATGGTTAGAAATTTCAAATCTGGAAACGATGTCAGACATTAGTACAAGTCCATTGTGAAATAAATCTACAGTTACAAGTTAAATGCAGATTTCTCTTAATAACAGGGTTGCTTGTTCAAGAATTTCGAACTCCATCTCCATTGCAATGTTTTTAGTTAGTTATTGGATAAAATAATATTAGGATTAGGTTGTTTTAGCAAGGGAACATGTGCTCATTAAAGGGATGTTTTTAGAACATCAACATCAAATAATTTCTTGTGAAATGATGGCCTGTTTTTTCGAATCTCATCCCCCATGTACCCTTTTTGAATAAATACCAGGGGTGTGGGAGAAAAAGATTGCATAGTGAACATACATTATATATATGTATATATATATATGTCAATATCATATAGAATATAAAAGATGACAAATTTGACCACCAGTCCCTGTAGAGTTTTCTCCACTGCCTAGGTCCATCAAGTAACTTTTAAAACACCAAATACTAATTATTTTATACTTTTCAATTTACTTTCTTGTGAATTTGAACTCTTCTAATTGTTCTTAAATTGAAAATTTTTTCCTTTTCTCAAACACAAAGTTTCACCAGAAATTGAAGGATTTTTTTGTTGTTGTGGTGGTATCTTGGACTTTCCAATGTTTATAACTGTACTTTTGTTAAACACTGAATTCTCTTTTTCCTCTTCGTGTGTAAAGCATTTTATGTATATACAAGTTGGATAAAACATTTTCTTTTGAATACTCCTCTGTCTCTCATACTCCCAAACATGTTGGCACTGATTACTGTGTTGCTACATAGATTGGTATGAGCTATTTGAGCCTTTTATGTATCATTTCAGGTTCGCCTAGGATGGCATGATGCTGGCACTTATGACAAGAATATTGAGGAGTGGCCACAGAGAGGGGGGGCTAATGGAAGTTTACGTTTTGAAATTGAACAGAAGCATGCGGCTAATGCTGGTTAGTTTTCCATATTATTTAATAATAAGTTAAGTGTAAATTATGCCTTACATATTGGATATACAGGGCTTGTGAATGCTGTCAAACTTCTGCAACCAATCAAAGACAAGTACTCGGATGTGACTTATGCTGACTTATATCAGTTGGCCAGTGCTACTGCAGTGGAGGTCATTATTAGTGTTCTATTTTTAAGTTCACGTACAACTAGGCAGAAATCGGTTGAATCGATCTGACTGAAAAAATCACAGGAGGCTGGGGGTCCCAAAATACCTATGAAGTATGGAAGAGTAGATGCTTCTGGACCTGAACAATGTCCTGAAGAAGGGAGGCTTCCTGGTATGTTAGCTCTAGCATATCAGCTATGTGTGTTTTTTATGTAACTCATGCCATGCCTATATATTTAATTCAAAGTATGTCTGCATATAAATTAGATAGTACCCATGGGTTATTGAAAGGATCTTATGAGTTTGATGGGGAACACCATGCGGAGATGAAAAATAATTTTATGTGGTATTACTTTTTAGTTTTTGGTTTGTTCAATATGGAAATGAACAATGTAACTCTTTTACTTGGGTAATAGTGAAGATTTAGGATTACTTTTGCTCCATATTTCAATTAGAGAATTCTAGAAATAAATTATAATTAGGACATTAATATTCCCCAAGTAAGATCAGGATTTAATGGTCTTTACATGTAAACAAAGATATGAAATAGATGTTGATTATTCAATATTGAGATTATTTCTAGTAATAGGTTGCAATCCTATATTCGTTCTCTGTCGTTGAGAAATCGTATGGGTAGTGAAATGCTTTACACAAGTTTGATTTCTCCTGGTGTTTCAATTAATTTCCACATATATTCTTTTGACAAATCTATCCTGCATTAGTGTTTCATTGTATCTCTGATGGCAGGTTCCACCATGTTGCTTCATCTAAGCATTGCTCAACTAAACATCCACATCATTCCCTTTCCCAGATTTGAGCCTGCTCATCAAACAGAATACATCAGATTCCAATATAACTTTTGTAAAGCCGAGGTCTCGCACAAAGAATGCCATACAGCAAAGAAAATCCTTCAGCAAACAGAGTTTCCATAAGTCCAACTCTAGAATCAAAACAGTAGACCTTGCATCCCCTTCTAAGTCTCAAATGATAACCCCTTAACTAGATTCTCCCTCGACTGATTAATAGCCGCATCTGAACTGACTTTCACCAAGCTCTCATCCTGTCTAGTCCATGTATCACAAATATGAGAAGTATGCTGTGTTGGTGGGCTGCTGCTACTCCTGGCCTTATCATAATCTGTAAGTAGCCGTCTTGCCATCCCAACTATGTCTGCTTCCAAGGAAGCCTTTTTGCTCGAAAATGATTTTCTGGTTGGCCATAAGTCACATGCAATAGCAGCGAACATTCTTGGTTGTGAAATAGTAAGCTGCTTGCATAAACACCTCCACCAGTCTATGAATTGCTTCTCAGCATCATCCATGGCATCACTCCTAATTACCTTGCAAAGGAAGGAATTTGGACAACACCTGTCCTAGCAATCCGCCATCACTGAATTTTAATTCAATGTGTGAAAAATAGTGTCTCCCAAGCACAAACCTGGCAATTGTAAGATATTTCACTCTTTCTACTTCTTGTATTCACATTTTCTGGAATAATGCTGTGACAAGCTCTCCATAAAAAAAAAAATTTAATATTGGCCTGCACATCCGTGTTCCAAATAGATTTTCAGCCCTCGCTTTTTGAATACTCGTTAAGGTCTTGGCCTGAAGCTTCCAGTGCTGCCCAATAGCCTGATAGTGTCCATTGATAGTGAAATGCCAGGGCAATTTATCACTTTGATTGTTGTGCCCTAAAGGAATGTTGAGATTTCCATTGATCTCCTCCTCTGAAAAGTCAGTATTTAGCAAGTTCTTATCCAGTGCTCACCTGAGGAGTGAGAGTACAAAGAGGTGGGCAAGCATTCCATGCATTCTCTGCTCTAAATCCACATACTGAAGGTATCAAAGGATCCATTCCTGCCTCAATGGTTTCACTATTGTCCACACGCCACTGAAGTCCCAAAGAGAGAATAATCTCGCTTGTAAACTACCTCCCCATGTATGTTTGATGGAATTGCTCCAACTCTTTGCTTCCAACAAGGAATTTTGAGAGGAGTATCTAGCCTTCAGGATCTGTGCAGTTAGGGAATTGGGATTTGTCAAAATTAGCCATCCTTGTTTAGCAAGCATAGCATCATTAAAATAGGATATATTCCAAAATCCCAATCCATTAAGCAGTCCAAGCTTCCATTTTGTTTTTTCAGCCTCGCTGGCATATAACTTGTTTGGATAGAAAAACTGAGACTCGGGAATATTCTTCAGTCAAACTGACCAAAGTGTGAACTGTCTGTGTTCCTCAGCCCACAACAATCAGTAGGGGTTTCGGCGATTCTAAATGCATAAGTAGGTTTGAAAGTTCTGAATCAGATTTAACTCCTTGGATCATTTACCGGATAATCAGCAAACTGCAATTTACTGTTGGGTTCTTTAAGAATCAATGCTTGAGCACTCAACTGCCCCCTACCACTGCTCTTGCTTCTTCCACTTCTTTGGAATCTTCTTAGAATGGGTCTGCATTGTAGAAGCAGGGGATAAAACTGCAACATTCTGCTGGTTATCTGTGGTCGTCAATTTTATTTCCTGATCAACTGTAAGAGGCTGCACTAGGGGGTCATCATCAAGTACCATAATTTCTTTGCCGTGAACCTCCAAGTATTGCTTTCGTGAGCTAGCCTGGTCTCCGTTGTTAATCAATAGACTTCCTCTACCTTGCAATTGCTTATCACTTGTACTCAGATTTGCATGCATATGTCAATTATCACCATTTGCTCCCGCCTTCTTTTCATCCTTATAAGCACACTCCATATTCATTTGAGGGAGAGTGACAGTTGGCATAAGAGCCTTAGATGGTGCTTATTAGGGGTGACAAATTTCTTTGGGCTCTTATTTTCTTGTCCATACTTCTGGTTACTCGAAGCCAGTTACCATACTGAAACTCGATAGTAGCACCTTGCAGATGAGCCGTTGTATCACTTTTTTGGTGGCAATGTCCAATGCAACCATACCTAACCAGAAGGTTGGGAGACACCCATATTTCCACCCATATTATCTCGTCCCCAGATTTTGATTATATGCCTCTCGCCAGTTAACTTACATCAATCTGTACTCACACCTGGATAACCTTGCCCCAACCTCTGCTCTCATCCAGCATGTCTTCCATGATGAAAGTTCCTATTTTGTTGCCAATAATGTTCCCAACTTCAATGTTCGTACCACTGAGAAGATCTGATACGTGTATTCAGAAGCCTACCCAATCAAAGGGGATTTGGTGCGTCTTTTATTGCCTTGAAAAGCCTGCAGTGGGAACAAGTTATTGTCGAAGTGCCGTGTTCCATTCAGAAATACCCTTTGAATCTCCTTTCCATTAATTATTTCCTAACTTAAATAGATAAATAATTTTTCCTCGATATCGTCACTCCAAGGATCCTTTTACAGTCCAGGCCACAGTCTTAACTGCTTCAAGCAACTCCGGGGTAACCTCCCTTTCCACGAATGAGTTACCAATCAAACATAGTTTTCCAGCCTTCACCTTTTCAACCAGTTCAGTATCACTGATTTGGATGATATCTTCTTCTTCTGTTAATTGCAGTTTATTCAACAAATTAACATAGAAGCTTCCTTGAAACACTAGGGTTATATTTGTGTTATGAGAACATAGAGATTGGAGTTGTCTTGATGTAGGATGATTATTGTTAAGCGGCAACAGCATGAAGCGTGTAAAAAGCCCTAGTTAGGGAAAAAACCCTACAGAGAAAGTCTCTGAGAGAGTTAAACTAGATACATCTATAAACTTCTGAAGTACTTTTGTAGCAGGAAAAAGGAAAACGTAAAAGAAGACAGAAATTTCCCACCCCAACCCCCACCCTCACCAACAAATGAAAGAAGGAAAAAAAGAAGAAGAAGAATAAACCATAAGAGGTATTGTTTTGACAAGAGTTGCAAAACATTTAAAAAAAAATAGAATAAGTTCCTTTCTTATCGCCTCTTTTAATCGTGAGATCTGTCAAAATCCTAATGTACTCCAGAACTCTCTCTCTCTCTCTCTTTCTCTCATGCATACACACACACAATTAATATGCGTGTGTTATGATAATTATGTCGGAGAAAGTAATGGCTTATGATGCTTCTCCTAGATTGGAATTTTGAAGTATGAGTTAAGCATTGCTTGTTTGATGCATGCCTATGGGAATTGGAGGCTGTTGTCACAAATTACATCGGAATCAAGCCTTGTTTAGTTTTTAATTACATGTGAAAAAAAGAAGATTTCAATCTTTATTCATTTTTCTATGAATCAAGTTTGACCATAATTTATTTAGTGTCTCTATATTGCAATTGTTGGTAGTGAGAGGACATGAAGGGTTCCCCCCCGCTTTTTTCTCATAATTTTAAAATTCTCATTATCAGATGCTGGTCCACCATCTCCTGCTGGTCACTTGCGCGAAGTCTTTTACAGGATGGGACTGAATGATAAGGTTAGTCCCATGAGATGGTTAAAGGATCTTTAGATGTCTCTGTATTGTGTAATTGATGTTTACAGCTAGTTGTCTGTCTTACAGGACATAGTCGCGCTTTCTGGTGCACATACATTAGGAAGATCAAGACCAGAACGTAGTGGTTGGGGCAAGCCGGAGACCAAGTATACGGTATTCTAGTAGCATTATCTGGTTTTTAATTATTGACAGGAAGTATAATTTGGCAATACAGATAGGTTGCAATGCATCACCTTGGCTTTGAGACCTTCCGGAAAAATAGGATGTGTCATGTTCTATTAGTACAGATGTATACTAGTATATATGTTACGATTATCAATAGAATATCATAAATTTCTTAGAAATAAGTAAGATGTGGAAGAAAAAAAGCAATTTATATAATAAACAATAAAATGTACTTAATAAACTTGAAGTATCCCGAGACATCCTAAAAATAAAAAAATGAAATATATATAATGAATTTTAATATCCAAGAGGATCTCCAGTAGTTGGTGTCCAATATGGATATAATCACAGATACATCAACCTCCACAAGAAGAATACATGATTCCTGGCTAATTTCTATGGCAAACCATGACACATATCTGATATTTGTTTTAATGAAATCAAACTTTAGTGATTCTTCAAGCTTTAAAATTCTAAACTTAAATGAATGTTTGTACCCACGATTGATTATAGTGGATTTGTTTGTAAATTTTTCTGTTTTCCTTCTAAATTTGAGAGGGTTTTCCACATAAACTTGGATTCTTGTTCCAGTGCTTTTTCTGCATATCAGATTCTGTTGAGGCATTTAATCTTTCTGAGATGTACTTTCAGGAGAGGTATTTCATAACATTTAGGCGTTTATTAATTCCAAATTCCAACCGCCAAAGCTGTAAAACCTAAATTTGTTAGCAGCTTATACTTATCAAGATCAACTCCCTTTGATCTAGCAGTTTGCCAATACCAGTTATTGAGAAGTTGAAAATATGTTAGACATTAATTTTCTGGTTAGTAATGCATCCTTATTGTGTTTATTCTAAAGTTTCCCTCTGTGTTTGGCGAGCCACATGTCGACGGGTACAAACCCTTGTGTATATAGCTGAGCTCTATTGGTCCAATGTTGATTTTAATTCTAGACCTCAACTCTTTGTTACACTGGTCTAGTGTATCTAATGTTGGTGTAATGTTGATATCTTATTGATCGCTTTACTATTGAACCCTCAGGCTTGATAAGTTAAAATATTTTCTTAGGCATCTATATCCAACAACATGACACATCTTTAATGGAAACTGAGGTCAAGCTTGTTATATTTGGGTAATGAGTTGATGCAGATTTGGAAACATACATTTTGAACTTTTATTCTTACTAGGGCCATAGCATATTTGAAATTCTACATAGAAAGCGAGAATAAGTGCAGTGATTCAACTCAGGTATTTAGGCTCTTCATTGGAATCGATACCTATAACCAAACTTCAAACGTTTGATATTTCTTCTACCACCCTTCCAAAGATAAATAGCTCTTAGCTCGCATCTAACTAAACTTGGTGTTGCATTATTAATCTTTATATTCTATTCAATAATACATTACTATAATTGTGATTATTTGGGTATCTGAACTTGTAAGATTGCATGACAGAAAGATGGACCTGGCGCACCAGGAGGACAGTCTTGGACAGTGCAGTGGCTAAAGTTTGATAATTCCTACTTCAAGGTGCATTCGCTTATAATTTTGAGTTCTAGCAAGTAAGAACATGCTCATTAGAAGTAGCTAATTACAACCGATGTTTACAGGATATCAAAGAAAGAAGGGATGAAGATCTCCTTGTTTTACCAACAGATGCTGCTCTTTTTGAAGATCCATCATTTAAGGTGAGATAAAGAAAGATTCATTGTCAAGTGTAATACAACCTTCTATTATGCCTTTATTGAGTTTCTTTCTGAAAAATCATCTTTATGATCTTTAGAAATTTACAAATTTGACAGGAGAATGCTGAGAAATATGCCGAAGACCAGGAAGCTTTTTTCAAGGATTATGCTGAAGCCCATGCCAAACTCAGCGATTGTGGAGCCAAATTTGATCCGTCTGAGGTATTTTTTGGGGACGGTAGAATAAGTTTACGAATATGTCTATGGTGGTGCCCGTATCCATTATGGATGCAAATATGGATAATATCCTTCAGATAACATTGAATATGAATATGGATGTCTGATATTCTGGATATAATATTAATAAAGTTAATTTTTATAATTTAAAATAATTTTATATCTTATGTGATACATTCCTAAATTAATTTGCATTTAGCAAATCAACTAAACCATCTACAAATATTACTATTTATTTTATTATAAATTCTTAATGATAGTTGACTATAAATGGTTGCGTAACTTGTAAAGTCGTATATCTATCGGAGAACAATATAAATGTTGTATAAATTTTGGTATACCTATCAAAACAAATATTATGGATACAAATATGCATGTGTCCGCATTTGTATTCACTTTTAATCGAATACAGATAATATTTGCCTCTTTGGTTATGAGTATATATGGATTTCAAATATTTCGGATTTCATTTACGGCCGAAGGTATTTTAGGTGCGTTTTGCACATAACAACCGTACGACCTAAGAGGTTATTGAGTGTTAGTTGGTCTGGTATCCGTAATATTTGTTTACTTTTACTTTCACTAGTATAACTATGATTCCATTTGTTTTAGTTTGGCTTAAAAATTTAAAGATCTTAAATTCTAGTAGGCTAGTTAACACTACTAGAACCTAGAGTCTTTAAAATTGAAGCCGAAACAAATGGGACCTATAACTATTATTATCGTTGGTGTTCTTATTATGGAGTATTATTAATAACTATTTTAGCATTAAGTTGAAGCATTATTATTATACTTTTTTTGACAGCATTTAGTTGAACCATAAAATTGGCAACTTTTGTTTCTCAGGCGTTTTTTACTTGTTAGTTGAAGCATAAAAACTGAAATTTTCTTTCTTGAGTTTAGACATTCCTCTCTCTGTCCCCCTCACTTTTTATTGCTCAGAGTTTATATTTTGACAACATCTAACTGAAGCATAAAATTGGCAAACTTTTATTGCTTAGGCTTTTACAATACTTGAAGCATAAAATTAAAATTTTCTTTCTTGAGTTTAGACGTCCTCTCTTTTCCCTTGTCCCTCTCCTCCCAAACATATTGTTGACTAAATCTTGTTGGTTGATTTTTGAACATCACTGAGAACCAGTTTTTCATCGCTTGCCATGTAACATTATGATTGCATACCTTTTAACTCAATGCCGGAATTTTCTGACCAGGGTTTCTCATTAGATGCTCCCACCGCAGCTGTTCCTGAGAAGTTTGAGGCAGCCAAATATTCATCTGGAAAGGTTGTAATGATAAATAAACTACATCATACATTATTTTATTTTTATATTTTCTAACGTGGTCATAAGTTTATGGCGTTATCGTTTTTTGGATTAGAATCGTAAACCTGAATTATTTTATGCAGTAACATTAAATATTTTACTTTCTATGGTTGCTGCAGGATTAAAAAGCATCTAGTTTTCTTCTGCTGTATCTTTTATAACACAAGATGAAGCTTTTCTGAAATCTTGTCATCTAGCTCACGTCTAAAAACTTGAAGTCTTAATGAAGGTCCAAATTATTTCAACAGTATTGATATTTGAATTGCAGAGAGAGCTTTCGGATTCCATGAAGCAGAAAATTCGAGCAGAGTATGAAGCCATTGGGGGAAGCCCAGATAAGCCTCTCCAGTCGAACTATTTCCTTAATATTATTATTGTGATTGCCGTTTTGGCAATTTTGACATCTCTCCTTGGAAACTGATTTGTTTTTGGTTATTCAATATAAATCACTATTAAAATTTTTCTTTTAATTATTTTTTATTTTTATTTTTTATAATCTTTGTTACCACTGCATCTTAGCTGCTAAGGTGGACACGACTATCTTCAGGCTGTTAATATCTTGGCTTTGAAGTTCCTGGAATCTTGGCTGTTAATATCTTTGCTACCTTAGAGGTTGCCTAAAATTTACTCTTCATTCCAAAATTTAAAGGCCGAATGACATATCTGTCAATTCAAAATTGCCATCGAATTTTAAAATCACCCCTCGTGTATCAAGTGACACGTCCCTCCCTCACTGCGGATTTAGATTTTTGAAAAGATAAATTCTTGCTTTATAACTTCCAACAACTAGAAAAGGAAAAAAAATAATTATTTGTAGTTACTTTAATTAGGGAGATAAACAAGTCTGCCATAAAATAATAATATCAATCACAAAACAATACTCCATTCATCCTATAGAAAGGATTACATTTAAGTTTTTGATAAATATTAATATTACATGTTTGATAAGAATTATCTTTAAATAATAAGTTTTTTTTACATGAAATTTGTTATAAATGTTAAGTTAATGATAAGATTTGAAGATTGTAATGATAAGTTCTAGAAAATTTTGAAAATTTCTAAACATAACATTGTGAAACGGGGAATGGATGGAAAAACATTTTTTTTTGACCATTCAGTTATAAATTAAATTTTGATATTTGATATTTGATGTTTTAAATTGTAATTTATTTTATTTCGACCATCCTAATTTGATTTTCAATAATTGTACAAATTCTACTTATACAAGTCAAATAGTAACCTCATGGTAAAATTTATTAAATTAACTTCAGATTGATATAAGATTTATTTGTGAGATTAATGTATTGATGGAGCATTGATGTGTAAATTTTTTTCAAGGGCACAAATTCTTGTAATATTAATGTTCATATAGGTCAATCTATAGAGACTAGGAAAATTCTAATATTCTTAATATTTAACTTAGGTGAAGTAGAAAACATGGAAGAGTGTGATTAATTAATTAAATGAAAGAAACAATAAAAACAAAATGAGAAGTTTAATTTAACACGAATTTTTGTTTAATATAAAATTAAAAAGTAAAACTAAACTACTACAATTGAACAAACTGATCAAGTCAATTTGATTGTAATGTTACTCCTAAATTTGTACCAGCAGAGTATGACTACAGAAAGAAGATTTGATGAATTTTTAAATTGAACAAATAAACCAAAAATATTTGCTGACATGAGAATGATTTAGAAATTATTATTTGATAACTGATATTATCAATTGCAAAAGTATTCACAAAAGACAGAAAATAAAATAAACAACACACTTATAAATAATGATTAACATTTCTAGTGAATATATTAATAAACTTGAGTGAAAGATAATCTTAAACAAATTGAAAAGAAACTTGTTATTAAGAAATTGGAAATGAACTCAAGGTTAATTCAAAAGAAAATCGAGTGTTTTGAAAACTAGTAAAATAAAATAAACAGCAGATGTTGGAACATGAGAACTTAGCAGGCTAATAATAAAAAAAATGTAAGGATAGAAGGGAAGGAAAAGAACTCTTCCTCCTCTAAATGACATCTATGTATAGAGTCAAGGTAGATACATCTTTCCTTTCTTAAAACTCTGAATTTTCATTATCTCTGACTCTTAATATTGATCGTTGAAGTTTTTTAGATAACATAGGTTCATTTAAGAAGAGTCTTCTAAATTTCAGCGATATATTTTGACAAGTTTTATTTTCACACAACTCCTATATTTATTTATTTTCTTGTAAAATAAATTAAAATTTATTAAATCAACCCCTACTTATTTATATTGCTAAAAATATTTATACTTAACATTTATTTGAAATTGATGATATAATATAGTACTTACTTAAATATATTGTAAAAGAACATAGAATAAAATCTAACTTGTTAAGTGGATTTTAGCAGAATAGTTTAAAGATAATTGAAGTAAGGAACTTTTTAGTAAGAGTTGATCATCAGTAAAACTTTATCAGCAATCAAGGATGTGTCAAATAAAAGAAATGGTTAAAAACTTTCAATAAAACCAAACACCTACGGAGTAGTTTTGTTCATGTGCAAGTTAAGCAAGGGTTTTTTTAAGAAAGAATGTTCACAACAAAACTTTGCTTATATAGATCTCCAAGTTAAGCAAGACTAAAGAATTTAAGCAAGACTTCTTAAGCAAGGTTCTAGCTTAACTCCTTTATTGAGTGAGTTACCTAGTGAATCCCTTAAATAAGGATTTCCTACAATTCACTTTAAGTAAGGTTTAGGAAAATTCTTGCTGAAGTTGGTGTACTTTTTCAGAAGATAAAAAGTTAATTTTTAGACGTTTGTTTAAGACAGTTGTTAACATTCTAGATGATCACTATAAGGCAAAATAATGGCTAGCAAGGACAAATTTTCAAAAAACTCTAAAAGTACAACTTTTCAACAGTTATAAATCTCTCCAACAACTCTATTTTCAAATTAGCAACGGTCATATTCTTGGAGTAGCTATAAATACTAGTTATAAATTTTATTTATGACTAGTGAACTACTAAGAAATTGTTCTGACAATTTAACATCTTAAGCTTTCAGCAAGGCATGAAGAATCATAAGTTTGAACAGACTACTGGCTATCCACTTAACAACGAGTCCTGCTTAAGTCAGTAAACAAGATTTCTACATCTTTTAGGAAGTCTAACTGACTTACAAAGTTTGTGTGACTTAAGCAAGGTGCAGGTGACCTATGGTAAATTGAAATAAGTGTCTTGTTGTATTTTTGCTCCGTATGAACAATTCTAGTGAGCGTCTTCTCTTAGTAAGAAGAGAAGAAAAGTAGAGTAGGCGTTACTGAACCACTATAAATATACTGTCTCTCATCTCTAACTTATTTTTATTCTCTGCTTATTTGTTATCCTGCTTAAATATTACTTGCTAGTCATTTATACTTAAAGGAGATTTGTTATTCTGTTGCATTCAAAATTTCTAAACAAACTTTTCTTAAACCTTGCTTAAGCAAGAAATACGTTTTCAGTGAGAAAGTGTTTAAGTAAAGTTAAAATTTTGAAAATCCTATTCAACCCCTTTCTATTATTTTTCCTTTGGGACCTAATAAGGGTAACAAAGCCTGACTCTTTTTGTTTAGCTTTACAGCTTTAGAGGATACAAAGAAATGATAACTATAGTGTTAAGCCCCCAATGTGCACAAGAGATAGATTTGAGAATTGGAAGCTAAGGATACAAGTATAAATAGATGCAATAGATGAAGAACTCTATGCATCAATAAGAATGGACCATACGTACCTGAGAAAATTGATCCAAAGGATTCAAAGAAAATGGTTGCAAAGTCCAAACTAGAATGGACTAACGAAGAAAAGAAGTTAGTCAACTACAACAAGAAAACAATGAACATTTTATCCGTGACACTTGATGAAGAAATGTTCAAAAGTATGTCTAACAGTACACACAACAAAGGAAGTAAGAGATTACTTGCTGGTTCTAAATGAAGGAACAACAGAAGTCAGAGAGAACAAACAATCTTTGCTTGTTCAGCAATATGAAATGTTCACTTAGCAACATGAAAAAAATCTCACCTCCATATATGAAAGATTTACAATCCTGCTTAATTCTCTAAGGGCTTACGGAAAGCTATATGAAAAGAAAGATGTAAATCTTAAGTTTATGAGAGCCTTACCAAGAGAATATGATCCAAATACTACTGCTGTAAAAGAACTTAGAAACTTATATCAAACGAACCTTCAGTAACTCTATGTAAATCTTCTAACTTATGAAATATTGCTCAAAAAAAAGCAACAACAATGGACAACAAAAAGAGAGATAAAGGAGTCATCTTGAAGGCTACTGCTGAAACATCAAAGGAATCAGCAGAGACTGACTTAGAGTCTGTTGATAGTGACAAGGATATGGTTTTATTAGCAAGGATGTTTATAAGGTGTTAGATATAAATGATGATGATGATATTTAAGGGAATAAATGTGCATCTATAAATACTCAATGTATTCTATAAACCTTAGTATATCTGCACAAGTTTTGCCATCCACTGATGGACGACTTAGTCATCAGGGGATGGACTTCACTGCACTGGGCTAGTCATCAGTGTTAACTTGAACGAACTCGACAGTGTCAAGGAATGGTTGCTGTTACTTAAAAGAAGATAAGTATTCCGCACAACAGACATTCCAGGCAAAGCCAACGAACTATCAATGATCAAAAAAACCCATCAGGGGAAACCTAAAAATACTGTGTCAGGAGATGACTTCATCAGGGGATGACCTCGTTAGGGGAACCCGTCAGGCGATGACCTCGTGAGGGGAACCCGTTAGGCGATGACCTCGTCAGGGGAAGCTATCAAGGGAACCCGTCAGGCGATGACCTCGTTAGGGGAAGCTGTCAAGGGAACTCATCAGGGGATGACCTAGTCAGGGGAAGCCGTTAGGGAAAGGCATCAGGGGATGACCTCGTCAGGGGAACCCATCAGGGGAAACACTCTAATGTCCAGACATTGGCGACAACATACCTTCCGATGAGTTTGGCGATGACTATTAATCACTTTGGCGATAGTTTATCTCGTGACGAGTTATGCGATGGGTAAAAGTGACTTTGACGATAGTCATTTTTATCCACTGACGATGAGTTTGGTGATGGCTAACAATGACTTTGGTGATAGTAATTTTTATCCACTGACGACGAGTTTGGCGATGACTTAAATTGCCTGACTTGTTTAGCAATGACTTAAATTGCCCGACGAGTTTGGCGATGACTTAAATTACCCGACATCTTTGGCGATGACTTAAATTGCCCGACAAGTTTGGCGACGACAAAAGATCAACTCGTTAGTAGAATCCTTCGGTGGATGACAAGGAGGTCATAACATCAGTGGATAACGGAAGCACTGATCAAGCCTCTCCATCAGGGGTTGACATTGGTGAATAATGAAGCACTGATCAAGTTGTCACCAGTAACTTGCCATCAGTGGATCTAGAAGCAATGATCAAGTCTCTATCAAGGCTTGGCATCAGTGGATCGTTATAACATAATCCTCACGTCATCAGGACTTACATGCAAATCATTGATACTTGGCACAAAAGCAAGGGGTATAATTGGAAAGATATTCTTTGAAGTTTGGTTATCCAATAATAACTCTCGAGCATTAAATACATGCAGATCAGGGGATGAAAAAGAAGCAAAAAAAGCAAACAACAGTCTAACACACCACTTCTAAAGGACCTTGATGTGACATACTATGGCTGCGTTGAAACTTGAAGCATATCTAGCACATGGGTTCACCAACTAATCTGCTATACATACAGAAAGAGTTGTTACACGGAAAATGAAGCAAGCAAGCTACAACACTCAAACATTAGAAGGAAGCTTTGTAATATATCTTGAAAGAGATATTCAAAGAAAGACGAAGCTAGTGAGTGAGTGAAAGAGAAGCTGTAACTTATTATAGAATTGTAGTTGTTAATCACGATTGTGATTCAACAGATTTCCAGAAAAACATCAAGTTTTAATACAACTATTTTAACTTGAATGCTTGTGTATTCATCTTAATTTCATTAAAGTTTTTCTGGTTTTGGTAGCTATTCCAGCCCGTGCTAAACAAGTTTTAAAAGAGTAAAAAGTTTGTAATATTTGTATTCAAACCCCCCCCCCCCCCCCTCCCCCCGCCCTTTGTACAAACACTTGAGCTTATCTTGTTCTAACATAAGGTTCATAAGAATAAACGAAGGGAAAAGCTTCAGAAAGAATGTTTGAAACAACAAGAGAGATTCAACAAAGGATCTCTACTATAATTGCAAGAAGGTTGGTCATTATGTTACTGATTGCCTGTTCAAGAGAGATTCAACAAAGGATGAAAGAAAGTTTTGCTCAAGATAAGTGCAAGGGAAATGACTACTATAAGAAGAAATACTATCAGTAAAAGAATGATAGAAAAGAAAAGAGACTCATTGTTGAAAAGTCTTGGAGTGATAGTGAATTGAGTCCAAAAAAGTTTCTCATGGAGTAGAGGTTGCACACCTTTGGTTAATGGCCAAAGAAGTTGATCAAATCAGTAAGGAAGTAGATCAATGCGAGGTATTTGACTTTGACTCCCCTGATCTCATTAAACTGAGTTACGAAGCCTGCTTAAGGATGTCACAACTCAGTGGTATAGATATTGAAGAATGCTGAGATGTGCTTTAGTAGATTCCTCACAACTTGAACATGAGAAGTCTCAAATCTCATTTGAACTAAGTTCACTAAATATAACAAGTTTAAACTTCAAATCAGTAGAAGCTGAGAGGCACTTGCTTAAAGGAGATCTTAGAGACTCTTAAGAGAGAGAGAGTCTAAGTTAACCTTCCAAGTTGAGGTTAACAACAACAATCTCCACTTGGAACAAATTTACTTCAAATTCATATGCTTTGTTGAAAAGCCAAATAAATTTGCTGGATAAAGGTGGCATTGCTTTAGGAACTTGTGAAGTTCCCGTTGAAAGTGGAAGTAGAGACAGTGAAGTCGAGTCTATTAGTTGAACTCTCTCCATCCACTCAGTAGAGTGTGAAGTTTATAAATACTCCCTTAAGGGTAATAAAAATCTTACTTTGCTAAAAATCAACAACCTTGTTCATTTTCATCATAAACAAAGGAGACGTGCTCCTGCTGAAAAACCATCTAATGGTTATGCCAGCAAGGGTTATAAATATGCTGCTTATCATAAAAATTTAGCAAGAAAATTAAATTTTAGCAAGGAGTATATAAGAAATTCACACTGAACAACCTCAACCTAAAGGAAGAGGTAAGCAACACACACATCACAACATGATACATTTGAGATGTTATAATTGCCATAAGATTAGACATATAGTATCTTTTTGTCTTATGGATCCATACTATATTGATAGGTCTTATAAACATAGGAGACAAGTTTCGGTTCCTAAGGGTACTAATCTCTTCGGACCCAAGTCTTACTGGGTTTCAAAGTAATCTCACTTAATTTTTTAGGTCATTAGCAAGGATGAGATCTGGTACTTATACAGTGGTTGCTTAAGGCATATAACAGGAGATCTTGCTTTGCTGACAAATTTCAAAGAAAAAGATGGACCTACTATAACTTTTGGTCATAATAGTTGTGGATTGACCAAAGGGTATGACACAACAGAGAATGAAGTGATCTCCTTTGGCAAGGTTGCATATGTTTAAGGATTAAAGCACAATCTACCTAACATAAGTCAATTTTGTGACAAATGGACAAGTTGTGTCTCGAGGGGGTTTGTAGTGAATATACTTACAAAATTCAAATAAAAAAAATGACTAACTTTTCTTTTAAAATACAAATCACAACCAATACATAAAATTTGGAAACAAGTTAAACCATGTATAGAAAATTAAATGTTATTAACGATTAATTGTTAATAATCAAGTACAAAGAAACTAACTCTCAAAGAGAAAATGTATGCTTTAACTCGAATTATTCTAAAATTAGGCCATTAATTTTTGAGTACTTTGTGCATTAAAGTGTATATATAATGACTCAAAGTACTACTCACACTAGTTCAACCACTTTATCTTTTAGGAAAGATTACACTATTATCGCTTATAAATCATTCTAGTATCTTCAAACTAAAGGAGTACCAATCTTAATTAATTCTGGAGTCCATAAAAATACAATATTTACAAATGATATAATTAAGACAAAAGTTGAATCATATAAATAGCATCCTTATTTCTTCTTTTGATTTTTGCTCTCTTTTTTTTTCTTTTTCTTTTTTTGTGTTTTTATAAGAGTATATAAACCTCCAACATATATAATTACAAACTAATTATGAAATACATTAAATAAAATACTGCAAAATATTTTCTCCAAAACAATTGCTCAACAACTCCTGATGCAAGAGGAATATTAAGTCACAAGAAAATTTGGGTCAATTATGCATATTAAGTAAGATTTTATTAGGTGGATAATTGACTAAGGACGACTAGTGCAAGATTTAGAATACTCATGATTTAAAGGCCTAAAATATGATAAAATGATTTATTAGTTCAAAATTAAAATATGTATGTCTATATCTAACGAACAAGGACATCGTAACATGAAGCATAACAAGCACAACAAGCTTACGCTAGTGTCAGTCGCGAAAAGCCCATATATATATATATATATATATATATATATATATATATATATATATATATATATATATATATATATATATATAACGAGGTGCAGCTTCATTGCATAATCTAAACGAAGGAAGAATGAGTTAGGGTCTGCAGTTCACTCTTCTTTTCGCTGCTTCAATTTCTATAACCATCTCATGAAATTTCCATCTCCTCCATCAATTGCAAAGAGATTTCTCATGTCCTTCTGAACTTATTCCTTCCACCTTCCACCTTCCACCTTCTGTCTTTTTCTTCTCATCCCTCTCAAACCAAAAGATCACGGCAGCGCCGTCACTCTTACTCTATCGTTACACCTGCTGCAACACGTGCATCACCATCAAACTATTCCTACTGTTTCCATCCTCCGATTGAACAACCACTAGTACAAAACTGATCATATGCGTCGCCTTATTTGCGTCAGTTTTTTAATAGAACTGTCTCATATAGTAGTGCGGTGGCATTGTCGTAAAAAGAATAAAAACTATTTGCGTCGATTTTTTTACATAACCGACGCAAATTCTCTGAAAATATTTAAAAAATAAATTAGTTCACCATTTGCGTCGCTTAGTATCAAAAACCGACGCAAATAATGTTTATTATTTGCGTTGGTTTTTTTAAGGAACCGACGCAAAAAAAAGTATAAATAAATTAAAAAGAATTTGCGTCGGTTTTTTTAACTAACAGACACAAATGGTTCGAAGAATTTGCGTCGGTTATTTTGTATAACGGACGCCAAAGATGAGAAATAATTAAAAAAATAAACAAATTTGCGTCACGTCGGTTAAAGAACCGACGCAAATGCTTTAAAATTTTTAAAAATAAATTATTCAAACATTTGCGTCGGTTTATTTAAATATCCGTCGCAAATGGTTATGGTATTTGCATCGGTTTTCTTCTTTGTTCGACGCATGTGCTTTAATAATATTAAAAAGTGTATTTAGGATTAAAACTTTTTCTATTTTGGCCTGGTTCGTAAGAAAGGAGAGAGAGCGAAATCGTCTTTGGTGGGAAACTTGGCTGATATTTTGCAGGTTTCTTTCTTCAGTGTCTCCGCCCGAGAGCTCAGCTTTGTTGTGTAAGTAATTGTTGATTAAAATAATACATTCATCACAGGCATTAGTTAAAATAGCAGTATGTTTGCTTGAACTGTTGTTTGTCCGCATCTTATTTATGATACAATCGTTATGCTTACTTAGTTAATCGTTGTGGTTATTTAGTTAAACATGGATCGTCAAACATGGATGTACAATATATTGCGTAACGATGATGCATATGTGAGAGGGGTTGATGAGTTTATTATATGTGCGGTTCAACACCAAAAAATCAGAAAGGAAAATGGAAAAGAAGACATGATTGTGTGCCCGTGCCGCCTTTGTGGTAATTTAAAAAAATATTCGAGCGCAGAGACAGTGCGTGAACATTTATTTCGTCGGGGTTTTAAGAAGGGTTATACGAAGTGGATTTGGCACGGCGAGGGAATAGAGTCTGATGTGACTGGTAGCTCAAGGTCGAAATATGCAACCGAGTGCGATAATTCGGTCGATAATGACAAAGATGATGTGGACATTGATAGGGTGGAAGATATGATACAAGATCTCCAAGACCATATGATGCCACAACCGGATATGTTTGAGAGCTTGGTCCGCGATTCTAAGAAACTTTTGTATCCCAGGTGCAGTGACGACTTGACAAGGTTGTCAACAACTTTGAAGTTGTGCAAGTTGAAAGTCAAGAATGGATGGAGTGACAAGAGTTTTACAGAATTGTTAAAACTGTTACGAGAAATACTTCCGGTGAATAACGAGCTTCCCACTTCCACGTATGAGGCAAAGAAGATGTTGTGTCTTATAGGTATGGACGTGAAGAAGATACATGCATGTCCAAATGACTGTGTGTTGTTTCGAAATGAGAATGAACATTTACACACATGTCCTAAGTGTGGAGCATCTCGGTACAAGCGGGAGGATAATGATTCGTCTAAGGATGATAAAAAAAGGGCTCCTAGCAAGGCGGTTTGGTATTTACCCATAGTGCAACGATTCAAACGCCTATTTGCAAATCCAAAAGATACAAAACATTTGAGGTGGCATGTGGAAGGGAGGAAATTAGATGGGATGCTTAGACACCCGAGTGACTCTCCACAATGGAGAACCATTGATTATAAGTTTCCTGAATTTGGTGGAGAATTTAGGAATCTACGACTTGGACTTTGTACGGATGGGATGAATCCTTATGGCACTCTAAGCTGTCAACATAGCACATGGCCAGTTCTTTTGGTGATTTATAATTTGCCTCCGTGGTTGTGTATGAAGCGCAAGTATATTATGTTGTCCTTGTTAATCTCAGGGCCTAAACAACCGGGGAATAACATAGATGTTTATCTTGAGCCGCCTGTTGAAGATTTAAAACTTTTGTGGGATGAAGGTGTGACGGTGTTCGATGCAAATACTCAAATGGATTTCACATTACGTGCGATGTTATTTTGCACCATAAATGATTTTTCGGCTTATGGAAACTTGTCAGGGTACACTGTCAAAGGAGCTAAAGCATGTCCAATTTGTGAAGATGCTACTATTGACCATCGTCTACATAATTGCAACAAAAATGTCTTTATGAGTCACCGAGCATTTCTTCCCCGTGATCACCCTTATCGTAAGATGAAGAAGGCTTTTGATGGGCATATCGAGACTCGAGAAGCCCGTTTGCCTTTAACTGGGAAAGAAGTCTTTGAGCGGGTTAAGGATATTGATGTTGTATTTGGAAAGTTGTATCAACCTCCGAAGCCGAAGAATTTGTGGAAGAAGAGATCCATATTTTGGGATCTGCCGTATTGGGAACACATACAAGTTAGACATTGTCTTGATTTTATGCATATTGAGAAAAATGTCTGTGACAGTATTGTTGGGACATTGTTGAATATACCGGGAAAGATAAAGGACGGGATCAAAGTCAGAAAAGACATGAAAGAAATGGGTATACGACTAGAGTTAGCACCGCAAGAATCGGAGAAGCGTACATATCTACCTCCAGCTTGTTATACTTTGTGTAGAAAAGAGAAAATTGCATTTTGTGAGTGTTTGTTTGGTGTGAAAGTTCCATATGGATATTCTTCAAACATCAAAAGGTTTGTGTCGATGAAGGAATTGAAACTCATGGGTATGAAGTCACACGATTGTCATGTGTTAATGCAACAGCTACTTCCAATTACAATTCGAGGGATATTGCCGAATCACGTGAGACTTGTTGTGATGAAGCTTTGTTTTTTCTTCAATGCCATCTGCAGCAAGGTGATTGAACCCATCACGTTGGATAAATTACAAGCTGATATTGTTGTCACACTATGTCAATTTGAAATGTATTTTCCACCTTCATTTTTTGACATTATGGTACATTTGGTTATTCATTTGGTTAGAGAGATTAAGTTATGTGGCCCAGTATATTTGCGGTATATGTATCCTTTTGAGAGATTCATAGGTATATTGAAAGGATATGTGAGGAACCGATATCGGCCCGAAGCTAGTATAGTTGAAGGATATTCAGTTGAGGAGGCTATTGAATTTTGCACAGAGTATTTAGCAGCTGCCAATCCTATTGGAATTCCCAAATCTCGTCACGAGGGAAGACTTCATGGGCAGGGTACATTGGGATCCAAATGGATCTCTCCTGGGTGTGAACTGCGCGATAGAGCGCATCTCTTTGTCCTGCAACACATGACTGAAGTTCATCCTTACTTAGATTGTCATGTCAATTTGATTAGGAGGCAGAATCCTTCAAAAAGTGGCATTTGGGTTACAACTAAACATAATCGCTCATTTGTTGGATGGTTTAAAGACCGTGTAATGTGTCAGTTGTCAGATGCACCAAATGTCGTTTCTAATACGATAAAATGGTTAGCATATGGCCCTAACACGCTTGTTCAATCTTATGAAGGTTATGATGTTAATGGATATACGTTTTACACCAAGCGTCAAGATGGAAAGAGCACTATGCAAAACAGTGGAGTTACCATAGAAGCTTCATCAACCGAATTTTTCAGAGGCAAATCTTCAGGATCGAAAGATGTAAAAAAGTCATATTATGGGGTGATTGAAGATATTTGGGAGCTTGAGTACAGAGAATTCAAGGTTGGTCTCTTTCGTTGTAAGTGGATTGATATACGTCGTGGTGTTCGAAAGGATGACTTAGGATTTACTTTGGTAGATTTTAGTCAGTGGGGTCACGTCGACGATCCATTTATACTCGCAACGCAAGTGAAACAAGTATTTTATATCCAAGACCCCGCCGATCCTAAGTTTTCAATTGTTGTTCAAGGCAAGAGAAATATTCTTGGCATTGATGATGTTGTTGACGAAGAGGAGTATAACCAATTTGATGAGAATCCTCCTTTCTCTATGGGTCTACCTACCCCATGTGGTGACGATAGTGGAGAAACAAACTACCTACGTAATGACCATGGTGAAGGGTTATGGATTGATCATGGAAAATAAGTCCAGGAATTGAAGGTTTTAATTTGTTTTATTCCAATTGTTGTAAAATTTAAATTTATTTGTAAATTGTAAATAATTGTTAATTGTATAATTTAATTTTTTTTTTATTCCAATAATTATAAATTTTAATTTATTTTTATTCCAATAGTTGTAGCTGATTGTTTACTTAAGTCAATTTTATATATTTCTGGTTAAGTATGGGAAGTAGTTCTTGGCAACAATCATACAGCAATTAAAGTGGTCTATATATAAATAAAACCACATGTCAGCTTATAATATTTCATAAGGCGTGGGCACACCTTACAGCAGTCCCCTTTTTTTGAGTACATAAGTCATCCCCTGTTTTTTAGTAATTTAAGTCATCACCCTTAATTGAGAATTTGTGTCGTATATTTTAAAAAAAAATAATCGGGTATTAGCGTTGGTGCTCCTAAATAACCGACGCATATATTAGGTTTATGCGTCGGTTCTTTTAAAGCAACCGACGCAAATACCCTATTTACAAAACAACAAGGAAAAAGGGCTTCGGAGACTAGTGACATCATCTATCGGGTAAATTTGTTCATGCGAGACTAGCGCTGACGTAATCAGAGACTAACTATCCTCCGTAGTCCCAAATCCGGCACTTCAGTCCCTGACGTGTTTAGTCCCTGGCGCGTCCGATACACGTCTTAGTCCCCGACGCGGCACTTGTAGTCCCCGACGTGTTTAGTCCCTGGCGTGTCCGATACACGTCTTAGTCCCCGATACATTCCCGTAAACCCTGATGCCTTCCGTAGTCCCTAACAATGCATTCCCGTAATCCCTGATGCCTTCCGTAGTCCCTGACGATGCATTCCCATAATCCCTGATGCTTCTCGGCCATGACAGCTTTTATTCTAACAAACTTATGTACTAAAAATATAAAACTAGAACCTAACTAAAAAACTAATTATTAGTTAATTAACCCTAATTAATCCAATAGATCATTATAGTATAGCATATATATATATATATATATATATATTATATCTCACATTGTGGAATTAATCACTATAATCTTTTGTATTAATGAATTTCAATATGAGCATAATATTTATTTCCTTTTAGATTATTATGTAGTATATTAATATAAATCTCATATTTAAAAAAAAATAATGTGTTAAAAAAATAATCGGGTATTTGCGTCGGTGCTCTTAAAGCACCGACGCATATGTTGGGTTTATGCGTCGGTGTTTTAAAAGCACCAACGCAAATACCCGAAAAAAAAAATTGTTAAGTACTTTATATTTAATTTATAATAATATAGTACTCATAAAATACAATAATGATTATCTTACCACGTGTGATCATGGTCATTTTAAACATTAACATAGAAACATTAATTTGCCTTCAATGTATATTGTTCTATGGTTTTATGTTATAGTTATAACATATATGTAATAATTATCATATCTATCTATATATAAGTTATATATACATTATATATCTCACACTTTTGAATTAATCACTATAATCTTTGGTATTAATGAATTTCAATATGAGCATAATATTTATTTCCTTTTAGATTATTATATAGTATATTAATATAAATCTCATATTAAAAAAAAAATAATGTGTTAAAAAAATAATCGGGTATTTGCGTCGGTGTTCTTAAAGCACCGACGCATATGTTGGGTTTATGCCTCGGTGTTTTAAAAGCACCGACGCAAATACCTGAAAAAAAAATTGTTAAGTACTTTATATTTAATTTATAATAATATAGTACTCATAAAATACAATAATGATTATCTTACCACGTGTGATCATGGTCATTTTAAACATTAACATAGAAACATTAATTTGCCTTCAATGTATATTGTTCTATGGTTTTATGTTATAGTTATAGCATATATGTAATAATTATCATATCTATCTATATATAAGTTATATATACATTATATATCTCACACTTTTGAATTAATCACTATAATCTTTGGTATTAATGAATTTCAATATGAGCATAATATTTATTTCCTTTTAGATTATTATATAGTATATTAATATAAATCTCATATTTAAAAAAAAAATAATGTGTTAAAAAAATAATCGGGTATTTGCGTCGGTGCTCTTAAAGCACCGACGCATATGTTGGGTTTATGCGTCGGTGTTTTAAAAGCACCGACGCAAATACCCGGAAAAAAAAAAATAATCTGGTATTTGCGTCGGTGCTCTTAAAGCACCAACGCATAAGTTTGGTTTATGCGTCGGTGTTTTAAAAGCACCGACGCAAATACCCGATTATTTCATTTCACGGCATATTTTTCTTTTGCCCCTCATTTTACCGCCTATTTATATCCCTTTGCGCGACATAACATTTCCTTTGTCCTAAATCTTCAGAAGCTGCATACGAGCTGCATACATTTTCATTTCAAGTTCTTAATCGATAAAGATACATTTTTCCATTTCAGTTTCTGGCGAATACACTGTAATCGGCTTCGGAGTTGTTACAAGTGAAAAAGGTACATAATTTTTTTTCAACTGAACTGTTTACATTCTTTTTCTGTTTTTAGTTTTAATACAACATTTGTTTAAAGCCCCAAAGTGTATCTTGTGATATATGTGTTCTATTTGTGTTTTTATGTGTTCTGTTTGTGTTTCTTTTGAATGGAAGCATTGCGATATACTATGTGTTTTGGTTATGTGTCTTTTGAATGGAAGCACTGCGATATACTATGTGTTTTGGTTGTGTGTCTTTTGTTTTTGTTGTTGGGATGCACTGTAATTTTTGGCAATAGTTTTGCAATTTTTTATTCCGTCTTTCAAATTGGTACCTTCTCATTTTCGCCTATGAACAATCTACTGTTAGTTGGGAATTTTTTTCGCCTAAGTTGCTTGTTGCCTAACTCCAACTCTGTAGTTTATTTTTAAATGTTATTTTTTTGACATTTTCTGATGTACTTTATAGTTTACTATTATCATGGACCACCCAAGTTCGAGTGACAGACCTGCTAAAAAAACAAGAGATCCAACAACTTGCGAAATATTGAAAGAAAAGTCCGCAAATAAACCATCAGAGAAAGGGATTGAGTTTGATGATGTCGGTGTTCCCATTGGAACATATGCTGCTGCATTCAAGTCGTACATTGGAGTACTGGTTAGAGTTCA
>CM025784.1:20135152-20177658 GCA_014636745.2 Centella asiatica | reverse complement strand
AAGTTCGTAGCAAAGGGTCAGCTACTGATGTTGATCCGAGTTTGAGCGCAAAATGTAAATATTTAGCACAGATGATTATGGGATTGCCTTCCTCGGACTTAATTTCAGTGCCATTGGATTATGACAACTGCATTGAGAAGGAAGATGAACAACTCATATACATCGCATCCGAAGATATCATCCAATTTTGTAGAATGGAATGGTTGAATATAAGTGTCGTACAAATTTGGATGAGGTGAGACTATAATTTTCATACTCATTTATCTTTTTTTTTAGCTGATATACAGGTTTATTTTATAAAGTAACTAAAGTAGTTTGTATATTATATTTAAGGTATTTGAACGAGATGACGTCGGGATTTAATGCATTTGGATTCCTGTGTCCTCAAGCACTGGCAAATGCAAAAAATGATCCAGATGTGTCTGCTAGATACATTGCCTCAATTTTTCTAGGTTGTAGGGGAGCCAAATTCATCTTCGCGCCGTACTTCCAAAAGTAAGAACATAAAAATGGTGGGATTAACTTATTGTAGCTAGCTTGTTCATTAATATAATTTAACATTGTTATTTAATTTGTAAAAATGTAGTGAGCATTGACTGTTGTTTCTCATATCTTGTGAGCAAAGCACAGTATATGTGTACGACTCATTGAAGAAAGAAAGGAATATGCCGATAAAGAACGTAATGACAGTGTAAGTAAATAATATTTTAGTTCCTAAGTTTTTAATATAAGTTAAACGTGTAAAACTCTTTTAACATATTTATTTACTCATATTAATTATAATATATATAATTTTGTAGGGCATTTAAATCATATGTTGCTCAAGGCGGCAAGCACAAAAAAAATAAGTTGCAATGGTGTACGAAAGAGGTTAAGGTATAAAATATTTGCTGACTTATCCAAACAAAGTTGATTTTGTTGGTTCTTAATATAATTTTCTTATTAAAATTTTAATCAACTTGACTATTTATACAGTGTCCTCAACAAAAAGGAAGTGTTGAATGCGGCTACTATGTCATGAGGTACATGTATGACATCATCAAGTTGCATCAACGGGCTCCCTTTACAAAATGGACTGAGGTATATTGTTTTTAATTATATGCATGCAATTAATTTCAATCTATTAACCTTGTATATTGGTTTTAATTATATGCAACATTGTTTCTTTTTTATAATTTTTTCCAGGGTTTGAGTGCACAAGAGTCGTATACTCAGTCTGATTTTGATGAAATTAGAGACCTGTGTGCAGATTTTTTTATGACTTTTTGTATGTGACCTAAATATATTTGGACAGTTTGTACATTTCGACATGTAATTTGAACAGTTTGTAAATATCCCTGTTTTGAACTGTTAGTAAATTTGGATTTGTATATATTCCTGTTTTGCAAAGATTGAAATGATTGAATTTTGTACTATATATTTTGGCTTGTTGTGGCATATCGATTATCCTTTTTTATCTACAGGTTGGATATTTTATTTTTAAAAAGAAAATTTAAAACAAAAAAAAAAAAATTTGCGTCGGTTCATTTAAAACAACCGACGCAAATAGCTTAAATTATTTTTAAAATTAATTTTTATTAAACAATTATTTGCGTCGGTTCATTTAAAACAACCGACGCAAATAGCTTAAATTATTTTTAAAATAAATTTTTATTAAAAAATTATTTGCGTCGGTTTTTTTAAATGAACCGACGCAAATAGTTTAAATTATTTTTAAAATAAATTTTTATTAAACAATTATTTGCATCGGTTTTTTTAAATGAACCGACGCAAATACTTAAATTATTTTTAAAATAAATTTTTATTAAACATTCATTTGCGTCGGTATTTTTAAATTAACCGACACAAATAGATTAAATTATTTTTAATATAAATTTTATTAAACAATCATTTGCGTCGGTTTTCCTAAATTAACCGACGCAAATGATGATATTATTTGCGTCTGTTTTATAAAGGTCTGACGCAAAGTCTTCGTTTTTGCGTCGTGTCTTTAACCGACGCAAAATATTTAAATTTTTTGCGTCTGCTCCATATGCATCTACTCGTAACCGACGCAAAATGTGTTAATTAACCGACGCATATGATCAGTTTTGTACTAGTGAACACCACGATCATTTTGTTCCAAATATGAGGTGCATCACTCAATTATTTTATTATTTCAATTAGCTATAATATCTCTACTAAGTTGTGATTCCCATTATAACAATCGATCTATCATAATAATAATAAAAATAAAGATTGTTTTTAGATATAAAATTCATTTTATTTATCATTATTTTAAAAAATACATTTAATTTTAAATGAAAAAATGGATTTGAAATAGAAGGGGTTTGAGAGCTACTTTTAAGGGGTCAAGGACCGACATGAAGTCAATATATATCTGACTAAAGAGGCTGCAGGAAGATATTCGCCGGCAGTTCTCGTTATATATGTGCCTAAAGGGACTACCGTAAAATATTCCCCTCAGTTCTCGCTATATATGTGGCTAAAGAGGCTACCGGAGGATATTCGCTGGCCGTTCTCGGAGCATATTGTCTCGCAAGCAGTTCTCAGAGCATATTGTCGTTTGCTCGGGGAATCTGCTCCGTTAATGTTGATCATAATATATTTTGTTAATTTAATATATAGTTAGGCATGACAACTGGGCGGATATGAGACGGGAGAACTGTTCCCAAAGTTTATCCGCTAAACTTATATAATCTCCCAAATCATCCGTCCTGTCCCGTTAACGATTCTACCAAACCAACCCCTCCCCGTTACCTAAAATTATTATTTTTATTTATTTTATTTCTTTATTTTTGTATATTATTCTCTTATAAAATCTTCTAAAATCATTATAAAATATGTTTTATATATAAACATAATCCTACCCTAATCTCATACCCTACTCTAATCCTATAGGGCGAAAAATTAGCGGGTCGGATAAAATTGTCATCTCTATATATAGTACATAATATAGATAAATAATAATTAATCAAGTCATTTAAAAATAATGTTAAAATTTTACTGGCATTTGGTATTAAAAAAAAGAGGCATATTTTATGATAATTATGTGATAGTCACACATACTATTATTATATATAATGCACCGTACGAATATAGCCAATTAAATCATACATAAAACATGAGTCAATTGATAAAACTTCTTTTTCTTTCTTATACAATTATATAAAATATAAATGTGTGAAATATGAACTGTGCATGTAAGATATAACTTTAGATAAATTATTTTTGTTTTAATAATTCTTTGTTAATTTTTTTTTGACATTAATTAGAACAACAATAATAATAAAATAAAGAAAATATAAACTGTCTATTTTAGTTAATTGAGAAATATATATTCGAGTAGAATATTACATCAGTTTATACTATTATTACATTTCAATTGTAAAACAATAAAATAATAATACATAAAACTAATATATAAAACATGAAAACATTAAAAATAAAAAAATTATATTCCAACATTAAAAAAAACTATTAAAATATTTAAAATAGTAATAATAAAAAATTATAGCACGGGTTTCTATGCCAGTAATGTAATGTTTATGCAACTTAAGAGGCTAGAAGAGGAAATTGCTACGAGAATGTGCTTCATTGATGTTGGTTATAATATTTCTATCAAAATTCCGTAAGTATTAATTAATGCTGATAGATATTAACGAAAAGAAGGATGACAGGAAGAAGAAAATCGATGAGTTGCTCTAATTGAATTTGTGTAGTTTATGTTCTATTAAATGATAGAAACAGTAACGGTTAGATGATGAAATACATATGAAATTAGTTTGCCGACCCATGCAAGTCGTTATTTTTTTTGAATTGATTGAAGCTATTGAATCTATAAAATCTATTTTATTAGTTTATAATGTTTAATAAATCTTCTTATATTAAATATGAGATCCCTAATTTATATTGTTGTATATAATATTATTAGTTTTATATTTATAAATTTGAAAATTGATGAAAATGCTTTATTTTCTTAGATATAAGTCATTTAATATGTTATTATTTCATTTGATTATATTTTTGAAGTTGTTTTTATATTTTTCAAGGTTTTAAGTTATTTTAATTATCTAAAATAATTTACACAGCCTAATACTAAATATATTTTACTTTATGTTAGTCAAGATAATTTAATAAGTAAAAATTTCTTAATTTTTTAACTCTTTTTTAGTAATTTTTACTTGTTGTAGATTTTATTTCTTTATTTTTTAATTGTTGATTATTTTGTTATTCCCTTATTCTTTTTTGTTATTATAATTTTTAAAGGTGTACATGGTTTTTGTTATTATATGATAGTGATTATTGGTTGACTTTTTATTTCGATAATCAGATTTGTGATATGATCTCTTTATTTTTGATAATTAAAGATGAACTAGGATTCAAAGAATAAGATTATTTCCAAAAGCGAAACGACCTTACTGAAATATTATATAATAATAGATATAAGTATTTAAATTTTTGAATTTTTGTTTGAGCGAGAAGGTAGCACACAATATGAATATGTGTTGCACAAATATAAACTTGTGCAATTGTAGGCAAGCTAACATTATGTCCTTTTGGATTTGAAGAGAGTTCTCGTTTATGAAAAGAAGCCTCTTCGGGTCATGTTTTTCTTCACTGCTTTAAATTCAATAAGGATTTTTCCTTGCGAGACTTCACTATTTCCTCTACAGGATCATCTGTTTATTCTTATATATTGTTACAAAATTTCAAATTATATGAAAAATACGAAAACAACTAAGTGAGTTAGTAACTAAGTCAAGTCATTACGTCACAAATCCAAATTAAAATAAATTTGTACCTATAATAAAAAATTTATGAAACCATTTTAGGTTTTGAATTAAATATATCAGCAAGGTCGATTTTTGGGAGAAAATTGTACCTAAAAAAAACTGTAATTTCATATTACAATTTATAAATTGATTCTAAAAATCAAATAAAATTAATTCATTTTGTTTTTCTTTTTACCAAGTATATACCTATTACACACACAATTAAAAATCAAAACAAATATCAATAAAACAAACACGGAGTATAGTAGTTATTTTGAAGTGGAAACAAAGAGTAAAAACACAAATTGACTACAATTAATATTTCTGATTTGTTTTTTCTTAAGTTTAGTATAATTTATAATTTAATTATTCTCTATTATGTAATAACCATAAAATTGAAAAAAAAAACTTATTATATGTTATGGACGAATATAACACCTTATTAAATTTATCCGTCTTGTGCCACGAATTTAGAAGCTAGCTAATCTTCTTTAAGCTTGGATCTTTCCGTCCATGCGAGACTCATTTCTTTCGTTCATTATAAAAAGGCCCCCTTTATTTTCTTTGATTTTCCTTTTGTAGAAGAATAATAAGGATTCAATATGTGGAATTTGATTTTTTTTTATTGGCCAAATCTTAACTATTACAAATTCAATTCTCGCTTTATACTCGTAACTTTCACATATAAGATCTGATCGCTTGATTTTTAGATCATAAGTGCCACTAAACTAACTTACGATCTAATTTAATTTGTTTATCGGGATATTTTAATATTTGAAGGAGCAGCTCCGTATTCGCTACATGGTTATTAATAGATATTCAGAGCATGTCTTATTCTTTAAATGGTTTTATGTGATTATATGATAGAAAATTTAACTTATTAATTTTTAATTAGATATATGTTATGTTTTGTTCTTATTTTTATGCATTTATAATTGGATTCGTTTTATTCTGAAAGGATGGATCCATTCTTTCTTTGTGCGTAATTTGAATTTCCCAATATTGAACGGAATTTAAAAAAAAAAAATTGAAAATTCTATAAATTGTAACTCGTTTGGAGTAAATCTATGCATAGCGTCCAAATCTAATACTAATAAAAATTGTGGTGTTTGTCTACAAAAAGATTAGCTTATGCAAGCGGCGTGGCGGCCGTATCACCGACTAGAAGGGCTGCAATTTCATCTCCCTAGTCAACACGCTCACAGTTACACGTGGCAAGTTCCGATTAGTTATTTGGCCAAACCTTAAACGACACCGTTTACACTATTTTGGCCACCAAAACAAGAAGCCGCTTTAATGAACCTCCACAACCCATTCTCACTTGATCTCCGCCGAACCTCTACCATCTTTTCACCGCTCTCCGCCGGAAATGATCTCGACCGAACGTGTCGGCTCTGCCGGTATCTTATATCACTCAACAGCTCCGTCTGATCTGTCGGAATCTTCGGCGGCAACCCGAACAACACAAGCAACAACTTTGACTTCAACGGAGTCGTATAAATGGACACTTTTGGATTCACAACATCTCTTTTCTTTTTACCATTCGAATCGCGCCGAACACTAGCGACGACGGCATTGTTGGTAATTTTGTCATGTTTTGATGGAATTATTTTTCCACAAAAAATGATATTACTTTCTACGTTAGGAGATGGAACAAACTTTGTCCCACTAGTGGTAATAGCATTGTTGGTAACGTTCCATTCTTCGCTAAAAAACTCGAAAATATTATCTTCGTCGTCGTCGGAGGAGGAGAATGGTGGCGATAATTTGGAAGATTTTCTGTTCAATGCGCTCGAAGAATATAATTCTTCGTCGGCGAGATCGCTGCTGCCGTAAATCGGAAGATCACAGAGCGAGAGGACATCTTCAGATTCATAATCTGAAGAAGTATTCTCATGATCTTCTTCCACATTAGGGTTTGAGTAATTGTTTTCTGATGGCTGATTTTGATAATGAGATTGCATGGTGCTATAAATGGGAAGTGGTTAATTGGAATGTACGTACCAAAATGTTAATGTTGTGTGGGCAGATCGATGTGGATTAATTGTTTGATGTAAAATATATTTATGGCAGTAGGGTGGGTGACTCGATCTATATATATATAGTACATCAGTACATGTATGTAGACATGACGGCCTATAATTTATTTATTTATTTATTAAATTTGGTGCGTATTTAATGCGACTATTATTAATGAATGTTTGGTACGAAAAAATATTGAGTAAACAAAGCTCTATACTGTCAAATTAGATTTAAATACAAATAGTCCATTAATTGCTAAAAAGAAAAGAGTTAAAATTCAATTTTGATACTGAGTTTAATTATTTTACTAGATGCAAAAACTAGTATTTCGTATATTAGAATATTGGAGTGTGCACTGTCCAACGTAATAAAGGTTCATTACTTAAAAATTTCAATAAATTTATAATTCAATGTACATTTTCGAATTTCACAATCATAATGCTTACAAATGTATTTTTTTTCTTTAGCAGGTAGAAATTAGAATTGGGAAATAAAATTTGAATGACAATATTTTACATAGGTATAATGTTTTTGCAAATCAATTTTTTGTAATACAATAGGTAACACTAAAAGTTATATATATGTAAGTATTTAACTCAAAATTTTAAATATTAGTAGTCAGTGAATAGTTGGATATCCGATATATGTACTACAGTACTAGGGATATGGAGGTGCAATGTCATGATATTTTATAATTTTAAATTTTTACTTAACAATTTAATCGTTTAAAGATATACATAAATATAAAAACATGTATCATTTTATATGAGTTAGTTATGTATCTTAAAGACTAGCTTTACAATGGTAAAAAATAAATTAATTGTTGTCATTGAAAACATTATAAACTTGCATAAGCGATATACAATTTCAAATCAATTAAAAATTTATGATTTTCGTAGTTTTGCACATTCTTAACATTCGTAAGACTAAATTATAAAAATTTAATTAAAATATGTGAAGTAAATATCTTACATTTAAAAAAGTGACGCAAGGCCTTAGAATGATGGCTGTAGAAAACTTTCTTTTTTAATTTGGAAGCCATTACGAAAGGAGTGATGTACGTTAGATGGGGCTTCTAGATGGGGGAGACATAGAACAGAATTAATGACACTTGTTTCTTCTAGTCTAGTACTCCTAACCATGTATTTCCTTTCTTTCGTTTTTTTGTAATTTGAATTTTTCTATATCATTTTAGGTAAATTTTTATATGTGTTAAATATTTTATTTAATTTTAAATAAAAGTCTCGTGCATAAATTTACGTTTAATAATCTCAGGGGCGTTCACTTCAACACGTTTTTGCTCGTGATCACTTAGAGCCACTCTTCCATCAATAGGTACTCCCTATATAAATAAAAGAATTAAATAAAATAAAAAACACAATATTTATAAAAATTCATTTAAAACGAGATTAAAAACAAAAGTAAAAAAAAGAGACATGGGGGTTAGGGTGGTAATCCAATGTATTGGTGTGTATTCTAGATGCATATGTACGATATGTGGTGACTCGCCAATTAAATTAAATTTTAAACACGCCAAACAAAAAGAGACTGCAGGTGCAGCGTTTTTTCCTCAATACTATAATATTATTCTTAGCTATGATGACATTGTAACTGACCATTACAATGTTTTACATGGTCACAGGAAGAAGAATAATAGTCCTTTCATTTCAGAAAAATAAATATATTTTAAAAGTTATAATTTTTTTTTGTAGAAGTTTATGATTAAATTAATTTATGTTGATTGATTTTAGTCATAAGATGATTAAAAGTGTAAAATATATTAAAATTTTGACGTAGTAAACTCTTTATTATCTAAAAATAAAATGATAAATGAATCCTTTAATAGGATGAAGTACTATATTGAGAATATGACTTCTAGAATGACATTTAAAGGTCCAATGTGTGTAACCAAGAAAAAAAAAAGGTCCAATGTGCTAGGTTATCCATGTTACCTTTGGAATGTTCCTCAAAGTAAACTATGGAGTAGTCTATTGATTTGGTTGTTTCTCTTAATAATAAAATCTAGATTCCAAATTTAGTAATATAAATGAGTTATATTATTAAAATTTATGAACTCTAAATAGAAAAAAATGGGGTCATATTATCATTACTATAATTTGTTATATAAACTATTCTATGAATTTAATATTGAAACAAATTGTGATGTTAAAATTCTATCTAAAGAATTAAATTTTAACAATTGTTAACAAATTTTTGAATAACAGATAAATTTCATAGAATAGATTTATCTATTAAAAACAGACCGTAGATTCAACTAACTTTAATTACATGAACTTTTTAAAGTTTCAACGTGTGGACAATTAAGAAATAGCTTATGAGAAAGTTATTAGGCAGACCTTTTGGATTTCTAATAACTACTAATTTTTAAAAAGAAACAAAATAAAAAGTATTTGATTCTGTCCAAGTTAGTTTATTGAGATGAATGAAGTACTTAATCAGTCTAAATGATAAAACCGAAAAAAAAAACTATTTATTTTTTATATGTAAAGAACTATAACTATTTTCCTTAAGTGAATATTGTGATGGACCATTACAATGTTACACATGCTCTAGTAAAGATATTATGATTTCTAGATTGACATTAACTGGTCGAATGTGTTAAATTTTTCCATCTTAATTACCAAGACCTTTAAAAATGTATTTTAAGTCATGTTGACTCACGTAAGGGTCATGAATAATATCGAATCAAGTTAAGAAATCCCGAATCAAGTCGAGTTATTCCACATATCTTCAAAATCCAAAAGGGAATAAGTTTGTAATAGACTGATCAAGTACGTAGGAAGAAAAGAAGACTAAGATACAATACATGTGGAAAATGAAAAAAAAAAAGATTAAAGACAAGAAGAAATGAAATAGAGATTATAGGAACACCAAACTTAATTTAAAATGAGTAAAATAAGATACATGTTTTGGAAAACGTTTCAATTAAATTAAGAGTTTAAGTTCTATTAATATTTATATTTTGTGAATACTAATCTACAACTCAATAAGTATATAAGATCCATTTTTTTAGACTAATATTGTGATTTGACTTGAATTGAGTGAGTTTTCTTTTTTTCGAACACCCAAATAAGGGGGGCGGGGGGGGGGGGGGGGGGGGGGGAGCGGGGGGGGGGGGAGGGGGGGGGGGGGGGGGGAGAGCGGAATTTATGAAAAAAGAATCAAATTACATAGTTAAAGGGCAGAATTTAGAACTCTCCTTACTAAATTAAATTCGATACTTTGTTAAAATAATGTACAAACAAGTCAAGCTGCTATTTGAGATATCAAAAAGCGAATGTGCACATAGTTTAGCCATGTAAAGTCACCACAACATACACCAGAAATTTTGGCTAATCGATGAGAAAGCGAATTCCTTTATCTTTTTGTATGTTTAAACTTGCATAAGTCGAATTTAATGTTTCGGGTTATAAAAGAAACAAATTCAAGGAAAATAAAAGATAGGGGAGAAGAGTACTCTTTAGGAAATGAGGAAATAAAAAGGGGAGGAAAAGAAGAGATAAAGATGTACAAAACAAAATGGGTAGTCAACAGATCAAAGTTGGTATCTTTTGTCTTCCATGGTGTTCGTTAAAATTGAGAAAAATATTGTTAATAAATACTATTAATTGTATGATGCGTTTAATGTTTTATTTTTTGTACGTATCAAATTATTATTATTTTATAAAATTTAGAACAATAACAACACCAACGCAACATAATGTATACTAACAAAAGTAATTATTGTATATGGTTTGTGATTTTTTTTAATTTTTGATTAAGAAATACATGTAAAAATAGTATAACTTTTTCATGATTTTTTTTATTAATGTTCAATTAAAGATAATAAGAAGATTGCAATGACAAATTTTAAAAAATATAACATTATAATAAAAAATTATGCAAATATTATTCATTTTTATTAAAATAAATTTTATTATCAAATATTATGTTTTTCTTAATCGATAGAGTAATATAGATTTTTCAAGCTTAATTTCTAAATACTACCACAAAAGAAAAACTTTTAACATAGTATAAATTGACTAAGCCAGCTGTCATTTTGATGAGTTAGATGCTTTCGGGGTAAATATTTGGACAAAACAAAAAATACGAAGCTTAATTTCTAAATACTACCAAAGAATTTTTTTTAACATAGTTAGTATAAATTGACTAAGTCAACTGTCATTTTGATCGGCTGTATATTTTTGAGGTAAATATTTGGACAAAATAAAAAATATGAAGTGTCAATCGACATTTTTTATAAGTTATGGTGTAAATTAAATCAATGAAACAAAATTTATGGTGTAAATTCTAATTTAATGTATAATAAATGCATATGTAATTGATTTTCAAATTTTGTTAGTTGGTATAGATGAGAGTTTGCGTTTATGGAGTAAAATATTTATGGAGTTTGCATTGAGGATATAGTATAATAAGTCCATCATAAAATGAGAGGGGAAAATTATCACCATAAGAAAGATAAAAGAAGAACCCTTGTATACCTATATATTAATAGACATATATATATATATATATATATATATATATATATATATATATATATATATATATATATATTAAAGGAGTAAATGACGAAATATATGATACGTACGTACATAAAAAATAAAAAAGACAAAATCACAAATGCTAATAAATTTTATAATAGATTTCTAAGAAAACTCTAATTTCATAATAGAGTGACTAATATATTAACTTTGTCCTATAATAATTTTAACCAACTAATTTATTCAAATAATTTATGTATGATTTAATAAAATATACATATTTATAATCAAATTATATTCTTATATGATATTTATATTCAACTTTATTAATTTAATTTCAGATTTTAATTAACTAAAAAAAATATAAACATATATGTAACTAATACAATCTCTTCCATTCTAAAATATATTATACATATACTAAAAAAAGCCCATAAAGCCATATAAAAATAAATAAATAAATGTTATATTTGAATTCGTTATTAAAAACTCACGCAATCAATTTCCAATAAAAAAAAAAAAGATAAAACACTTAATAATACATATACCAAAATAAAAAATACAATGAGTCTAACACATATATTAAAAAAAAAAGTAATAGCATTAACAACTAATAAAAAAAATTTATATATACCAAAATAAAATAAAAATTATGCAACAATTACTCCAGAAAATTATTTTAAAAAAAATATATAAAATCACTACATTTAAGAATTTGATTGATATTTAAATCAAAAAAATAGATAATAAAATACTTCGTATATAACTAACCAAATCAATTTCTAACGGTACCTCAAATTTTGTTATGTATGCTATTCGTTGCACCAATTATAATTTTAAAATAAGTGATATATATATTTAGTTTTGAAATATATGGAATAAAATTGTCAAATGGAGTTGTTTTAATCCTTACGGATAAAGAATTGGAGTGAATTATATATATACCTCAAACACCTGAAATCAGCAAAATAAAAAACATATTAAGAATGTAACATAAGGTAGTTAAGGAAAATTATATTAATATTTACCTTGTTCTCTACTAAATAATTCCGAGAAAACATGACGTTTTTGGAGTTTGTCAATTGCTTCTCTATCCTCCTAAAATGATCTGAATAAATGTGATTCATCAGCTTATTCCGGCCACCTGTGCAAAACCTAACATATATCTCTGAGCTCGTATATTGGACACTCAAGAGGTAGGTGTAGGGCCCTCTTTGCCTATCACCAATAAGTATTACTTGTTATAATAATAATGATTAGGTTTAAATAATAATTAATAGGAAAACCTTATTCTAACAGTTTCCGAACTATACCAGTTTGTGCATTTGGTTCCCAAATTTGTTTCGCAACTTATTTGGTACATGAACTTTGTAAAATATATGCAGTTAGTAAATTTCGTCAATATCTCGTTAATATAACTCGATAATAGTCAATAAATAACAACATAAATTGTATTACATTTCAATCAAATACAACTAAAACAAATACAACTTCACTTCACTGATCCTACATATTAATCATTCTTCTTCATCAGAATCTAACTTCACTGATCCTGCCATCTTGTACCCTCTAGGGAGACCCCTCGTCATTCCTTTGTACAGTTCCCAAGCAAGACGCAAGCGAAGAATGGATGCATATTGAACTGTCTATTTAGCTACAGTGAGATTTAGTTCACGTGAGATTGTATCCATATATTTACAAACGTAAACCCCACAGTCTGAACTATTATGTTGTTTCGCCACTTCAACTTTCTTCCCGAGTTTTGCATCTCTTGGGGGCCAATTAGTCTCGGGGTCAGCAAGTCTTAGCAAAATAGGTAAAAGAGTCTTCTGCTCATTTCAAAAATAAAAATTAGTAAGTGACAATAACAAATTAAAACCATATGTAAATCAACATAAGATCTTTTGTACTTACCGCAACTGCAATATCCGCCGGGTATCGCGCATCCAACTGTACCAGAGTCATCTCCGGATGCATGGGATCAATGATTTTTATTGCCCATGCCTTAACGTTAAACATCACCAGGACAAAATGTTCGTGTGTGCAGGAATGGAATGGCAAGAAAATGACATCACATTCCGAAATACGTAAACTATTTTGTTCTACAAAGTGTTATACAAAATCAACTACATTTGCAATATCAGTTTGGACTCTGACATTTATTATGGTTTGACTCACGACAATGAAGAAAGTCGGCAGATAGTAGACATTTCTTTTTAATTTCTTTCCCGCCCGTGTTATGACGACGTCTCTTTCTGCCAACAATTCTTGGTAGGTGTCCAAAATTGTGTTGCCTAACCATGCCCCAGGCGATAATTCTGTGGCCTCCTTTTGATTAATATTATAACCTTTAATTTTTTGAGGCCAGTACTGTGAATCATCGATTGGTTCACCATTAAACCAGTGTTGAGTCAACCAATCCACCTTTCAAGGGTTTAACGGCTTCACCATGCCCCCTTTCACCAGAACCATCAGCAGATTGTGTTTTGACACTCTTGCCGGAATAGGGACGGGTGGAGCCTCTTGGGAGAAATGGGTAGGAGTTGTGTTGGTGCAAAATAAGCTCAAGTGTTTGTAGAAGGGGGGGGGGGGGGGGGGGGAGGGGGGATGAATACAAACACTACAAACTTTTTGCTCTTTTTATCTTTTAAAAGTACTTACCGGAAACAGCTGCGCAGAGCAGAAAAACTATGTAATATGAACACACAGATTCAAGTTAAAATAGTTATATTAAAACTTGGGGTTTTTCTGGTTTGTATAATCACAAATGTGATTTACAGCTACAAATTCTGTGAATAAAATTCACAGCTTCTCACACTCACTAGCTACGAAAACTTTTCTCTAAAAAATAAATCTCTCAAGAAATATATTACAGAGCTTCCTAGTGTTGTGTGCTTCTACGTTTTTTTTTTGATTTGTTGGATAGATTTAATCTCTCTCTCTCTCTCTCTATGTTGTAATGAGAACTCCTTTGCTTATATGTCGAATCAGTGGTTGAAATCACGTGCTTGAGACGTGCTGCTTTTCTCAACTTAGCCGCAAGTATGTCACATCGTAGCCCTATGTGTCAGACTGCTTCATGCTTTGTTGCTACTTTTTCTTCCCCTAATATGTGTGCATTTAATGCAAGAGAGTTCTTATTGGATCAAAAATAAACTTCAAGAAATATCTTTCCAGTTGATATTTCTTGCTTCTGTAACACGTTACGTTGATTTTCGTGTAAGTACTGATGACGGGTGCATGCTGTCATAACGATCCACTGACTACCAGCCCTGATGGACTTTGATCAGTGCTTCTGAATCCCCTGATGCTTATTGACTGGATCAGGGCTTCAACCTTCACTTGAGTTTCACTCAGTGCTTCTTGATCCTGATGGTTATGACTGACGGTATACACTGATGGCTTCCACTGATGCCATGTTGGCCATTCCCCCTGACGAGTTACCCTGATGGGTTGGCCTGACACTGACATGTCCTGAAGTGTTTCCCTGACAGGTTGGTCTGCCTTCGTCATCCCCTGACGGTTTCCCTGATAAGTTCCCCCTGATGGGTTCCCCCTGATGGTACTTAATCAACGTAACTTTGTTTAGAATTTCTGATGTGCGGAATACTTTGACTGTTAACAAGTAACATCAGACATTCTTCTTCACTTTGTCAAGTCCTTTGGATGTTCCATTTTTTGACTTGCCTTATGAAGTTATTGATCATCCATTGATGAATAAGTTTATCATCAGTGGATGCAAAACTTGTGCTGATCTTAAGGTTTATAAAATACCTCAAGTATTTAGCTGCATAATTTATTACATAATCATCATCATTTAACTCTAACAATCTCCCCCTATTTATGTTTATCAATTTGATAACCATAAATCCCTAGATGCACTGATGATGATGTCAAAACCAATACTAAATACATGAAAGAATTTTGAATGAATTAATAAAAGAATTTCTGTACAAGTATTTTCTGTTGGGTTTCGTAGAATAAAACGCAACGGAAAAATACGATTTAAAATAAAACAAAACGAAACCCAAACCCGAGGATCTATGCGAAATAAAAGATTTTACCGATTAATTGTGCGAATCTGAAGTTTTGGTGAAGGTGTTGATCGTCTCCAAATCTTTAACGCAATCCAACAGAACTACGTCTCTACGGTATCCACACGAACACCCACGAACCGTCTGACGATTCGAACGAGAAGAGTTACAGTACTAGCTGTACGATTTGTATCTTTCTTTTCTCTCTATATCTTTGAACTCCAGTTTCTTTCTTATGAGCAACTAGGGTTCTTAGAATACGTGAAAACGTTGGTTTTTTTTTTTTTGAGAGAATAGCTGATATATCATATATATAGCCTTTCATAGAGTAATTCCAAAACCTAATCTAATTAGGAGACTTAAAATCCGAATTTTATATTTATTAGATATATATATTTAATCAAGTCTCACTTAATTAGTATATATATGCACAAATAAATATATATTCGTATTTCCTTCCAAAGGACTCTATTTCATACAGATTACATATATTAATATATATGTATATAATTTAAAGCCATGATTTAATTAAATCAATCTTATTGATATATTAAAATCATTGACATTTAAATTATATCTCCTTGATGAATGTTCTTTGTGTGTGACTCTGTAGGTTATTATTACGTTGGCAATAATTTTAAATCATATTATAAAATTATAAACAGTGAGCGGCATCTAGTAATACATCACTGTTACCCAAATAATAATAAAGTCATAGATTCGACGTTACCTTTCGTGACCAATGTTTCAATGTAACTTAATCCTTTTAACCATGTTATCTAAGATTAAATTCAAGGCATGGATGTGTCATCCTCTTCAAAATTTAATCTTAGTTTTCTTGATCAATGAGTAAACTATATGAAACAAATCTCTATTTGAGCATGGCCATGCATTTCATAGTTTCACTCAATCAAGAGGCCTATAGATATCACCCCTAATTTATAGGAGGGTTAAATTCCATCTACATCATTCCCATTTCTCACATAACTCATTATGCATCCAACAATTACCTTTATCGTCCACCCGGTTAAAGGTGACTTTTGATAATGTCAAAACGCATAACACCTTATGTAGAAATGTCATGACTTCAGGTTGAAGGACTATTACATCATTGTCACTATGAGAATTACTTATGACACATAGCATAACGCTCCATATAGAATTCTCATGGTGGGTCTGTCTAGTACTATGTTCTCTAACATGTACCTATATGACCAATGAGATATGACCATCAGTTAATCCACATACTAGTCTCAATGTATTATTGTTGTCCCACTGACAATGATACTTAACTAGGGACATTTAAGAATAATGATACATTACATACTTATATCATCTCATATTCAAGTCACATACTTGAATCCATATAATTACTATCATTCTTCTAAGGACATTTATTACGTTAACATTTATATAACGCAGTAAATAAAACATAATAAAAGAAAATATCATTTAACTAAAAACATATCATAAATATAGTGTCACAATCATTACATAATTGGCCACTAGGGCATACACTCTAACATTTTCCTATATCTATTACAATAAGGAATATGCTAATTTAGACATCAGGATCCCTTTTCCTTTTTGCTGAGACAAAGGGCAATGGATGACTTGATTCAATCGGTTGAGAGTCACTTCCTAGGCCTTGTCTTCTTTGATCTAGGTTTTGATCAGGAATCCTTAGTTTGTTGTCATCTCCTCCTGCTTCCAGTTGCTCTAGGTCCCTTTGAAGAAGTTTTCTGAAGTTGACAATGTTGACCTTGCTGCTGGATTCCAAAGCTTCAAAGACAGATTTTATTTCTTGAACATTGGCTGCAGCAAGTTGTGACAAGTAGAAGGTAATGATCTCCCCCTTTTTATTTTTGAATTGAACACCCATGGGGCTAGTGATCATTTCTGGATATTCTTTGAATCCCTTCACTGGTGGCACATTCCTTACTGTAGTGTTCCCATCATCAGGTTTGGTTTCTTCAATCTCCTTCAATACTTTCTGAGTCAGCAGGAATCTGAACTGGATGACATGTTCATTTTTGTGATAAGCTATTTGGCTTAGAACATGCATCGCTTCCTCCAGGTCGAGACCATCAACATCTTTGATTTTAATGTTTTTCTCCTGCCTATCAGTGGATTTGTAAAACAGCTTCAAGGTCTTTCCAAGGTTGTGGGCAGACTCCTATCATCGTTGATGGCTCTCCTCAGCTTATCAATCAGTCCCCTCAAGTCTCTGTTAGCCACTGACGATTTTGAAATTAGATTCAGAACTAATCCCAGCTGTTCAGCATCCATTCTCCTAAACCAGTCCATTGTGACATTGAATTGTGACCCACTTTTAAGTTGCAATGTTATCAGCTGATTCCTTATATTGTTGAGCCTGACATCTATGCTTTTTATGGAGAACATAAATGACAGGTTTTTGCGCCTTTCTTCTTTGAGGGATTCAGCTAGAGTGGGTGAACCAAATGTTGTGGTAATAGGAGAAGGTGCTTGGTCCTTGGCTTCAGATGACTTCGGTTTGGTGGCATCAAGGTCATCAGTTTTGTCTTGGATCTTATCCCCTGATGCACCTTTAGGGTTCTGAGATCTTCTTTGCTGAGGATTCCTGGAGGTCCTGGGCTTGACACTCTTCTTCTTCTTTGCTTCCTTTTGTTCCTTTGCCATTTCCCTCTCTTCATCTTCTTGAAGTTGTTGTGCAAATATTGCATCAGCTTCCACTAGCTTTTTATCTTGAGGGTAGACCAGCTCCACTTTCCCATCAATTATAGCTTCAACGGGTGTTGGAAAGTGGGTTGTCTTCATGGCATCTCCAAGTAGCTTAGGCCCTGATTGAGTGTTGGATTTCTTCTTTGGTTCCTCAATCAGGATACCCTTGCCTTTATCCTTGGATTTTGGAGTCGGAACAGGAGCAGTCACATCCCCTGATGGTTGACTTGAATTCTCAGCAACATCCCCTGACGACTGCTTGGTTGATTTCTCCCCTTTTTTGACAGCATCATCAGTGGGAGTTGAGAGTCGGGATGTGACTTGAAGAACTTGTTGCAAAGTGCCAGCCATGGAATGTTGTAGAGTTTCCATGCTAGTCATTTGGGAAGTGAGATCAGCAAGCTTCTTGTCTACAGTGTCAGCTTGTTTCTTCATCCGGAGCAGGGTCTGGCTGGTGACCAGGGAGTCAACAACTTGCTATACATTTTGTATCTTTGAAGAAAAAAGTGTATACAATTTTTGATTTTCTATATCTATTGACTGACCAATCATGATCTGCGACTTTAACACTTTGATCAAGATTGGATCAGTGGACCTAGCTAACTCTTGCTTTAACAACTATACAGTGTTTGACATTTGATTCTGCTGAAAGTACAAATCAACTCCGATGAACTGGAAAAAATCATCATGTGGAGCATCATCTTCATCACTTTCAAAGCTTGAAGTTGTATTTATAGTAACTGTGATTTCTCTCTGTTCTTTATTTACAAGGATCTCATCCGTATCTCTCTCATCCTCTCCTTTTTCTTTGCCTTCTAAGGCATCACTCTTATTCTCTCCTTTTTCTTTGCCTACTAAGGCAGTACTCTTTTGATCTCCTTTTGCCAAAGTCCTCTCAAGAGTTTGACTTTGCCTCTCTGCACTAAGTATTCTTTCAGTCTCACTCAAAATTGTCCTTGAGGGGCTCCTATGGGCTTGGAAATCATCAACTGTGGCCAGTTCAAGTGATGTATGTACAGATTCTGGTTCCACAGTTGTGATAGGAGTAGGAGAAGAAGTAAAGTGTGTATGTATAATTGGAGAAGTGTATGTTTCTGTAGAGGAAGTATATACAATTGGGGGTACATAAAGAGTTATTGCTGTAGTATGTACTGTGGAGTCTATGTCCCCTTTCTGATCATCAGTGTTTGTATCAAGTAAAAATGAGTCAACCATTTGAGAGTGTTGATTACCAAACATTGTGTTAGAGAATGTTGGCTCCTCCACGTATTGAGAATGTGGAGAATCTTATTGTATGACACTTAATGTTTGTGTCATTATATCTGAAGAAATTTGAGGAACAGAGAAAGAAGGAAGTGGGGTAGATGGGAGTGTTAGCTGAATCACTGAACGAGGAGGTGATTCATCAAAAGATGTTGTAGAAGAATGCTTATGACTCATGTTGATCTTATTGAGAAGCCAACATCTTGAGTGGTGTGTGCACTCACTATATCCGATATCTTCAAGTGGCTCTTAGAGACCCTGATGGTAGGTTCATCAGTGTCTATGGTCAGTGTATGTGCCTCACTCAACTGTGTCCCTGGTTGGGGACTATTTTTAATAACTAATTCCTTTTGAGAGGAACTAGTTAAAAATATGTTTAATTCCTTATCAAAAGCAGTATCCTTTTTAGAGGATACTGCCTGGTCAGGCTGTTGGGTAACACTCGTGGCTTCCTTCTTCTTCTTACGCCTGTAGCCAATCACTCTCTTTCCTTGCTCCCCCTCAGTTGATGTGGTAACTTCACTGGGTTTTCTTTTAATCCCAATAGTCTTTTGGGAGACTATGGGTTGGGCTATTAAGAGTGGTTGAGTGGAAATTGGTTGTTCTACTTGGGTAGGCAGAGAGGTTGTTGTTTTCTCTGCTATAGTAGAAGAAGGTGAAGAATTTACAGGTTGAGAAGTAGAAGGTGAAGAATTTACTACCTGTACCATATGTTGCAGAAGTGCAAATGGTTCGGCTGTATACGATTTCTTTATTATTTATGCAAACAATTTCTTTATTTGCTTGTGTCTATACAGGTATATCATTTTCAAAAGAAAAATTAGTAATTTGGTCTTTAATAATCATAAACAAAAATCTTACATAATATACTTCAGTTTTCCTATTATTAAAATTACCTAATTTATTTACAAGGTCATCAAAAATTATTTTTCCTATATTTATATTTACATTTTTAATCATGGCGTATGCTATTTTCAAGGTTAAGGAGGTAATAACCTCAAAGTTAGAACACTTACCTGAGAACGCCTTGGTGATTGTATCAAATAGGTAAGAGATCTCCCGCTTAACATTCACCCTTTTGAGGTTTTTGAACTTTAACATTGCGTTGGGAGCAGCGTTATGGCCCAATTCCCTTAAGAAATCCAGTAGGTCTGCATCACTAGGTGCATCCAGCAGATTTTGATTAGGTAGTCCCAAAGCAGAGTTAAGTCTGGAAGGGGTTATTTTCCCTTTCTCAGAAGAAACTTTGAATGAGATTCCCTTGACCGCATCAGGCCTAGTGGTGGAGTACATGAACTTGGCACTCGTCCATAGTTGAGACAGTGTTTCCCCCGACATTTCTTCATCGGTAAAGATGGCTTTACTATACTCTGAGTGATAGTTCATTATTTGTTTAAAGCATTCATTTACCTCATCAATGTCAGAGAAACCCACATAGTTCGTGGGTGGGACTGTCAAGTTCCTCGGAATCTGTTGGCGTGCCATGGATGCTTTGAAGATTTGAAGTTCTAGGGTTTCTGTGAAAACAAGAGAGAAGAAGAAGAAAACTCGAGCAAATATCAAAAAAAGATTAAAAGTTTTGAGGAGTTTTAAAAAGTAGGAGAGATAGTGTATTAATACCCGCCTATTGACGTTTGAAAACTTCTCCTGAAAACACGCCATCAGGGAGTCAGTTAAGTTTCTGTGATGACATGTTATCAGTGAGAGAAGAACTTAATGATGAGTTGTCATCACTTATCTGACCGTGAATCCCGATGCAGTAAAAAAACATTTAAACTTACCCTGATGATTTACTATATGTACATACCCTGACCCTGATGCACAAGACGGACACCCTGATCCTGACGCACAGGTCGGACACCCTGACCCTGACGTACGAGTCGAACACCCTGACCCTGATGAGCGAGCCAGACACCCTGACCCTGACGAGCGAGCCGGACACCCTGACCCTGATGCGTCCTTAAGGAAGCTTAGCCCCTGATGCATCAGTCAAAACAAAAACAAAACAACAAAATGCAGAATATACAAGTATATACATAGTTACAATTGGAACATATATAACCACATATCAATTGATTTTATCAAGAACTTATGAAATGAGTTAGAAATACCAAAACTTAGGAATTTGACTCTGACCTTGGCGCATAATTCACCATTCCCAGCTCTCCCACAAGGTTTGAAAACGTGGCTTCATCAAGAGCTTTAATGAATATGTCTGCCAGCTGCTGATTTGAAGGTACAAACTATAGTTCTATATTCCCATTTTCTATGTTTTTTTTTATCTGTTGGATAGATTCAATCTCTCTCTCTCTCTCTCTCTCTGTGTGTTGTAATGAGAACTCCTTTGCTTATATGTCGAATCAGTGGTTGAAATCACGTGCTTGAGACGTGCTGCTTTTCTCAACTTAGCCGCAAATATGTCACATCGTAGCCCTATGTGTCAGACTACTTCATGCTTCGTTGCTACTTTTTCTTCTCCTGATCTGTGTGCATTTAATGCAAGAGAGTTCTCATTGGATCAAAAATAAACTTCAAGAAATATCTTTCCAGTTGATATTTCTTGCTTCTGTAACATGTTACGTTGATTTTCGTGTAAGTACTGATGACGGGTGCATGCTGTCATAACGATCCACTGACTACCAGCCCTGATGGACTTTGATCAGTGCTTCTGAATCCCCTGATGCTTATTGACTGGATCAGGGCTTCAACCTTCACTTGAGTTTCACTCAGTGCTTCTTGATCCTGATGGTTATGACTGACGGTATACACTGATGGCTTCCCCTGATGCCATGTTGGCCATTCCCCCTGACGAGTTACCCTGATGGGTTGGCCTGACACTGACATGTCCTGAAGTGTTTCCTTGATGGGTTGGTCTGCCTTCGTCATCCCCTGACGGTTTCCCTGATGAGTTCCCCCTGATGGGTTCCCCCTGACGGGTTCCCCCTGATGAGTTCTCCCTGACGGTACTTAATCAATGTAACTTTGTTTAGAATTTCTGATGTGAGGAATACTTTGACTATTAACAAGTAACATCAGACATTCTTCTTCACTTTGTCAAGTCCTTTGAATGTTCCATTTTCTGACTTGCCTTGTGAAGTTATTGACCATCCATTGATGAATAGGTTTATCATCAATGGATGCAAAACTTGTGCTAATCTTAAGGTTTACAAAATACCTCAAGTATTTAGCTGCACAATTTATTACATAATCATCATCATCATCATTTAACTCTAACAAGTTGCATATTTGGCGAAATGATTAAAATCTGTTGTGAAGAACATTGGAGGATCCGATGTAAAAGACATGGAAGTTGGAGCTTGTGAAGGATCAATGAAGGACGGAGTGTAAAAAGGTTGCTCCGAATAAACCTCGAGATTGGACAACTGCATTTGTTGAAACAGAGCACTATTATCAGTTAAGAGTGGTTAATATTGTTGTTCAATCTCTGGAGGTTTATTCGGCCACTGCTGCAACATCCTTAGGGCCTGTTTTAACTGCACAATAAAAAGATACAAGTACATGTTAACATTGTTACAAAATAGATATAATGCAATACGAGGATTATAATTAACTTTACGTACCACGTTTAGCACATGAGGTTGACCAACAATGACACGATTACTGTATCGGATATAAGTGACATCCGATTTTGTAATTTGTTTTCGTGTCACTTTGTTTTACCACAAGTAGTACACGTCCATGTCGAGTTTGTTGCGCTTGGTATTTTCAGATACCAACAAACCCACAAGATTCTCCTGGGAAGTCATGTGACATCTCTATGTACGGTGCGCCAAATGCTTCGTAATCGGAGACTTGGAATCTATTCTCCTTCTCTATCCGATTCAACCGTAGATGAGTGTGATCAACAGGGGGGAAGGTGGGGGGGGGGGGGGTCAGGTATCCTTTGATAATGACACAGTTGCCTAAGGACTCTGTCTGGCATTTGGTACTTAATCTCATCAAAATGTATCAGTGAGATTCAACTATTTGCGAGCAGTCGTGACATCCAAGCGTTCTCATCATCATCATCAACCATTTGAATCTTCTTATATGGCTTCTAGATGAATTTGTCTTGCAATTGATTTTCATACTCAGACCGGTATGCCAGGACGTTGTGGTGTGGATCTGCTCGCCTCTCCTTATAGAAAGCATTGGCATATGCATATACAAACACACATGGCGACCACAACTCAGATCCAGGACGAGGAAATGGACGCCCAATCCATAATCTGTCATATGCCCAAGTTTGGACCACTGTCAGGCATCCTGTTATCCTTCCGAGTAACACAATCTTACCCTTAACTTCTTTGTAGTGGAATACATCGTGGAGTGCTCAGTAAATGGCTGCTAGGACTGCTGAACCCCAAACGTAGTTCACTATATCTTTAATGTCTTTAATAAACAGCATGTACATAACATGAAAATTAAAACAACACGTCAACCAAATTAATATCAAATAATGACAACAAACAATTACAATAACAAACACAACAATTTTATCATACCTACCTGGGCATATGTCTTCGGTTTTAGTGGAAAATAGTATAGCACCACACAACCATAGTATGTAACCTCTTGTGTTGATAGCTATATAATCAACCGGTGGATCCTCTGGCAGTTCACGGAAACACACTAAAAGCTACATCAAACGGATACCACCACCATGCTTTGCTTCCTTGTAAAATTGGTTATAGAACTGTTCACCAAAGCAGTCTTGAAATAATATTTTCTGTTCCTTCTCGGATAAAACACCACAAGTACCATTAATGGGTAAACCGATTATATAGTGGATGTCCTCCAATGCGATTGTCGCCTCACCGCTATTAAAATGAAATGTGTTGGTTGATGATCCCCATCTTTCCACTAATGCAGTAACTAAACATGTATCGTGTCATGGGAATCTGTATGTAAATACATGCATTCCAAATGCATTAAGGATATCCTTTTGTGCGTCACTCAGCATCCAAATATCATACCTCTGATTACTCTGTTGAGCAACGTCGAGTACTCTGAATTCATTCGTGTTGTATATGTGACTAGATCGATATATGAGTTTGTTGATCATCCAACAAACTGTTATCTTCGGGACCCGAATTTAAATCATACTGGTCCATTGTCCATTGTAACCTACAAAATATTGAAAAGTCTTCATCAAACACACTGTCTATATATATATACACACACATACACACTGCACACACACACACTGCAAACTACAAAAAATTAACAAAACATTACATACCAGTATACACATATATACACACTGCCACTACAACAATATTCACATCACAAACCAGTACACACTGCACACACACACTGCACACACAATTCGATATACACACTGCCACCACAATAATATATACTCGTTAACAATATTCACATTATATAGCATATACGAGTATACACATATATTCACATTTACACTGTTAATATTCAATATTCACAAATATTCACTGTTAATATTGAATATTCAATATTCACAAACACTAGTACAAAAACTGTCTTATGCGTCGCCTTATTTGCGTCGGTTGTTTAATAGAACTGTCGCATATAGTAGCGCGGTGACATTGTCGTAAATAAAAGAAAAAGTATTTGCGTCGGTTCTTTTAAAGTACCGACGCAAAAGATATGAAAATATTTAAAAAATAAATTAGTTCAACATTTGCGTCGCTAAGTATAAAACGCTGACGCAAATAGTTTTGATTATTTGCGTCGGTTTTTATAAAGAACTGACGCAAAATATGTATAAATAATTAAAAATAAATTAAAAAAGAATTTGCGACGCTTGTTTTAAAGAATCAACACAAATGTTTTGGAGAATTTGCATTGCTTTTGATAACGGACCGACGCTAAATCTTTAAAAAAAATTAAAAAATAAATTAATAACGAATTTGCATCTCTTATTTTAAAGAATCGACGCATATTCTCTAATATTAGTAAAGTAGATCTCTATTCTTGAACTTCAGTGTCATATTATATATTCTTTCTGAGAGGAAGCTTCTCCTAGTGCCTTTTTTTACTTCGGCCCAATATTCTGAACTCTCTTTTCCCAAAAGAAAGTACATAGGTTATAACTTTTGCTACGTTGGGTTCATAAGGGAGGAGGGGAGGCGTTACGTAGTTCGTCTTGGGCGGGTTGCTTGGCTGAGTTTTGTAGGTTTCTTTCTTCCGTCCAACCCGGCAGACTGCTTTGTACTGTAAGACATTGTTAATTAAAATAATACATTTATTACAGGCTTATTTAAAATATTAGTATGTGTCTGCATCTGATTTTATCTGTACAATCGTTGTGTTTACTTAGTTATACATAGATCGTCAAACATGGATGTACAATATATTGCATGCCGATGACGCATATGTCAAAGGGGTTAACGAGTTTATTACATGTGCGGTTGAACACCAAAAAAGCAAAAAGGAACGGGGAAAAGAAGACAAGATTGTGTGGCTGCACCGCCTTTGTGGTAATTTAAAAAAATATTCTAGCGCGGAGATGGTGCATGAATATTTATTTCGTCGGGGTTTTAAGAAGGGTTATATGAAGTGGATTTGACATGGTGAAGGAATAGACTCTGATATGACTGGTAGCTCAAGGTTGAATTATGCAAACAAGTGCGATAAATCGATCAATAATGACGAAGATGATGTGGACATTGATAGGGTGGAAGATATGATACAAGATCTGCAAGACCATATGATGCCACAACCGGATATATTTGAGAGCTTGGTCTGCGATTCTAAGAAACTTTTGTATCCCGGGTGCAGCGACGAGTTGACAAGGTTGTCAACAACTTTGAAGTTGTGCAAGTTGAAAGTAAAGAATGGATGGAGTGACAAGAGTTTTACAGAATTGTTAAAACTTTTACGAGAAATACTTCCGGTGAATAACGAGCTTCCCCCTTTCACGTACGAGGCAAAGAAAATGTTGTGTCCTATAGGTATGGACTTGAAGAAGATACATGTATGTCCAAATGACTGTGTGTTGTTTGGAAATGAGAATTAACATTTACACACATGTCCTAAGTGTGGAGCATCGCAGTACAAGCGGGAGGGTAATTATTCTTCTACGGATGATAAAAAAAGGGCTCCTACCAAGGCGGTTTGGTATCTACCCATAGTGCAACAATTCAAACGACTATTTGCTAATGCAAAAGATGCAAAACATTTGAGGTGGCATGCGGAAGGGAGAAATCAGATGGGATGCTTAGACACCCGAGTGACTCTCCACAATGGAGAACCATTGATGGAAAGTTTCCTGAATTTGGTGGAGAAGTTAGGAATCAACGACTTGGACTTTGTACAGATGGGATGAATCCTTATGGCACTCTAAGCTGTCAACACAGCACTTGGCCAGTTCTTTTGGTGATTTATAATTTGTCTCCATGGTTGTGTATGAAGCGCAAGTATATTATGTTGTCCTTGTTAATCTCAGGGCCTAAACAACTTGGGAATAACATAGATGTTTATCTTTAGCCGCTTGTTGAAGATTTAAAACTTTTGTGGGATGAAGGTGTGACGGTGTTCAATACAAATACTCAACTGGATTTCACATTACGTGCGATGTTATTTTGCACCATAAATGACTTTCCTGCTTATGGAAACTTGTCAGGGTACATTGTCAAAGTAGCTAAAGCATGTCCAATTTGTAAAGATGCTACTATTGACCACTGTCTAAATAATTGCAAGAAAAATGTGTTTATGAGTCACCGAACATTTCTTCCATGTGATCACCCTTATCGTAAGATGAAAAAGGCTTTTGATGGACATATCGAGACTCGAGAAGCGTGTTTGCCTTTAACTGGGAAAGAAGTCTTTGAGCGGGTTAAGGATATTGATATTGTATTTGGAAAGTTGTATCAACCTCCTAAGAAGAAGAATCTGTGGAAGAAGAGATCCATATTTCGGGATCTCCCGTATTGGGAACACATACAAGTTAGACATTGTCTTGATTTTATGCATATTAAGAAAAATGTTTGTGATAGTATTGTTGGGATATTGTTGAATATACCGGGAAAGACAAAGGACGGGATCAAAATTAGAAAAGATATGAAAGAAATGGGTATACAACTAGAGTTAGCACAGCAAGAATCGGAGAAGCGTACATATCTACCTCCAGCTACAACGCAAATGACAATAATTTGTGTCGGTTAATATAAAGGAGCGACAAATGATAAATGTCATTTGCGTCGGTTCTTTTAAAAGAACCAACGCAAATGATAAATATCATTTGCGTCGCACTTTTAAAAACACCAACGCAAATGACATTTATCATTTGTGTCGCTCCTTTATATTAACCAACGCAAATGATAGATTTTTGCGTCATCTGTTTAACCGACACAAAATGGTCATGTTTCTGCGTCTCCTCCATATGCGTCTCCTGTTAACTGACGCAAAATAGCTATTTTAACCGCCGCAAATGATGAGTTTTGTACTAGTGAAATATATATGCACATACAAATAATCATTGTTCATGAATGATTATACAATATACATGCACAAATATATTTACATTGTTAATATTCAATATTCAAAAATGAAATCAAGACAGTTATAATGTATTATAAAAACGTACTTGATTTGGGGCTGTAACAAACGGAATCGAGCGGAAGGAGTATTCGGTCAACGGAAGTTGTTTAGATGGTAGAAGTTGTTTAGAAGGAAGAAGAAGAAAAATAACCTGAAGAAACAAAGAAAGGAGAGGCGGCAGAAGTTGTTTAGAAAGAAGAAAAGAGAAATAACCTAAACCTAGCGGAAGAAACAAAGAAAAGGTAAAACTAGCAGAAGAAACAAAGAGACTAAATAAAAAAAAAAACACTCCTTCCGCTACTAACACTGGTGGAAGGGACTTTTTTTTTTAAAAAAAAAGTCTCTTTCGCCAGTGTTAGTAGCAGAAAGAATTTTTTTTAATAGTTTTTTCCGCCAGTGTTAGTAGTGGAAGGAAATTTTTTTAAAACAAAAATATTATAATTAATAAACATAATAAATAATACTTAATACTAATCTTAATAATTAATACAAAAAATCACAATATTATACTAATTATATAATTAATATTATTATATTATTAATGACATTTTCAAAAACTAATTGTCATTATGTGGTTTACCATATACTATGTCTAATTTAGGATTTAGGGTTATAATGTATTTAACTCATATTAGAGTACTAATTATCATTATGATTATATTATAATTATGATTAACATTATATTTAACTCATAGTATTATAATATTTTATTATAATCATAGTATTATAGTATTTGCTTATAATCATAATATTGTACTTAATTAATTAAAACAATAACTAATAATCATAATAATTATAGTATAATCATAATATTATAATCATAGAATTATAATATTTTATTATAATCATAGTATTATAATCATAGTGTATTATAGTATGAAAGGGTTGAAAGGGTTTTTTTTTTTGTCTTCCGCCAATCATATTATTATTAAAATATTATTAATTAATACAACATATAATTAGACATAGCATACTTGATAAAGTTATGAAAACTTAAATCAGAGGATAATTATATCCACCGATCAAATACATCAGAAAGTCGTACAATTACAATTAATATAATTTAAAAGTCAAACTCAATCACAACTCTTCATCATCATCATCATCTAAATCTAATGTGCCATGTTGGGACATTTGTAGTTCTCTTATCATGATCAGTGTATTCTTGACATATAGCACATTTTCGCAGTCTTTTTGCAGATTAACTTTCTTCAATTCCACTCTTAAACTTGTGACCTTCTTACGACCCTTAGTTTGTGACTGAAGAGGTAAAAAATACTCATATTCTTTGTCAATACCATCACCTTCCATGTGCTGCTCCTTCGATCCGCTCCCACCTTCAACCGTGTCATTTTCTTCAATCAATCTTGACTTATCCATACTTTTTCTTTCATAGCAGTTTCAAGACCATGTATGTAAGATGATTACGATGTCGATCCAATTGCTGCAATTTCTTGATAAACCCTATTCAAATGATTGTAATGTATTGTACTAATATCACCGACATCAGAATTTGATTTAGCATTTACGAATTTTGTTTGCATTTCTCGTCCAACTGCCACAAATCAAAGACATTGGAATCTCATTTATGCTCTTGAAGGTCATATACCTCAAAATATGTCTGCAAATCATGTCGCTGTGCTCAAAGCGTTAATATATGCATGTCACATTGTTGAAGTCTCCGTGTTTAATGACAACATAATAATATCGTTAGTTTTGTGGTACCTCCTCATTGAACACTATATATCCCTTTGTACCACCAACCCCAAAATTCTGAATCTTACGACACGTTAACTTTTGACCCTCATAGAACTCGTTCGAAAAGTCTTTAAAAATATTCTTCATATACACAAGTGCCGCATGCTTTTCAAATACAGTTCTGTTACGCAAATTTCTTTTCTTGTACTCTGTTTCAAAATCTTACTTTCTCTCATTCAAGTATTGTTTCTCAATGGCTATTTGTGAGTTAATCACAAAATCCTTCAAAACAGTACAATTATTTACGTATAGATCAAAAAAATAGTTCATGGATTCACTTCTTCCGGTTGTAGTCATCTCTGCAGCAAAATATGACTTTAAGTATGCTCCGATCCACTTCTCCTTTATATTATACATAGATTTAAGCCACTCATGATGTTGTAAATCATATTGTTCCATCAATTTGGCCCACCTTTCCTCGAATTCGACACTTGTCACTGAATACAAACACCTACAATAACAACATTTTATAAACCAACAACAAAAAAATATTGACAATTTAACATCGACTATTTATAAAAATGGAACGTACCTATCGAAGTCTTCCTTAAACGTTTCATAACTATTATATAAATGATGAAGTTTCTCAGGGAATTTGTTATTGATATGCCATGTTGTTTTCCCAATGAGATAGCCGAGAACTTGTAGAAGGGGGGTTGAATACAAGTTCTTTGAATTCTTTTCGATTACTTGTTCTTCAAGAAATTAATAATTACTTGCGGAAATAAAGAACAAGAACATGAATCAATTTATAAACAATTGCTTGTATTAACTTTAATAATTGAATACAAATTCTAACAATCACAACAATGTGATCGTCAACTTCTTTTCTATTCTATATAGGAAAAGATACAAACTATGAAAAACCTATACAACTTCAAAATTACAATTCTGTAAACCTAATTACAGCTTCTACAACTGAATTACTATTAACTCAGTTCCCAATTCTGAATAAAATTTAGCTTCCTTATTCGAATCAAATACAATCTTTCCTTTTTGATTAGGAAGAGATTTTTGGTTAGTTTCCTTACCAGCTACGTCTTCAATAATATCTTGAACTACGTGGAAGACATTCCTTTTTAATTCAAACTCTGTATCTCTCAGGAAATAAATCACGATTAGTCCCTAATGCTTCATCTTTAGTCTCTGGTGACGTCATCACTACTCTCTGGTGCTTTTAGTCCCTGATGACGTCAGATTGTGTAGTCTCTGATAGAGTTATTTAGTCTCTGATGCTTTAAGGCTTAGTCTCCGATGACGTAAGCTTAGTCTCTGATGCTTTTAACTTTAGTCTCCGATGACGTAAGCTTTAGTCTCCGACTCCTTTAGACTTAGTCTCTAATGACGTAAGCCTTAGTCTCCGACAAGCAAAACTAGTCTCTGATAGATAAAAAATCCTTAGTCTCTCTGACAAGTCTTTTTGTAAACTCTAACGGAACAAATACACATTTCGACTTGCTGAAGCTTTGATACTCCATTTTCAGCAGTTACTTACAAATAAAGAATAATTGTATCTCTTTACAAATAATAAATGAATTACAAACAAAGAGATAACTACTGGCTACAAAACTTTAGTGTTACTAATTAACACTTTCTATACATTTGTACTCTAAGTAATCTAAAAACAATCATCATCAAATGTTCTAAAACCTAACAATCTACCTCTAATTATGAATATCAGAATGATAAGCATAATTTCAAGGTTGATGATGATGTCAAAACTCAACATTATAATTACTTAGAAAAAGAATAAAGAATTGCTAACTACAAATGTATTCTGAACTAAGATCTTTGATCTGTTGTTGAGCTTCCACCAAGACTCAGGTTTAAATCCTATAAGTCTGGCTTCAAAAATAAAAATTACAGCTTATTTCAACAAAACATAACTTTTAACACAACAATTTACCTTTTATTTTTTCTTCAACAACTCCAGCCTTTCTTTTCTATTTTTCCTCAGCAACTTTAGTCTGTCTATCAACAATTTTTTCAAAATTACTTCAGTTTCTTCTTCTTCATCTTTGAGTAGACTTATAAATCCTTCTATATGTCTCTCAGTGATACTGTTGATATCTTTATTGTAGTTGAAGAAAACTTTCTCTACATGGAAGGTCTCATACCATAATCCTAGAGGTTTAGGATTAGCTTCTAGCACTGTATCCACCTTATGCTTCACCTTCATTACCTTTTGAATCTAGCTTCGAAAATCCATGTTAAGATCAGAGGTCTCAAGCACAACAGTCAGCAACCACTCCAAATTCTCCTTAGTTTGTCCTTCTAAGGCCGACTTCTCAAATTTCAAAGATTCTCCTTCTTTTAAAAAGATATGGAGTAAATCTTTGTTGTCCTTTCCCTTGACCAAATTTATGTACTTTGTGCTCCTTTTTAAGGCCTTGATAATTTCTTCAGTGCTAGCCATTTCAACCTTATAAGACTTCTTTGATGGAACTGTTCGTGGCTTTGTTGGTCCACTCACAGCCACTAAGGTAGTCTCGATTGACCTTGGAGGATTTTGAGAGATAGGCTTCTTTATAAGTGCTTTGATCACAGGTTTCTTTGCAGATTCCTGGACTAAAGGTTTTTTTCTAGATTTCTTCTCAGCCTCTTCCATCTCTTTATTTTTCTTCTTGGTTATGGCTGCTTTCTGTGCACTTGATCTCCTTGTATAGATTTTCTTCTTCTTTGCCTCCTCTTCCTCCCTTTCTGCTGCCATATCCTCCTCTTCTTGAAGTTTCTAAGCTAGCAGAGCATCAGCTTCTATCAATTTCTTCTCTTGAGGATAGACCAACTCCACTTTCCCATCCACTATCAGTTCAACTGGAGTGGGAAAGTGAGCTGTCTTCATGGCATCCCCTAGTAGCTTGGGCTGTCCTGGTTGAGTAGTGGTTTTCTTCTTTGAATCTTCAACCATAACCCCCTTGCCTTTGTCTTTGATTGTAGGGGCTTGTGTAGAGGAAGAAGGAGAAGCTGTTGTTGTTGCTGTTGTTGCTGTTGTTGGAAGTTGTTTTGTCGTTGTTGACTTTGTTGTTGCTGCTTGAAGATCTGCATGCTTTTTCAATATCCTGTCCATCATTACTTGTAGCTCATCAGAGCTTGGAAGTTTTGATGGAGCAGGTATTTGAACTGGAACAAGTTTTGATAGTTGTTTTTGTACAGGTTTGATATATTGACCACTCTCCCCCTTTTTGACATCAGCATCTTTAGGTTGGGAGGAGGTGGTCAAGTGTGGAATAGCTTGTAGCAATAGCTGCTCCATTCTGTCTTGTTTTTGGATTAGGAGTTGGATATTGGTTTCTAGGGCTTGAAGTCGACTGTCAGTCTTGGACTTATCTTTGATTAATGTATCAATTGCAGTGACAGTCCTCCTTGACAAGTGTCCTTCATAGCACCTTCTTATTTTTTTGTCTCCAACTCCATCCTTTCCTCCATTTTCTTCACTGCACCATTTAGTCCAGTAACCAAGTAGTGGTGAAACTTTGTATGTTTCTTATCCACCTTGGTTACTTCTTTAAGAATATCTTTAACTGATGGTGCAGAGGCAGTTGACCCTATGTTGGTCACATAATCCTGCCTTAACTGGGCGGCTGCTTCCTCCAGTGTGTTGGAATAGGTGGCATCCAACCATTCATCAACATTTATCTTTGGAGCTTCTTCGTGCACAGGTTCATTTGCAAGCCGTGTCTTCAATGCAGAAATGTGGTCTTGTCATTGTTGTAGACCATATAACATTTCAAAATCAGCATTGGACATCTTAGAAATAATATTTAAGGCAGCATCCCCTGTGCCTAAACTGTTCCCAGTTTCTTCTGTTTGGATATTTGTGGAGGGAGTAGAAAAAACTTGAGCTTCTTGTGAGCTGGTTTCAACAGGTTGTAAAAATGCACCTGTTGAAAATTTCTCTCGTTTATTTTGTTCAAGGATCTCATCCTTGTTCACACCCTCTCCTTTTGCCTAGGGTTGGACACGCAGCTTCTCTTGCTTTCCTTTTTCCAAGCTTTCTAAAGCTTGACTCTCTTGTATGTGCATATCCTCTCCTTTTTCCAGGTCAGGAGCCTAACTCTCACTATTTATTCTCACATCCTCAGTCATATGGATAGGTGCACTTTGTCCTACAGAAGTGGGGGTTTGAAAAGTACTTATGACTACATGGATAGGGGGTTCCCTTTGTGTATTTTGGGCTAGGGATCTATCCATGGAATGTGTGTGAGAGCTTGTCTCTAGTATTGGCTCCTCTTGGGAAAAATCAAGAAGATTTATATCAGAAATATCAAAAGAATCAAGTGTGGGAGAAGAAGGAGAAGAATGTACAGTGTGGAGTGTTAGCTGTTCCTCAGACATTGAAAATTGAGGAACATCAAGTGATGACTCTGTGTGTGCACTCCTTGTGTCACTATTTTCTTGTATTTTCTCTCTTTGGGTTTCCTCTAGTTGGTGAACAAGAGGTTGTGCAGACTCTGTACAGTGTGTTTCTGGTTGGGAACTTTCTTCAATGTCAACATCCTTTTGGGAGGATGGTGACAGTTCACTGTTTTTCCTTATAACCTCCATTGCGTGTTGGGAAGCAATTGATTGCTTTTGGCTAAGGGTTATTAATCTCTTCTTTCTCTGAAGTGGTACTTCAGCTTCTTGTTCTCCCTCATCCTCACTTACTCCCTCAATTATTTTTCTTTTTATTGGGAGCTTATTGGCTGTCTTTGTTTTTTTTGTTTTTTTTTTTTTGCTAAATTGCGGAAATATATAAAAGGAAAGAAAATACAAAATTAACGAGAGGCATCCCCCTCGACCTACTAGCACATCTCGCTAGCTAGGGAAAACAAGCCAAAAACTATGAGCATAAAAACAAAGCAATCAAGTCGGCTGATACAAGGAGACCAAGTAATAATCCCTCTGACGGTAAATCCTTCGCTGGCTAGGGTCCTCTGAAGTGCAGCAAGAAGACTCCTGAATCCAGCAGAAACAGTATGCAGCAGCAGTAAACAACATTAAACCAGCTGCAGTATGCAGCAGCAGTAAACAGCAGCAGCAAATATTAGCAGCAGTAGCAAACAGCAGTAGAAGCACTTTGCAGCAGCCAAAAAGAACAAACAAAACCCACCAATGCAGAACAAAGAACAGAGAGTTGAAGCATAAGGTAAAAACCCTCAAATCGGCAAATCCTCCAAAGGCAATTACTCTCCTGAATCAAGCAGCAACATGAATACAAAACCAGCAGCAGCAGCAGGCAACAACAAGCAACTGGCATCATACAACTTACAAACTTACAAACTTACATACTTACATACTTACATACTTCTCCTAAATTTTACATGAGAGACCAGCCTACTTTTGATAATAATGAGAATTTCAGCTACAAGGTCAAGTGGGTTTCTACCAGCTTTACCATGCATCCTGTCATTTCTCTCGGACCAAATGTGGTAGACAATATTGTTGAAACTGAACCAAACCAGCTGATTTCTAAAGGAGTTAGAGTTTAAAGAACTGATATTGTGTATGAGCTCGGACCAATTAAAATTGGAACCAAACCAACCAGCTTTTCGGAAAATGGCATGAGCTATTTTAAGAGAGTAGGAGCATTGGAAAAATAAGTGTTCAAAGGATTCAGGTCCAATGTTGCACAAGACACAGAGATTTGTGATATTCAAGCCAAAATGGATCAGCTTGTCCATAGTCCACAAACTTTTGTGGCAGCATAGCCAATTTATGAAGGAGTATCGAGGAACGGCAAGTTTGTTCCAAATTACTCGATTCCAAGCAATTTTCTGATTTCTGGTGCGAATATCCGACCAAATACATTTGACTTTAGTTAAAGAAATAGGAGTATTACCCCAGTGCACACAATCCTGATTCAAGGAGTTTAAAGGTGTAAGGTAGTTAAAAATGCTCCTCCAATTGATGATAATTTGGTGATTGGAAATTGGGAGCCTCCAAGAGTCATTGAGAATGATGTCAGCAACCACAGCTTCCTTTCCTAGACCAGATTCAAGAATGATTGGGTCATCAACAGATTTGGCTAGAGGTTGTGAGTTGTGCCACGGATCAAACCACAGGCTCACACTTGATCCATCACCAATAGAATAAAAGATGAACTGCTTGGCTGTGGATCTAAGGGCGAGGATTTTCCTCCAAGTCCAAGAGGACTGAGCAGTAACCTTCATATTCCAAAAGTTGGATTTTTTTATAACAGTATTACGAATCCATAAAACCCATAAAGATTGAAACTGAGGATTTAAGAGAAGCTAAATCCTTAACAGTAAATGGGCACGGTTCCATTCCCTCGTACATTTAAAGTCTAAGCCACCCTCGTCCCTAGGAGAACAAATCTTCGTCCAGGCAACTTTGGCCCCGTGTTTGCTAAGAGTAGCACCTTTCCATAAAAAACTGGTGAAGATACTTTGGAGTTTCTTATGGATGTAGCTGGGCAACAAGAAATGTTGAGTCCAAAAAGATTGAATTGAAAAGAGAACCACCTTGATAAGCTGCATTCTACCAGCATATGATAGAAATTTCGAAGTCCAAGAAGCAATTCTGCTTGTAATTCTGTCCACTAGTGTATCACAGTCTCGTGCCTGCAGCCTAGAAGAGATTAGAGGAACTCCAAGGAACTTTACAGGGAGAACACCCTGTGAAAAACCTAGGATCTGGAGAATCTGAACCTTGCTGTGATCATCAACCCCTGAGAGGAAGCAAAGACTCTTTGAGGTGTTAACGTTTAAACCAGATAATTGAGCAAAAATATCCAGAGCTCGCTTGAGAGTGCAGACTGAAGGTATATCTCCTTTAGAAAACATAAAAAGATCATCTGCAAAACAAAGGTGCGTTAGATTAATGACCTCAGCTTTCCAATGAAATGAAAATTCGCGAGACTTCTCAATCTCCAAATTGGTAATAGAAGTGAGAAACTCCATAGCCACTACAAAAAGGAGCGGAGATATGGGGTCACCTTGTCTTATACCCCTATTGCCCTTGAACTGTCCACAAAGAGAGCCATTAACTTTAACTGTGTAAGAAACAGTGGATATACATTCTCTAATCCAGTAGCAGAATTTTGGCGGAAATTTTAAGTGCCTTAATGCAGCTAAGATAAAATTCCATTTGAGGGAGTCAAAAGCTTTTTGGAGATCAATTTTCAGAGCACACCTAGGAGGGCCTTTATCCAGATGGTAATTTCTCACAATGTCCTGGGCAATGAGGATGTTATCTCCAATATTCCTATTAGGAACAAAAGCAGCTTGAGATGGAGAGATAATGGCAGGAAGAACCTTTTTCAATCACGTGGCCAAAATTTTTGAGATAATCTTGTAAACAACTGTGCAGCAGGATATAGGTCTAAAATCATGCATAGAGGAAGGGTGAGCAAGCTTAGGAACCAAAGTGATAGAGGTATTGTTGAAATTTCCAAGGGGGCAGCCCTTGTTGAAGAATGCCAAAACCGCAGCAATAACGTCCTTACCAATGGTATCCCAAGAGAGGGTTAGAAATTCAGCATTGAATCCATCAGGACCTGGGCTCTTATTTTTTTTCAAAGATTTGAAGGCCAATAAAACCTCATCCTCATTGACACTTTCATTCAGATAGTAGAAATCCTCTTGGCAAATGGATTCGTGAACCGGCAGCGAGCTGAGGTCCATAAACTGATCATCAGTGACATGACTAAGAATATTTCTAAAATGTTTGATAGCAACCTTCTATACTCCATCGTGCCCATGAATAAATTGTCCAGAATCATCCTGAATCAGAAAGATTTTATTAACATTCCAATTTGATTTAAGTTTGTAGAAGAAAAACTTATTGTTCTTATCCCCTTCATTAAGCCACTTAACCCGAGTTTTCTGCTTGAGAAAGCATTCTTCTCTGTCTTGGGCAACAAATAAAGCGAGAGAAAGGGAATGCTGCTTCTCAAGAAGAGTAGGATCCAAAGGATGAGAAATCAGATCAGATTGCACTTGATGAAGGTCAAAAGTTAATTACTTGACACAAGTGTGAACATTGCCAATGGATTTGTTGAGGTTAATCAAGAGCTGTTTAGTATTCTGGAATTTTGTCCAAAGCTGCTGCAGAGGGTTGCCTTGGACATCCATCTTCCATGCATTTTGAATAGCATCATTAAACCCCTCTAAACCAGCCATAAAATTGAAGAACTGGAAAGGCTTCTTGACTCGCTGAGCATGTATGTCCAGGTAAACAATCATGGGAGTATGATCTGAAGGACCTCTTGTGTGGAAAAGAGCTTGAGAGTGAGGGAGTTGAGACAACCAATCAGGGTTAATTAAAACTCTATCCAGCTTTTTATAGATAGGATTTGTGACCTGCGAGTTCCACCAAGACAGATACGTGCCAGTTGCACATAAATCCGATAGGGAGCAGGTCCCCAGGCAAGATTTAAAGTCATACATCCCACCAGACAAAGAGCAATTTCTGCCTAAAACTTCCAAAGGGGAAATGACTTCATTGAAATCTCCAATAACACACCAAGGAACACCACTACAAAGAGAGGTTAAATTCTGCAGTTCAGCCCACAACAGCCTTCTATCTGAAGGAGTATACAGCCCATAGGCAAAGGTAACCAAAATGTTACAATTAAGAGATATAGAAAAACCTTTACAATGTATGTGCTGGGAGGAAGAAGATAAGATATCTACAGACCAAAGGGTGGTGTCCCAACCAACCCAAATCCTCCTGTTAGGGTGATGGAGATAATTATAGAACCAATGCCAACTCTCATTAATAGAACAAGAAATAGACTGAGCTTTGGGAGATTTAACTCGAGTCTCAAAAAGACCAACAAAAGATAGGTTGAACTTCAAAAATAAGTTCTTAACATTACGCACGGTTGGCAGTTGGTTTAGACCCCTAACATTCATACCACAAAAAGCTAACATAAAATTAAGTAGGTAGTTTGGAGGAACTACCTCCTTTCTTCTTCTTATTTTTCCTACGAGAGGAGTCTTGGCTAGGAGGCAAAAAAAGAGTTGAAGCAAATTTTAGCTCCTTCCCATCAATATTTATTATCTTGGAAGCAAGGTTGTCTAAGAGCAGCGGAGGAGATAGATCAGAATCCGACCCAAGAAGATCATGAACACTATTGACATCCTTATCAACTACAGTTTCAAAATCACCTTCAAGAGCTTTAAATGTATTAATATCAGCTACTCCTACCGTAGCTGGACAATCTGGGGGTTCAACCACCTTTAGACCCTTTGTAATAGGCTTCCACTCCTGAGAGTCAATAAGAACACCTTTTCCTTTGTCCACATTAGTGGGCGTGGGAGCAGTAGGAGGAAGCTTCTTGTCCACGCATGGCACATTTGTAACCTTTGGAGGGGGCTATGGATTGTTGTTGTGAAGTGTTTGGAGGATTAATGGGGGTTCAGCTTTCAATATCCTCAAAGAATTGCAAAGAATAAATATTTGGAAGCCTGTCAATGAGAATTGATCTCATGATAGGAGGAAAAAATAAGGAAAACTTTACCTTTGCAGATTTATGCTTCACATCAGTAAAAATTCTTTTACTCTGCAAAACAGTTGGTACAACTTGCAATCCAGTAATATTAAGGTTATGGATTAAATAATAAGCAATCATCATCAAAAACCTAGCATAATAAATTTTATTTTTATTACCAGATTTCAGTTTTACCAAAAGGTTGTGCAGAATTACAAACCCAATGTTTAGATGTCTATCATACAACACACTAAAAGCAATTTGTTGTGTGAGTGTAGTGATAGCATCATAGCCACTGCATTTTGAAGTAAATGCTTTAGTTATTATATCAAAGAACAGTGACCACTCTTGCATTAGATGGGGTCGTGTAATAGACCCAACAGAACCAATTTCAGCAGAATAATGTAAGTTTTTAAACATAGAAAGAAGATCTTCATCAGAGGCAAGGGAGTCAAAGTTTTAAGTGTAAAGCATTATTAACAACGGTATGGTCGATATTATAAACAATGTTATCATACCTGAAACTTACCACATGAGAGTCAGTATTCTAAGCCTGGATGGTTGTAGTGGTCCACATAGCCGTGATGACTTCAGCAACTTGGACGGGAGCTTCATATATGGCGTAGGTTAGTGTGGAGTTTTGAAGAAAATCCATAAAGGGGTGGTACTGGACTTCAAATTCATGCTTGTTAGCCACCCCTGCATGGTTAGTCTTTATGAAATCGAAATCTCCAAATTGGAAACAGACTGTTTTAGCGGCCATTGGAAGAGATCTGTGAACTTTGAAGAAACTTTGAAAAAGGGGTTAAATTGCAGAGAATTTACAGAGAGAAAGTAATTGCAAAGATTTGAGAAATTGTGATTGCAGATGTGTTTGATTTTACTTTTAGCAAAGTATTAGAAACGTTTGTAATTCTAAAGATAGTGAACCGTTTTTGATCGTGGGTAGAATAACTACCAGATTACCCTCGATCGGAGATTGCCCTAATCTCTGATAAGTTCACTCATAAGAGACTAGACCCAATTAGTCTCCGATAGTTCATTTTGATTGAGTCAGAGACTAACCAAAAACGACGTCGGGGACTGAGGTAGTCTCTGATAGTTCAATTTTTTAATTCAGTAGGGGACTAATTAAAAATAACTGTCGGGGACTAGTTAGTCTCCGATAGTTCAAATTTTTAATTCAGTCGGGGTCTAATTAAAAACAATTGTCGGGGACTAGTTGGTCTCCGATAGTTCAATTTTTAATTCAGTCGGTGACTAATTAAAAACAACTGTCAGGGACTAGTTAGTCTCTGATAGTTCAATTTTTAATTCAGTCGGGAACTAATTAAAAACACAATCAGGGACTAAGATAGTCTCTTTCTCTTAAGCTTTCAAAATATTTCCAACAATCAAGTTTAATGATTAATAGCTTCAAAAATTCTGTTATTTGATAACACCTACATTCCAGAAATTTAATTCTAGCTTCTAAAATTCTGTTTAATTTAAAAAAAACAGCTTCACTTCTAGAAATAAAATTTCTAGATTCTCACAACTAAACAACTTGTTTTCAAAATTTAATCAATTTTTAGAGGCATTATTCCACATTCCTAATTCAGAAACTAATCTAGAAAAAGTAGATTCATCTAAAGGTTTTGTGAATATGTCTGCAAGTTGTTTATCAGTTGTTACCCAATGTAATTCGATATTACCTTCACTTACATGTTCTATTATGAAGTGATATCTAATATCTATGTGTTTTGTTCTTGAATATTACACTGGATTTTCTGTTATTGCTATGGCACTAGTATTATCACAAAAGATAGGAATTTTGGATAATGATATACCATAGTCTAGGAGTTGATTCTTGATTCATAGGATTTGAGCGCAACAACTCCCAACTGCGATGTATTCAGCTTCTACTGTTGAAGTAGAAACTGAATTTTGTTTCTTGCTAAACCAAGAAACAATTCTGCCTCCAAGAAGTTGGCAGCTTCCACTTGTGCTTTTCTTCTCAAGCTTGCAACCTGCATAGTCAGCATCTGAATAACCAATTAGTTTAAAATCAGATTCTTTGGGATACCATAAACCAAGGTTTGGGGTACCCTTTAGATATCTGAGTATTCTTTTTACAACAATCAAATGTGACTCTCTAGGGTCAGCTTGAAATCTAGCACATAAACATGTAGCAAACATTATATCAGGTCTACTTGCAGTTAGATACAAAAGAGAGCCTATCATGCCTATAGCTAGTAATATCAATTTTCTTTCCTTTCAAATCTTTATCTAGCTTAGTGGTAGTAGGCATGGGTGTTTTTGCTGATGCACAATCAACCAAATAATATTTTCTCAGTAAGTTTTTGATATACTTAGACTGACTGATAAAAATTCCATCAGTTGATTGTTTTATTTATAATCCTAAGAAAAATGTTAATTCTCCCATCATACTCATTTCATATCCAGACTGCATTAGTTTTGAAAATTTTTCACAAAGTTTCTCATTTGTAGACCCAAATATAATATCATCTACATATATTTGCACCAATATAATGTCAGAGCCTTGCTTTCTATAAAATAAAGTTTTATCTATGATACCTCTAACAAATTTATTTTCAAGTAAAAATTGGGATAGAGTATCATACCAGGCTCTTGGTGTTTGTTTTAAGCCATAAAGTGCTTTGTCTAACCTGTAGACATGATTTGGAAATTTGGAGTCCACAAATCCTGGGGGTTGGCAAACATAGACTTCCTCTTCCAATTTTCCATTCAAGAAAGCATTTTTGACATCCATCTGGTACACCTTAAAGTTCTTGTAGGCTGCAAAAGCCAAGAAGATTCTGATTGCTTCAAGTCTTGCTACTTGTGCAAAAGTTTCATCATAATCTATTCCTTCTTCATGAGAATATCCTTTTGCAACTAATCTTGTTTTATTTCTTGTAATTGTACCAGTTTCATTCAATTTATTTCTGAAGACCCACTTGGCACCAATTATTGATCTATTCCTTGGTTTGGGTACCAGTCTTTAGACTTTGTTTCGAGTGAATTGGTTTAACTCCTCTTGCATGGCAATTATCCAGTCAGGATCTTGAAGTGCTTCCTCAATTTTCTTTGGCTCAATTTTTGAGAGAAAACTAAGATATAAACATTCATTTTAAGTTGCACTTCTAGTCTTGACTCCATCCTCTACACTTCCAATAATCAAATCTGGTGTGTGGTCTCTCAACCATGGAATTGCACGTGGCGGATTTGACCTAGAAGTGGAGGCTTCATTTTCTAGATTGATGTTATCCAATCTAGCTTCATTATCAGAGACTGCTCCCCCTAAACCATTGACTTCTTCATTATTAGCACCCCTTGAGCTGTTTATCTCTATAGTCTCTGGCGTCAATATAGTCTCTGATTGTGCATCAGTGACTCTAGTATCTGGTGAACCATTAATCTCTGATGGAATATTAATGTCACCAGTCTCTTGAGTTTCATCTAATACTCTAGTCTCTGATAGAGT
>CM025784.1:20097161-20117952 GCA_014636745.2 Centella asiatica | reverse complement strand
AACCTACATCGGGGAAAATATTTCATGTTTTTTTCTATATGCAGACTTCTTGTTAACCAAAGGTTTTCCCAGTGAGATAGTCGAGAACTTGTAGAGGAGGAGGGGTTTTTGAATACAAGTTCTCTGAATTCTTTTTGATTGCCTGTTCTTCAAGAAATTAATTATTACTTGCAGAAATAAAGAACAAAAATTCAAGTAAATTTATAAACAATTGCTTTTATTGACTTTAACAATTGATTACAAATCTTAATAATCACAACAATATGATCGTCAGCTTCTTTTCTTTTCTGTATAGTAAAGATACAAAAACTATGAATTCTATACAGGTTCGAATTTTAATTTTGTAAACCTAATTACAGCTTCTAAAACTGAATTACTCAGTTTCCTATTCTAAATCAATAATGATTCAACTTCCTTATTCAAATCAAACACGACCTTTCCTTTTTGATTAAGAACAGATTTCTGGCTTGTTTCCTTACTAGCTACGTTTTCAATATTATCTTGATCTACGTGGAAGACATTCCTTATTCAATTCAAACTCTGTATCTCATCAGGAAATAATTCACGACTAGTCCCTGACGGCTTCAGTCTTTAGTCCCTGATTACGTCATCATTTAGTCTCTGATCTTTTAGTCTCTGATGACGTCAGGTTGTGTAGTCTCCGATAGAGTTATTAGTCTCCGATGCTTTTAAGCTTAGTCTCCGATAACGTCAGCTTAGTTTCTCATGTTTTAGACTTAGTCTCCGATGATGTCAGCTTAGTCTCTGATGCACTAAGTTTAGTCTCTGATGACGTAAGCTGTAGTCTCTGATGCTTTATTCTTAATCTCTGATGCTTTATTCTTAATCTCTGATGACGTAAGCTGTAGTCTCCGATAGACAAAATACTTAGTCTCTGACAAGTGTTGCCTCAGTCTCCGATAAGTCTTTTTATAATCTCCGACGGATCAAATACACATTTTGACTTGTTGAAGATTTGATACAACTTTTCAGCAGTTACTTACAATTAAAGAATAACTTTATCTCTTTACAAATAATAAATGAATTACAACCAAAGAGATAACTACTGGCTACAAAACTTCAGTGTTACTAATTAACACTTTCTGTACATTTGTAATCTAAGTAATCTAAAGACAATCATCATCAAATATTATAAAACCTAACACCAAATTTTTACTTTATACTCATATTCTTACACTGACTTTCATGTGATGTGTCAACATATTTTAGTTATTCTCATTAAACTTATGTCATCATATATTTTAATGTTATCAGAATAATGTTATTTGTTGAAAAAAATTACAATGTAAACAACTCAACATACAAAAGCTCATTTGTTATTGCAGTTTTTTAATCGATCAATGCAATAATTTATAACAATTAAATATTGTCATTGTAATGAATATCATTATTTATTTATTATATATATATAAAGGAACAAGTGTAGGAAAATATGGTTAAATAGACTAATTACGCATTGAGTTTAGTAAAGTTACCAACATGTCATTTTTTATTAGGTATTGTACCAATAAAAATATTACATTAGCTATGCAATTTGAATCTAAATTACAACCTTGCCATTTTACTAATTCCTTTTATTAAAACTATTATATGATGATATATATTATACATGATTTTATGTCATTTTTAATTAGGTATTGTACCGATAAAAATATTACATTAGCTATGCAATTTGAATCTAAATTACAACCTTGCCATTTTACTAATTCCTTTTATTAAAACTATTATATGATGATATACATTATACATGATTTTATGTGATAATTATATATCGTATAAGTATAGATTATGATTTAATATTAAAGTTGAAAAATATGAGATATAATTTTACTTTTAAGTTCAACCATAAGCATATTAATAGATATATACTAACTACAGTTATATGATATAACAATAAATACTAATTACAGATTAGTTTATATACTAAACTTCATTGAGTCTTTTAGACACGAACGCAGAAAAAAATAATTCTCTAATTCTTATTTCTCTAGTTCATTTTTTAAGTAAGAAATACACATTTTAAATTTTTAGGAGCTATGCTTTTTCTAGAAAAAGTTGTTCATATCTTACTATATATATGTATAAGGTACATACTCAACTTGTTTTAGTGTAAAATTGAAATTCTAAAAGGTGGTGTGAACTATTTTATTTATTTTAATAATAATAGAATTTAATGACTACAAGTTCATAATACAAAAAAGTTCATATGAATATATTATAATGACCACACACACACTATTAGAACTAAGAAAGTATTAATTAAAATTACTCTGTCTTACAAAAAAAATTATATTTAAATATAAATTTTATTTCATAAAAAGAATTACGTTTACGTAAGTTTTTATTATTATTGTGACTATTGTTTTTTAATTTTGTTGTCACAGTTTTCTTATCTTATCACCACTTTAACATTAATATGAACTCATTATTTGTATACATAAATCTTAATCAAATACATCAATACTAATATTAAAAGAAACTTTTTGATATAATTCTTTTTGTAAAACATAGAAAATCCGTAACTAATTTTTAAAATTAGAGAATACCCAAAAAAACACACTGTAGGACATGCTCGTAATCTATACTGCTTATATAAAAAAAGGACAGGTGTAGGGAAACATAGTTAATTTAACAATCTAGCTATTGAGTTTGATTTAATTACTAATTTATCACTTTTTTTTGTTAAACATCAACTAGCCATTAACCACGTACAATATACGGGGTTTGAAAAAATAACTTAAATTTGCTATATAGAAATTTTATTTGAAATAGCAGATTCCTTTTTAGAATTGTAATTTTGGTTAATGTATGTTTTAGGATTAATAATATATAGATGATCATGTATTTTAATTTTGAGAAACGATTATACTAACACGTTGTTAGAAAATTAGTTCTTACTTTCAATTTGTTTTATTTATATTATGCAATGTGTCGTGTAAATATTTTTGTATTCATTTTAAAAGAAAAAAATTTCACCATTTCATTTATCATTAGTTACTCCATTTTTTAATAAAATATTTTTTTAGCTTTCTGTACATAATTTCAACTGAATTTTAGTATATATCAATACTTAATATATTTTTATCTTCAATTCATATTTGGCTTCAGTTTAATTTATTATAATTTATACTTTTACTTAAATTTTATCCATATTTACGTTCAAAATCTAAACCGGTATCTATTAAAAATTAGAAAACGTATCAATCTTCATATGTAACCATAGTAACATGAATAATTAAACTTTATGCGAAACTTTATGAATAATTAAAATAGTATATCCATTTTAAACTTTGTGAAGACATCTACTTTCTAATAGTTAGAAATATTTTATATTAGTGGGGTTCAATTATAAAATTAATTTTTTTACATAAATTTAAATTATTAAATTTTAGTTTGGAAAATACATCCATCGATTATGATTTTGTTATGCCTATAATGCTACAAAAGGTAACCGCTGACATCGTTGCTATCTACAAACTACCTCACATTTTAATTATTGTACCCTAATTCAGTTAAAAACATATGTATATAATCTTTGGCGAAGCATTTTTTAGCAAGAACAATTCAGTTCTTTGAAATAATTTTAAGACGTGGTAAATTCTATTATTCTATCTCTCCTATGCATTCGCTATCATTTTGACGACTTATAAATTATGATAATTAAGTATTATATTATGTAGCAATTTATAAAGTACCAAAACTTTTGTATATATAATACATTATATATCATTGTCAGTAAGCACATTCACGAGATATTTTTTTAAAAACTTTTTAACTATTTGTATATAAGTTTTTAGAATTTATAATAAAAAATAAAATTGATAATCTATACATATATCAATCTATATTTTTATATACAAAGAGTCAATATGGATAAAATTGGCCCACTTTATCACCTCAAATTGCAAACCAATTATGAAAATTAAAATGGTCTAACCAATAGAAACCTATAACGGAAATTGCTTGCATCCAATTTCTTTTTTATTCATAGATATAGATAATTCTACGTAATATTATTAGATAAGGGGTTTACATACTTTTTCGCCACCGTACTATAACCATTTTTATATTTTAATCACTTAACTGAAATTTCGACAAGATTAATCATTAAATTACATGAATTTTTATTCTGTCACGTACACATTTATAGATCTTATTGCCTTATTCTTAGAAATATTTAAGATAGTTTTTGCCACTTATTAACCCTAGACTACGATATTACCATTAAGAACATACATCATGAAAAAGATTGAGACATCAACCAAACAATCATGACTTTCTCCAAATTCTAAAATATCTCAAACATAGTAGCTGAACTATCCAAGGACACCTCAATAGAATTTTTTTTAATTTCTAAGAATAAGATAATAAGAAATAACTACTTGAGAATAATGTAACTACATGACATAAAAATAGTAAGACTAAACTAAGATTTAATTTATGCATCATAGTTTTGAAGGAAAAAAATGTAAGTTGGAAGTTTCTCATTAATAAGTTCATGTAAATCAAGAGATAGTTATTTCTATAAGTGTTTATTTGTTTTTTAGAATTTATTAGTTCTATGTCATTTAAAATATGATATGACATTCATCTCGGTTAGAAATCAAATATTATAAACGAAATGTGAGACATAATGAAAATTCGTCTTATAACACTTTATTATTATTCATGTTGTTGTTGTCAAATTGTTGTCAAGAAATATAATTATATATATGATTTTATATTATGTGTTGAAAAGATATATAAGGTTGTGTAACATAGCACTAATTTGATAATTATCAACAAAAAAAATTATATTCTAAACTTTAATGAGTTTATTTTAACTTTTTGATTTCTCAAACTTTTATTTATAAACAAAAAAGTATTCTGTAATTCTAATTTCTCTCATTCTTATAGTAAAATAAGAAATAATCGATTTACACTTTTAAAAGCTATACATATCTTTAAATTTCATATATTTACGTATATATGTATAACTTATATATTCTACATGTTTTTATGTAAAATTTATTGTTAGAAGAAAATAATTTTAATTCTAAAAAAAGATGTGGAATTATTTAATTTTAATCATCGTAAAATGTAATGACGTTATAAATAAGTTCATACTAGAATATCAATGTATATAAAAGATAATTTATGAAATTACAAAATAATTATTAAAACTAAAAATTAACAATTAAAATTGTATAATAAAATTTATAATTAGAGAACACCAGAGAGGCCCACGCGTGTAACGCGTGGGTCCTAACTTGTAAGATATGAAAACAAAATAAGGATTTTGTTATATACAACTCATCCATATTTCAATTCTCTCGAAGTTGTGACATATAATTTGACTCTTAATACCTCTTAACTTTTTAACATCCGAATTGGTAAGAAGTGCAAGTTGTTTGATAAAACAATTCTAACATCTGAATGTCTCTTGACTGTTAAGAGAGAAAACTGATACCGATTGATTAAAACGTACCTCTTAATGAGAATTTCAATAAATATATTATCATTAAATTTGTAAAAATATTATTTTACAAGTTTTATTACATAAACTAACTTGAAAGTTAATTTTACTTTGATTGTGGCGCCCCCGAAATCCCCCAAGCCGGGCCCTGGACACTGTCAACGATTTGGGTGACAGTCCCCGAGATCCCCAAGCTGGAACCCCGGGCTGCACCAGAAAACTACAACACAACATCACAACAGCAAAACAAAAAAAAAACACAGCCAAGCCTTAACAACATACCTGTGGGAAATATATTCCCAAATACATCATTAAAAATCTTAAGGTCCACATCATCTTACAAAACCTCAAAGTTTGAAAATAAACAAGCTGCAGCAGAAACAAAACTTTAGATGGCTCGTATGGCCTTACAACTTAAACATACTTAAGCAATTCTCTTCTTCCCTCTCTTAGGGGACTCACCCTTCATGACATAACCTGAAAAACATTTAGCATTCCACATGAGCGTTTACGCTCAGCAAATATATATTCATAAGCTAGAAGAAAAGATAATTCAAAAGTTTTAGTATTCATTGAGGTTGGGCGAAGCAATGCCAACACCTCCTGAAAAATCAATCAACATGTATCATTTAGGGTTCCCGAGTGATATCAAGGGGTTGACCCTCTCTCAATAATCAAGATTCGCCCTTTACTCATCAGATAATGTATCACCTGACCAGACTGATCATTATCTAACTACCATACATAATCAATTTCATCCCAGCTGGTCAGCCTGGTCATTTGATTCATTATTTGACATACGTAGTCCTTCGCAGAAAGCATATGGTCTGCGGAAAGTCTCATTACCGATGCCTTGCCTCGGTCTATCATTCATTATCATCATTGACCAGAATACCAGGCGAAAGTATTCAACAGCCCCTTAACTTTCCATATGGATATATCTTCTTGTAAACATTTTTCTCATTTTTGAATAGCCCAGACATGCTAATCAATTAAAAGCAGCGACTGCCAACAACACATATTGGCGTGCTCAACAATTAAAAGACAGTGATCATCAAAGGCGGAACTATATATCCACACAGAAGTTACTTGGGTGTGCATACAAGTCCATGACTTGCAACACCCAAACATCATCTTTATCATCATTTGGTGTGCTAAGAATTTTAAACAACTAGCAAACACCCAATAACACATAGTTCAAACATCAACATTTTTTTCACGCACATCAGATTCAATGATCGTACGTTACTAATCATAAAAGAGATCATCATCATGCATAGGCATTAACATCATTCATTTACGTAAATCGAATCAATGATCATACGTATATACTTGCCTTGGTCCTTAGCTAAAATTCACTATATCGGTTGGATAAAGTTTCTGCATAACATCATTGTGGGTATATTATGAGAAATCCATACTTAATAGATGGCTATTCATATAGAAAATGGTTATGAGGGCATGAGGTTGTCCATCGGGGAAAAATTACACTCGTCAGAGACTATTTAACTCATAAGAGACTGATGACGTCATCTTTGCTCATCGGAGACTAAGGATGACATCATCAGAGACTATTAAACCCATAAGAGACTGATGACATCATCTTAACTCATCGGAGACTAAGGGTGATGTCATCATCAGAGACTAATGTATATCTCATCAGAGACTATGGATGACGTCATCAGGGACTAAACTTAGCCTGTTGGAGACTAAGGATGACATCATCAGAGACTAATTAACTCGTTAGGGACTGATGACGTCATCTTAACCCCATCGGAGACTAAGGGTGACGTCATCATCAAAGACTAATTATTCCTTCATCAGAGACTACGGATGACGTCATCGGAGACTAAACTTTAGCCTGTCGGAGACTAAGGACGACGCCATCAGAGACTAATTATCTCAACAGGGATTGATGACGTCATCTTACCCCATCGGGGACTAAGGGTGACGTCATCGGAGACTAACATTTCAGAGACTGATGCTGAGGTCATCAGAGACTAACATCAACACAGTCGGGGACTAACTTTAGAAGCTGTCTCAGATACAGGGTCGTCTTCCTCACTTCTCCAAAGGTAGTGATCTCAACTACAACTTCATAAATCAACTCTCAACATGCTTTAAGCTATGAGCAACGCTTCTAGACACAAAAGAATATAATCCTTTCTTTTTCTTTCTTAAAGACTTACTCCTACAGCTGAACTTCTCGGATACCAAACAAAAAGAAAGGCAAAAGAGAACTTAAGATTCTTACCTCTTGGGTTGTCGAAAGAGATCACAGCTTGTTTGAAAGTGATAATCCAAAAGAAAGAACTTGAAATTAAACGGAGATGGTAGGTTTAAAGAAGAATTTTGGAAAAGGAAATTTTTAGAAAAGAGACTGAAATGTTCCTCCGAATGAGGTATTTATAGTAGGCTGAGATTAAGTTTTGAAATAAAATAATTGGTTAAACTGGACTGTAAAAACGGCTGCTCATCATGATTCTTAGCAGCTAAGCATCGTAATAAGCTTGTTGTCCTTCATTCACATAAGCCAGCTATTAAAGCAGTTTACTAATCAAATTTTCATACGTACACATGATGTCATCATTCCTACGTATGCCATCTATTCAGCAAGAGATTTATTGATTTAAACACTTGACTTCTTCAAGCAAAATAAATTACTAGATCTTATAGTCCAACATCCAAACAAGCATAATCCTTTAATGGATCAAAAATGTTTATACATTCAAAAACATCATATATTAACTATACACGTTAATATATATAAAAAGAACATTATGAATAAATAAATCATTTGTAGATAAACAAATTTTCTGGGTCGTTACATTGATAATAACCTTTTTAATTTTAATTTTAATGGTATTCGGATGATTAAAATAATTTTGTTATCAATCAAATTTTTAACTCAAATTCAAAGTTTCTATATTATATAGATATTCTAATTACTGAGACTTTTTTTTTTTTTTGAAAAAAATTACTGAGACTTAATCATTCAATTTGTTAACAAACGCAGCCTTAGAATGAATCTATGTAACTTTCAACTATTGAAAATAGAAACAACAAATAAAACTTAATAGCAACACTATCGTTATAAAAAGAGAAAAAAAGAAGTGAGTTTTTTTGGTACAATCTTCCCATATTTATTTATTCTTAAAATGGTGTTAAATTATATCGCTAGTCTTACTTTATATTTATCTAATATATTAAGTGTACGAGGCTTACAAAACTGTATTCAGGAAGCCAAATTTTACTTCTAAAATTAAACTTTCAAGTATCTTATCATGTTTTTTTATCCTAATTCAGTAATTGCAGCATTAGAAGAGGGTCCCACCTAGGATAACTCCCACCACAATTATCTCCTGATTTTATTCGCAAGTTATCTGGGATGGGGGTGGGGGTGGCTTGGGCTACTATTTCGTATGGAGCATATCTCATAAGTTTTAGTATCATATGATAATTGGCAGCTTCATATATGTGGTTGGAGAGTTGATTCGAATATGCCCGAATGTGTGTCGAGGTTGATCTGCCTAAACCTCTTGTTTCAAAATACAAAATGTTGGAGGAGACATTCAATGTTGAATATGAAAGCATTCACTTAATTTGGTTCCACCGTGGGTGTTATGGCCATAGAGCTGAGACTTACTTGTGCTCAAAAGAAGGGGAAAGAGGTAGTTGTGCCTGAGCAGGACAATATGGAAGACGGGGGAGTAGTACAAAAGGTGCATATGACGCCACAGGATGATGGACGACAGAAATTTGGCCCATGGATGCTTGCCACAGAACAGAAGAGGGGATGCCGAACGAAGAGTTCTATCGGAGTTTCAGACGGTGATATATAGTGTAAGATAATTATTAATATAATTATTTATCCTTTAATGTGGTCTATTATGAATCCATAAGTTACATAAGTTATAGGAATATACCTTACTTGTTTTACATTGGTTATTATAAAAGAATGAGTTATTTTCGTATTACTCTACCATGATGGATGATTGAGATTAAATCTAAAGAAAACCTAAACCTAATAGGAATTTTGGTCCTCTCTCCTCCTATATATATTATGCTTTGGGTCATCACAAACATATACTTAAGAAACACATATTACGTTACTATAAGAGAGGAGAGAGGAGAGAGAAACCCAATAATTCTCCATTGAAGCTTCTTCAACAGATTGCCTACAAGGAGGTCAGGTTCTCTCTTTATCACCATGGACGGAGCAATTATTCTGAGGCAATTGGCATCATCCGTTTCATTTGTCCCACTTCTCACGGGAACCAATTTCTCAGAATGGAAGGAGAATGTTGAGTTCACCTTGGGAGTACTTGATTTGGATGTGGCGCTCACGACTAAAAAGCCACCTCCTATTACAGACACAAGTACTGATGAACAAAAGACTTTCTTTAAAGCTTGGGAGAAGTCTGACAGATTGAGCATTATGTTCTTACATATGACAATTGCCAGCAACATCAAAACTTCCCTACCCAAACCAAGTGTTAAGGATTACTTAAAAGCAATAGAAGAACGGTTTCAGATTGCAGACAAATCCCTTGCCGGGAAACTTATGGCAGATCTTACAACTATGAAGTTTGATGGGACACGCTCAATGTATGATCATTGTATTGAGATGACGAACCTTGCTGCAAGGCTAAAGAATTTGGAATTGACGCTGGATGACTCTTTTCTAGTCCAATTTATTCTGAATTCTTTACCTTCTCAATATGGACCTTTCCAAATCCATTACAATGCCATTAAGGAAAAATGGACTGTGAATGAATTGGCTAACAAATTGGTTCAAGAGGAAAGCAGGCTAAATCAACAAGGTATTAAGGTTTCACATCTTGTCCAAAGAGCTAGATCTAAAGCTGGGAAAATGCATAACTCAAGCTATAAAAGAGCACCACCCAGGCTAAATGAAAACAATAAACCAGATGAGAAGAAGAGGAAGAAGGACGACTTGTGCAAATTCTGCAAGAAATCTGGACACTTTCAGAAAGACTGTAAGAAACGAAAAGAATGGTTCAAAAAGAAAGGTAATCCTATGGGTTTCGTAAGCTTCTTTGAATCAAACATTTCTTATGTACCTTCTCATACTTGGTGGATTGATTCTGGTGCTAATGTTCATGTTTCAAATTCCATGCAGGGATTCCTTATGATCCAAACCATAAACCCAAGTGAAAACAAACCATAAACCCAGGTGAAAACTTCTAATTCATGGGGAACCAAGACAAAGTACCAGTTGAAGCTATCGACACTTATCGTCTCATTTTAGATAGTGGTTTTGAGTTAGATTTATTTGAGACTCTTTATGTTCCAACTATTTCTCGTAATTTAGTTTCGATAAGTAAATTGGATGTTTGTGGTTTTGAAGTTAATCATGGAGATGGTTGTTTTAATTTATTTCTGAATTCTAGTCATATTGGTTCTAGAATTTTAGTTGATGGACTTTATAGATTTAAACTTGCTAGTCAAATTTCTGAAACACATCTCAAACTGCATGCTAATGGTGAAACAAAACGTAAGTCGTCTCAATACGACTCATATTTGTTGTGACATAAAAGGCTGGGACACATTTCCAGTGAAAGAATAAAACGATTGGTAAAAGATGAAATTATTCCAAATCTTGATTTTACTAGTCATGAAGTGTGTGTAGACTGCATTAAAGGAAAACAAACAAAACACACGAAGAAAAGAGCCACAAGAAGTACATAGCTTCTTGAAATCATACATACAGATATTTGTGGACCATTTGATGTTCCAACTTTTGGAGGTGAGAAGTATTTTATCACTTTTATCGATGATTTCTCACATTACTGTTATCTATATCTATTGCATGAGAAATTTCAATATGTGCATGTTGCACAAACATTCGTAACTAAAGTCGAAAGACAATTAGATAAAAAAGTGAAAATCATAAGGTCCGATAGAGGTGGTGAATATTATGGAAGGAATGATGAAACAGGACAACATCCTGGACCTTTTGCAAGACTTCTACAGAAACTTGGAATTATTGCACAATACACAATGTCTGGTTCCACTAGTACAAAAATTGTCTTATGCGTCGTCTTATTTGCGTCGGGTTTTAATAGAACTGTCGCATATAGTAGCGCGGTGGCATTGTCGTAAAAAAAAATAAAAACTATTTGCGTCGGTTCGTTTACAGAATCGACGCAAATTCTATGAAAATATTTAAAAAATAAATTAGTTCACCATTTGCGTCGCTTAGTATAAAACACCGACGCAAATAGTTTTTATTAGTTGCGTCGGTTTATTTAAAGAACCGACGCAAAATATGTATAAATAATTAAAAAATAAATTAAAAAGAATTTGCGACGGTTGTTTTAAAGAATCGACGCAAATTCTCTTTAGTAAAACCGACGCCAAAGACGAGAAATAATTAAAAAAATAAATAAAAATACATTTGCGTCACGTCGGTTAAAGACCCGATGCAAATGCTTTAAAATTTTAAGAAAATAAATTATTCAAACATTTGCGTCGCTTGATTTAAATATTCATCGCAAATGGTTATGTTATTTGCGTCTGTTTTCTTCTTTGTCCAACGCATATTATTTAATATTATTAAAAAGTGTATTTAGGTTAAAACTTTTGCTATTTTGGCCTGGTTCGTAAGAGAGGAGAGAGAGCGAGATCGTCTTTGGCGGGAAACTTGGCTGAGATTTTGTAGGTTTCTTTCTTCAGTGTCTCCGTCTGAGAGCTCAGCTTTGTTGTGTAAGTAATTGTTAATTAAAATAATACATTCATCACAGGAATTATTTAAAATATCAGTATTTTTGCTTGAACTGTTGTTTGTCCGCATCTTATTTATGATAATTGTACAATCGTTGTGCTTACTTAGTTAATCGTTGTGGTTATTTAGTTATACATGGATCGTCAAACATGGATGTACAATATATTGCGTAACGATGACGCATATGTGAGAGGGGTTAACGAGTTTATTATATGTGCGGTTTAACACCAAAAAATCATAAAGGAACATGGAAAAGAAGACATGATTGTGTGCCCGTGCGTGAACATTATGATTGTGTGCCCGCAGAGACAGTGCGTGAACATTTATTTTGTCGGGATTTTAAGAAAGGTTATAAGAAGTGGATTTGGTATGGCGAGGGAATAGAGTCTAATATGACTGGTAGCTCAAGGTCGAATTATGCAACAGAGTGCGATAATTCGGTCGATAATGACGAAGATGATGTGGACATTGATAAGGTGGAAGATATGATACAAGATCTCCAAGACCATATGATGCCCCAACCGGATATATTTGAGAGTTTGGTCTGCGATTCTAAGAAACTTTTGTATCCCGGGTGCAGTGACGACTTGACAAGGTTGTCAACAACTTTGAAGTTGTGCAAGTTGAAAGTCAAGAATGGATGGAGTGACAAGAGTTTTACAGAATTGTTAAAACTTTTATGAGAAATACTTCCGGTGAATAATGAGTTTCCCACTTCCACGTACGAGGCAAAGAAGATGTTGTGTCCTATAGCTATGGACGTAAAGAAGATACATGCATGTCCAAATGACTGTGTGTTGTTTCGAAATGAGAATGAACATTTACACACATGTCCTAAGTGTGGAGCATCTCGGTACAAGCGGGAGGGTAATGATTCTGCTAAGGATGATAAAAAAGGGGCTCCTAGCAAGGCGGTTTGGTATTTACCCATAGTGCAACGATTCAAACGCCTATTTGCAAATCCAAAAGATGCAAAACATTTGAGGTGGCATGCGGAAAGGAGAAAATCAGATGGGATGCTTAGACACCCAAGTGACTCTCCACAATGGAGAACCATTGATTATAAGTTTCCTGAATTTGGTGGAGAAGTTAGGAATATACGACTTGGACTTTGTACGGATGGGATGAATCCTTATGGCACTCTAAGCTGTCAACATAGCACATGGCCAGTTCTTTTGGTGATTTATATTTGCCTTCGTGGTTGTGTATGAAGCGCAAGTATATTATGTTGTCCTTGTTAATCTCAGGGCCTAAACAACCGGTGAATAACATAGATGTTTATCTTGAGCCGCTTCTTGAAGATTTAAAACTTTTGTGGGATGAAGGTGTTTCAGTGTTTGATGCAAATACTCAAATGGATTTCACATTACGTGTGATGTTATTTTGCACCATAAATGATTTTCTGGCTTATGGAAACTTGTCAGGGTACACTGTCAAAGGAGCTAAAGCATGTCCAATTTGTGAAGATGCTACTATTGACCATCGTCTAAATAATTGCAACAAAAATGTCTTTATGAGTCATCAAACATTTCTTCCCCGTGATCACCCTTATCGTAAGATGAAAATGGCTTTTGATGGGCATATCGAGACTCGAGAAGCCCGTGATCACCCTTAACCGACGCATATGATCAGTTTTGTACAAGAATTCTCTATGGCAGAATGGTGTAGCTGAAAGGCGCAATCGTACTTACATGGAAATGGTTAGGTCAATGATGAGTTATGCTAATTTACCAATGTCTTTGTGGATGTATGCTCTACAAACGACTGTTTATATTTTAAATCGGGTTCCTAGTAAGGCAATTCCAAAGACTCCTTTGAGTTATGGAAAGGTTGGAAACCAAGTTTGTAACATCTCTAAGTTTGGGGATGCCCAGCTGAGGCACGAATTTACAACCCACATGAAAAAAAAATTGGACTTCCAGAACAATTAGTGGTTATTTTATTGGCTATCTAGATAAGTCCAAAGGATATATGATTTATTGTCCTAACCATAGTACGAGGATTGTAGAAACCGGAAATGTCAGATTCTATGAGAATGGAAAAAATAGTAGGAATGACAAAGTTCAAGATGTGATCATTAACAAAGTAAGGGTACCTATCCTTTTATCTTTACCCTTAATTCTGAACGTTGTTGAGGCCCTTCCAGTTGTCGAACGTTTAGACAATGAGGAACACCCAAATAATGATAAAAAACTCCATGATGTGATTAATGCCAATAATGATCATATATTTGAAGCACCAGAGGAACCAGCATTAAGAAGATCAACTCGTGAGAGGCGATTAGCTATTTCTAATGATTATTTGCTTTACCAAGTAGAATCTGAAGTTGGGATTATTAAAGATCCGATTTCATATAAACAAGCCATTAAAGATGTTAATTCTAATAAATGGATTGATGCATAAAGGATGAAATAAAGTCTATGGCTAAAACTGAAGTATGTGACGTTGTTCATTTGCCTATAGGACAGAAACCGATTGGGTGTAAATGGGTCTACAAGATCAAATGTGATCGAAATGGTAATATTGAATGTCATAAAGCTAGACTTGTAGCCAAAGGTTTTAATCAGAAAGAAGGTATTGATTATATAGAGACCTTTTCTCCTGTGTCCAGAAAAGACTCTAAGAATTATCTTGGCATTGGTCGCTCATTATCATCTTGAGTTGCATCAAATGGATGTAAAAACCGTTTTTCTTAACAGAGACTTGCAAGAAGAAGTCTACATGCGTCAACCTGAAGGCTTCATAATTAAAGGTTAGGAAGACATGGTATTCAAACTTAAGAAATCAATTTATGGACTGAAACAAGCTTCGAGGCAACGGTATCTAAAGTTTGATGAAACTATCACATAATTTGGTTTTAAAGAAAACATTGTTGATCCATGTATATACCTCAAGGTCAGTGGGAGTAAGTTCATATTTTTGATATTGTATGTCGATGATATTTTATTAGCCAGTAGTGATCTTGGTCTTTTACATGAGACTAAGAGATATCTATCTGAGAACTTTCAAATGAAAGATATGGGTGAGGCATCCTATGTGATAGGTATAGAAATATTTTGTAATAGATCACTTGGAATTTTAGGAATGTCTCAGAAAGCATATATTAATAAAGTTCTAGAAAGATATGGCATGATGACATGTTCTTCTAGTATTGTTCCATTCAATAAAGGAGACAGAATTGATCTTTATCAATGTCCACAAAATGAATTGGAACGTAAAGAAATGGAAAATTATCCTTATGCTTCACTTGTTGGGAGTTTGATGTATGCACAAGTTTGCACCAGACTTGACATTAGCCATGTAGTTGGCATGTTAGGCAGATTTCAGAGTAACCCAGGACTCGCTCATTAGAAAGCTGCAAAGAAAGTATTGAGATATTTAAAGGAAACAAGAAACTTCATGCTTACATATAGAAAGTCAACACATCTACAGATGGTTCGGATTTTCGGATTCAGATTTTGGTGGATGTCGAGACACTAGATACTGCACTCTTGGCTATGTGTATCTCTTAGCTGGAGGTGCAATATCATGGAAAAGCCAAAAATCTGAGATGATCTACACATCCATTATGGAGGCTGAATACGTAGCATATTTTGAGGCTGTAAACCAGGGATCTTAGTTGCGAAATTTCATGTCTCAGTTCGGGTCTTTTGAGTTTTATTTCTAAACCTCTTCTTATATTCTGTGACAATAAAGCCGTAATCTACTTCTCCAATCATGACAGGATATCTAAGGGATCAAAACACATTGACCTTAAATATCTATCACTGAAACAAGATGTTAGACAAGGAAAATTTATCATTGATTATTTAGGCACTGATGATATGGTTGCAGATATATTTACAAAAGGGCTACCTCCAAAGCCTTTTCAAAAACATACTAATAGTATGGGTCTTGAGGATAGTTCCTAGTTATTTCATTTTCTGCCATATATATATTATGTTTGTACTTGACATTTTCCTTTTATTAAGTTCTTATTAAAATTATAAATCTTTTCTATTATGTTTCCATTGTGTACACATATTGTTTTGGATTTATGATAACAGAATTTCGTTTTTACAAGACATTATGTGACCATTAAAAAAAAATCCTCTTGTTGATGGCCTAGTTATGATAGTTGTTAATATTGTGGTACATGGAAGGAATTATGTTGTGTAATGTATGACCACCATGACTCTTCTTAACTACTAGATTTATCACAACACTTATGAATAACCAAAATAATAATAATAATAAAATAAAGTTTTAACGTATTATGCGCGCCTTATGATTTCCTATAAAAGGGGCTTACAAGTATTCATAACAACCAAGTGGGAGAAATGTAAGATAATTATTAATATAATTATTTATCCTTTAATGTGGTCTATTATGAATCCATAAGTTACATAAGTTATAGGAATATACGTTACTTGTTTTACATTGGTTATTATAAAAGAATGAGTTATTTTCCTATTACTCTACCATGATGGATGGTTGAGATTAAATCTAAAGAAAATCTAAACCTAATAGAAATTTTGGTCCTCTCTCCTCCTATATATATTATGCTTTGGGCTATCACAAATATATACTTAAGAAACACGTATTACGTTACTATAAGAGAGGAGAGAGAAACCCAATAATTCTCCATTGAAGCTTCTTCAACATATTGCCTACAAGGAGGTCAGGTTCTCTCTTTATCACCATGGACGGAGGTATTATTCTACTCCTTCTATTTTATGTGATTGTGATCATGTTATTCAAAAAATCTTAGGGTTCATGTAAATAAACTAACTTATAGATAGGGCCACAACTGGTGTGCCTGTGGGAACGAGATACAGATTTGACGCATTACATGTGGATGTTATTTTGGAGCCAAATGGGGAAGCTGTTAATATTGTCCCAAAAGAGCCTTCAAATGAAGAGGGTACCAATAAAGGTGAAAACCAATTCAAGATTCAGGAAGTACAACTTAATGTTTTGGGAAAAATTGGTAAGAAGATTGCATCGAGAGTACCAGATTCTTGCAATGATAAGGCAATTGTTGATGTGGTGGGGATGGAGGTTTTATCTAATCAGGGGAATATCCCCAATGTGATTCATGAGATTAAGTGGTCCATAGTTAAGTTTAATCATTAACATAGGTTGATGTTATAAAAGTGCAGTGGGCACAAGTGAGCATCAGTGGATACCCATCAGGGGTTAAGTTACTCGTTATTAGGATGTCCATAAGGAGATAATTACTCATTAATGGATATCCATTAGGGGATAATTTTCTCGTTAGTGGATACATCAGAGAATAAAATTGTTGGTCAGGAAGTAATGGCTCGTCAAGGACTAAATGGCTCGTGAGCGACTAAGTTACTCGTTAAGGGATAATTTACACTGTTGGAGACTAAGTTTAAATTAAGTCTGTGGAGACTAACTTAACACTGTCAGAGACTAATTTATAACTGTATGTGACTAAGGTTAAATTTGGCATGTAGGAGACTAATCTCATTTAACATATGAGAGACTAATTATTCTCCGGTGACTGCAATTTAATTATTTGTTTTTATTTGTTTTCCTAATTGTAACAAAATTGGTTTTTTTTTCCATTTTAGATTTCTTTCCATAGTAGAATTAAGTTAACTTGTCATCAACTTATAAATAGTTGCAATCTTGTACGCTGTAAATTAATTCAAACTTTGATATATACAGAATCCGTGAGTTTCTAACTTACACAGCCAGATTTGTTTTAGCTTGTGAGTAATTAAATTTTTAAACAAACTAATCAAATCGAAAATTTAGTCTTGTTTCTTGGTGATTCAAATATTTATAAAATCAAGCTAACGTTATATTTTTCCGCTATTGTATTTGATCTGTCCTAAGTCAAATACATCATCTTGGTACATATGAGATTTTCCCTCGTTTTCTATATATCATTTTTAATGAAGATTTTATCATGGAATTGTAGGGGGCGACATGTAAAAAGTTCCTCCGTGTTAATTTTGATCTTATTAAATGTCATTCCCCTGATATTTTAGTGGTAGTGGAAACAAGATGCGATGGAGAGAAGGTGACCAACATCATTTCGAAATTTATGGAGTATAACAGTATGCACACTGATGCTACGGCCTTCTCCGGTGGAATCTGGGTGCTTCGGAAAATTGGCTTGGATGTTTCACTCATTAAAACAGATGATCAATTAATTCATTTGCAAGTTCAGCCAAAGGGGAAGCAGAGATGGTTTTTCACGGCCGTCTACTTTAGTCCTCAGGATGGTAATTAAAAAGATGGATACTCATAAGAAAATTCGGTTGATGGTTGATACTATGCACGATCCATGGTTAGTCTATGGGGACTTTACTGATATAATGTCATCTTGTGAGAAGAAAGGCGGCTCTAGCTTCAATTTTTATTGGAGTAACACTTTTAGAACTTGGGTGGATGATTGTCAACTCCTTGATATGGGGGCGGTTGGTTCACCTTTTACTTGGAAATGGCCAAAATGGGGGCACTATGCCAGAGCCTATGAACGGCCTGATCGGGCTTTATGTAATGCAGACTGGAAAGTCTTATTCCCAGAAGCAATTGTTAAAGTGTTGCCCCGGATAAAGTCTGATAACAGCCCCATTTATTCTATTTTTGGAGAAAGGATTAGTTATGACAAGTCCCATTTTTATTTCTCACGAAATGTTCAAGAGGAGGTGAAGCAGAGCTTTGGAGAAAGGTGATTTTGGAGATTATGGATGATGAGATTCCTGTTGATCTTTTGAATCTCAAAGTCAGGGACCTTGTTGGTGAAGATGGAGAATGGGACCTTTCTGTAGTGGGTGGAGTAGTCTCTTCAGAGGTAGCGTTGAAAATTATGGCTTTAAAACCTCCAACGCCAAATGGAGAGCAGGATCGGATCAGGTGGGGTTTAACATGCAATGGTAATTTTTCTATTAAATCTGCTTATGACTGGCTTTCAGACAGTATAGGTGGGCAGGAGAGTAATGCTTGGAATGTTCTTTGGCGCTGGAAGGGACCTATTTGAATTAACTTCTTCTTCGGAAAGCTATGCATGGAAGGTTAACTGCAAATGAGTGGCTTGCTCGATGTGGTATAGTGCATGACTCAAATTGTGGTTTGTGCAATCAAGGCATGGACTCGACGGAGCATGCGCTGCGAGATTGTTCCTTTAGTTGGGGGATTTGGGAGCCACTTGCGAATCCCATTGTTGGAAACTGGAGGCAGGAAACTTCATCAGCGGACTGGATCGTGGATAATTTAAGGAACAACAGGGAGTCCAATGGTATGGAATGGTCTAGGATCTTTGATGTGACAGCTTGAATGATATGGAAATGGAGAAACAAAATGATTCATAATGAGGGCTTGGCCATCACTGACCTGAAAGGGAAATTCTTGTGGTGCACTAAAGAGCAAATAAGGGCCTTAATGGATTTAGAGTATGCTAGTTTTTCAGTTCCCAAGACGGAGAAACTTATAACATGGATAGCGCCACCAGTTAACCGGATGAAAGTAAACACTAATGCGGCCTCGAAGGGGAATCTGGGATTAGCGGGGAGTGGAGGGATTATACGGAATAGCGGTGGTAAATGGATGGCAGGCTTCATATTCCCGGTGGGTATTACTTCGATTGTTCAAACTGATCTGTGGGCTGTTTTTCATGGATTATCTCTGGCGTGGGACTTGAGTTATAAGGAGGTAACTTTGGAGTTGGATTCATTAGTGTTGATCGATGTGATTAGGAAGAAATATTGTGGTGCCATCAATGATACTAATTTGTTTGATGTTGTTTGTCAACTTTGTGTTAGAAGTTGGAATCTTTGAGTACAACACATTTTTCGAAAAAAAAAAATAAGTGCAGATTGATTAGCTAACGAAATTATTGTTTAGCAAAACTTTCTCAACTTCCGAACCCTTCAGGAGGCGTTAAGTCGTTGATCATGATGGATATTTTGGATAAATCAACTAATAGTGCGTGTAGGTAATTCTTCTTTTTAGGTCTTTTAGATCCCGATGTAACCATATATATATATATATAACTACCACCATTTCAAACTGTGATATGGAAAAAAATAGTTATGATCATTTTGGCCGAGGACAATATTATTTCAAAATTAGTTATGATACTAATATAATCAACTAATCATTTTTATAAACTGGTCATTTATTTATCCTATCATCTTGTCTCATTTCAATCACCATCCTTCATTTCCGGCTCTTGTTCTTTTAGTTTACCTTTTGCTTTTGTATTCATCAATTTAGTTTGTGAAGGATTATTTCCATAAAAAAATAAAAATGAAGGTGCACCATGAAATAATATATATTGGAGAATTTAGGTAAAGTAAAAAAATAAAATAGTGTCTATTACTTTCTTATGATCATCGCCACTATTATCTCATCGTTCATTTTAGCAAGACTTGGTCTATAGATTAGTCAAATATAAATGATGAATAGGCAACAGATTCAAAGAAGGGTTAAACTAAATTAAAAGACTTTTTTTCTTTTCCTTTTAGCGCGAGGGGGGGAGAGAGAGAGGGAGAGAGAGAGAGGGAGAGAGAGAGAGGGAGAGAGAGAGAGAGGGAGAGAGAGAGAGAGAG
>CM025784.1:20061354-20097061 GCA_014636745.2 Centella asiatica | reverse complement strand
GAGAGAGAGGGAGAGGGAGAGAGAGAGAGGGAGAGGGAGAGGGAGAGAGAGGGAGGGAGGGAGAGAGAGAGAGAGAGAGAGATAGAGAGCTTGCTTCTGGATTGTGAGTAGTTGAAATATTTGTACGCATGCAGCATGATGAGCGATGATTTAAGTAAAATATAACAATTTAATCTACTGCATCTAGATGTACTATAATTTTTGACTTTCGATTATTAATTTAAGTTAATTTCCTGCTTATTCTTAACGAAAACGGTGGCTGATGTTGGACAGCATGACATGCATGAAGGTGCAGGAGAATTTTTTTTCTATTTTTTTGGGGTACTAGGAGACTTAATTTTTTTTTAACTTGAATTTAGTATGAATATTAATATTTAGCTTATAGTACGTATTTGTACATATTTATACATCAACATGTGCGAGATAAAAGTTGACTTTTGAAAAATACTTATTGTAATTATTAAAGAGAAAGAAATATTACTAAATATGCATATAAATTTTCTATGAAAACTTTACATAAATAAATATAATCATCCTGATCACTTTTCTAGAAAGACGCGTAAAAAATTAAGAAGAATGACGAGAGTAGTGATAACATAAAGGGCAAGTGGCAAGAATGGACCTTAAACTCCTAAAGTAGTTGCTCACTTTTTTTTCTTTTCATTTTTTTTTTTCCTTTCTGTCTTTTGCTTCTGATGGATAAAAAGACGATGTCAATACAGTATAAATTAATAGGGTTATATTTTAGTTGTCAAAATAAATTGAAAAGTAATTAACCACTAATTTTATAAGACATGTATATATTAAATATAATAATATAAGTGACTTAGTATAAAATAATAACTTGTATGATAGTTCGAATTTTTATCTACTATTTAGCATTTAATAAAAGATGAAGAGTCAAAAAAAATTAACTAATACCCGATCCGTACGTTTTCCAAGTTCCAACTTTTTGATTTATTTTTCTTTTGTTTCCGAAATTTCAAAGGTAATATTGTTGTAAGATTTTTTTGGTAACTTTTTATAAATAAATGGATAAATTTAGCATAATGTTAAGTTCAACATTATCTTACAAAAAAGATCTAATAAAACAACAGTTCTATTATTAAAAAATAAACTAAATGATAATCGTAAAGCATAAAGAAAATAAAATTGAATTGAACTATATATACAAATGATGATCATTTACATGTCATCATCAACTGAACTCCCAAAACATGAAGTCAACCTCCACAACCCTCCCTTCTCACTTTTCCGGCGATCCGCAGCCTCCTCCACAGCACCGCCACCACTGTTGGACGGAAAGAAGGTGGAAGGAGCATGCCGACTCTGCCGGTTTTTGATATCATTCTTAAGTATAACCTCATTATCAGGAATTTGTGGAGGTAACCCTAACAACACTAATAACCACTTCAACTTCACCGGAGATGTAAAAATGGACATCTTTGTCTCCAAACCCTCATTTGTATTAATACCTTTAGAGCCACTTGAACTGTTTCTTGATCCATATGGACTTCTAGATTTGTTTTGCTTTTGCTTTTCATGGATTTTTTGCTTCTGAGTACTCTTAGATCTCGACACAGGGTTCCGCGGAGGACTTTTCTTGCCGGAGAAGTTAACTATTTCCGGCGATATAGAGGCGGCGGCAGATGGCTTGGTTGTCATGCTCCTTTCTTCACTAAAGAACTCGAAAAAGTCTTGGTTTTTGGATGGTGCGTTCGGAGAATATTGATAAGGATCAGGACTAAAGTTGAGTCTATCCATAGTAAGATCAGTAAGAGAGAGTGTGTCTTCTTCATCGGATTCATAATCATCTTTTTTTTCCGACGACACGACGTTCAACGATTTCTTTTCCGGCAGTGGTTGATGTTCTTGATGAGAATCCATAGTCATAGCCACAATAATGAAGAAATGGTGAACTGAAAGAAGAATTAAGATATATTGTTGTAATGGTGTTGAATGTTTATTTGGTGAATAAGAATATGAAATATAGCTCATTTATATTGATACATATATAGGTAATCTTGACTTAGTCTGACCAGACTTTATATATATATATTTTGTATTGACTTGTATATAGGGGAAGTAGCCAAACTTAAAGTATATGACTTCTTCTACTACAATGAATATGTCTCCAGATTGCGTGTTGGAAGGGGCAATGAATGGTATAAAATTAACTAGTGTTCTAGGTAATTACTCGTTACTGATATGTTTCAAACTTTTTAATAAAGCATATACGTAGGAAGCTTCAACAAAAAATAATAGCAATAATATTAAAGTATATAGGGGTAATGGGCCGTAACCGAAGTGATTTTGAAAATTAATGGTTAAAAAGTGGAGAATTTCCGAACAAACTTGATTTGATACTCATTGTTCCACAAACGTTTAATATTTAAACTTTTATCGATTTTTAATTTTGCATATTTGAAAATATTATACGTAGAAATAATAAATTTTTCTCATTAAATTTATTATGAATGTCTAATTAATAATCATATAAAAAAATTGTAATGGCAAATTTTGAAAAATATAATATTATAATAAAATAATTATACAAATGTTCTTTTTTTTAATAAATATTATTCTCAAATGTTACTATATTTTTTGAAAGTAGAGAGTAAGAAAGTTGCAAGTTATTTCCAAAGCCAAATAATTATAGTCCATATATATATTTTTTTTTCATAGCCCTTTCTTCCTCTTTTGTCTTTCGTTCTGCTGTAAAATGAGTCACCGACCACCCCTATTTATGCCCATAAAATAGGAGAAATTTAGTTATTAATTAAAATTTAAAGTGGGGTTTAAGTTTTGTAATATAACGAAATTTTATTTCTTCTTTTTCTTTGAGCATAAAAATATTTGTATAATCTTAAGTGAATGTATATTGAGAAATATTTACATAATTCTAAGGCATAAACTTCTCGAATTGGCACTATGAAGACTTTTCTTGGAAAAAAAGTTAAAAACATAAATATTTAAAATAATGCTTAAATCTACACCTAGTGTACTGAGATGAAAATGCTTCTAGATTATATTTCTAGAAGTACGTAGACTATGTCTTAGTTTTTCACTAAAATAAAATAATTAAATAAAGGATAAATTTCTACGACATGGGTCCATAGCTCAGTGGTAGAGCATTTGACTGCAGATCAAGAGGTCACCGGTTCGAACCCGGTTGGGCCCTTTATTTCAATTTCAGTTTTTCTCTCTTTCTTTTTTAACAATTAGTATTCTTGCACGCAATAAAAGTTATAACAACCTATAATTGGATTGTAATGTCATAATTACAACTATCAAAGTCATAAAATGCATATAAACCATTATTAGACTGCTTACTATTTCATGTTACTCAATTTTATCTAAATTTGACAATAAATAGTATTATACCAAAAAATTTTATTCTTAGAAATAGGATACTTATGTGTCACCACCCAACCTTAGAAACTCTCTCACATCAACCTCCTTCACCTGCACACATCACGCAAAACCATGTGCCTCATTTCACGCATCCCTATTTGTTCTCTCTAGTTTTTTTATGTTCCATCTTCTTTAATCTTTTATTTTCACAATCCTCATTTCCGCCGGTTCTCTTCCATCTATCTTAGAAACAAACAATATTAGTGTCGAAGCCCCAAACACAAGACTGGTCGGATTTTCTTATGTTGTAAATATATTTATATAATATAAATTTAATAATATTTATTTTTAATGAAAATTTATTTTATTCATTTGTAGCATATTAATTTATTTATAGTTGTCTTTATTTGTTTAAATTCTTGATTTTATATAAAAGAATAAATTTATTATTTTTAAAATTTCAATTTTAGGTAATATATAATGATTAGAAGATTTTTTAAAAATTAATATTATGTTTCTTTCAATGACCTATAATTGAATGTATTAAAATAATATATTAAGTTAATGTTATTATTTTCTGAAATTAAGAAGTAAATTTTTTAATTTACCTTTGAATTACTTAATTTAGACTATTTATTTTTAAAGTCTTATAACATTAAAAATTATTAATTTAAATCAAATCGACCAGATTCATAATTGATTTGTAATTAAATTGATCGAATCGACCGATCCGATCGGGTTTAGATACCATCCACTGTATAACATGTTTCCTTAGAAGAGTTGTAAAGCAATTGCTAATTATTACCTGTCAAAGACCTTGTTGATTCCAAGAGTGGTGGACATGTCCTTGAATGTGCGGAAATTAAAACTGAAGAAATGGATGACATGTCATCTAAAAGTTATTCTATTTTTTTTCAGATCATATTTGGATTAGGGACAATTCTGTCCTTTGTAGGGCCTATCAAAAATTTGAAATTTTCAATTCAATAAACCATGTACTCCCTCCAAAAAAGTCTGTCAAATTGTCACCTTTGATCTTTTCTTATTTCGACTGCTGAACTATATACATATATTTATTTATACTTTTAAAATGAAAAGAATTACAATACATGCGTATCTCTTCGTCAATGAGTAGTACTTCTACCTCTCTGATCATTTCTAGTAGCAATTGAATTTTCGTGGGGTTAAAAGATGTAGGAAGACATTTATATATACAAGTAGATGAAGTTAATTACTTCTTGTATGTTCAACATTTAATGCATTGGTTCATGAATTTATTTATGGTAGTTTTATTTATGTGTAGACTTCTAATGAGATTTCATAATCATCATAAGTGCCTAATTTATTGTTATTAAACATTATGTGAATGTATCTTGGGAATTGTTTGTTCTATTGTACGTAGACATGTAGCTTCTGCATTTTTCAATATATTAATTTATTTATTCTAACATAGTATTCGGTGTAAAGATTTAACATATGAGAAACCATATATGTCAGCTGCTTATAAAGCAAAAAATTAAAAGTTGTTGACTATTTGATGGCGAATTTAATGACATATTTGGATAATATCTCGTTACTCTTCATTAGTGAGTTAAATTTTATTCAACATTTATATGTATGTGGGTAATTGGTAATCCCGTTGTATTTATACAATTTTATTCATTTTTTACCAACGTATTTAAAATAAGCATTGTGCTATGATTTCTGTTTTTATTGCCCTCGAAACTGATGAGTTTAGTATCTGAGTTATAATTTTTACGTTCACAAAAAATCAATTCCATTTATTTATGAAAGAATTAAGTGTAAGATTTATTAATATAATTATTTATCCTTTAATGTGATCTATTATGAATCCATAAGTTACAGGAATATGCATTACTTGTTTTACATTGGTTATTATAAAAGAATGAGTTACTTTCCTATTAATTCTACCATGACGGATAGTTGAGATTAAATTTAAAGGAAACCTAAACTTAATAGAAATTTTGGTTATCTCTCTTCCTATATATATTATGCTTTGGGTTATCACAAACATACACTTAACAAACACATATTACTTTACTATAGGAAATGAGGGAGAAATCCAAAAATTTTCCATTGAAACTTTTTTAACAGATTGCTTACAAAGAGGTCAGGTTCTCTTTTTATCATCATGGACGAAGGTATTCCTCTACTCTTTCTATTTTATGTGATTGTAATGTTATTCAAAAAATCTCAGGGTTCATGTAAATAAACTAATTTACATTAAGTTCTCAGTGGCTTTCGTTCATATAACTTATTGTGTTTAAAATTTTATGAATTGGAATATCATCTTTTCCCTCAAGAAATTCATGACATATTGTCATATGTTTTGCGATAGTTATTATATATTTAATCTTCAAATTCACCAAAGTTTGTCAACATCTGTGGTAATTGGGTTTCATTTCTATTATGTATGACTCTAATTTGGATAAGTGTTAGGTATTATGATAATGTATATACTTAGAATTGTTAGTTTTTTAATTATGCAATAGTTGTTGATGTTCAGTATAAATATCAGCGAATATGTTTTTGAACTTGAATTTTTTCTAAGTATCATCCTTCAATGAGTAATTTGTTCATCAACGGATAATAGCTCAGTTTAGTGGATATTTATCCACTAGCGATATAATTTGTACATCAGAGGATAAATAATTCAAACAGTCAGTCAGCGGATAAATAAGTTCATCGGTGAATATTTTGTTCATCAATAGATAATCTACATAAATGGTCATCAAAGAATAATTTGTTCATCAACAGATAATGACCATCGACAAATAAATGTTCATCGACAGATAATTTGTATCAGAGAATAAATGATCATCAAAAGATAATTTGTTCATCAATAGATAATGATCATCGACAAATAAATGTTCATCTGAAAATAAGCTTATCAACCGATAAATGTTCATCAGTGGATAAATCTTGTTAGCAGATAAAGTCATCAACAGATACAGATTTGTCAAAAGATATTGAAGATCATCATCGACTAAAGTCAGAAACTAATCTGAATCAGATTAAGAAAGAAACCGATCAGAAGATCCAGTACAAAGTTGAATTAGGATTGATAAGTTCGAACAGCTAATTTGAATCGAATTAGGATTGTCAGAACAAATAGAATAGAGATTACGTAATAAAGACGCTATGTAACAGAGCTAACATAACAGAGAGATTACGTAACAGAGTTATTACAAGTATCAAAAAAAGAAAAAGTTTTTGGAAATTGTAATAACGTAGCAAAAATTCATAGAACTTAAAAAGAGCTAGAATTTGAGAAGCATGTTTACATAATTTAAGAGAAGTTCGTAGAATTTCAGTAGGAAGTTTTTAGAACTTGAGAAATTAAAAATTATTTTCTAGAGTTGCATTATTCTTTATGAATAGATAAAACAGATGATGTATACTTGTTGTTAATTTAGTAGGCAAGAACAATAATTATAAGAATAAAATTAGTGAAAAGAATACGGTTGTATATAAAGTTTTGCTTAAAGCATGACACCCTAGGTATCAAATTTTGGAAGACTCGGTTTGTTGCCAAGTTTGGAATACCCAGTTTGTTGCACTTAGAAAGATATATATGCATATTCATGTGATCAGATTATCGAACTTAACATAAACCTATTCCTAAATTAGCCCATACACCTTTAAGATTTTGTCCACGTATAATATTAATTAATAAAATATTATAATAATAATAATTATTATTATTATTATTATTATATTTTAAATATACATTCCAACAATCTCTTTCTATATTCTAAATATAAAATAATAATAATGAACCATACATGAACACATGATACTAAAGTATCATGAAACCAAATTCAAATAAAAATATCCATACATGTCCGAATCAAACCAAATTAAGTATTAAAGTTTTGAATCAAGAACAAATTCATCAAATGAATAAGTTCACATATAAGAGAATAATATCTGGTTAAAATAAAACAAACAAATGAAAGAACTTGAAATTTTAATTAGCCACATGATTCTATTCGTCCAATAGATCATCATTCTCAATAAATAAATTGATCTCCACGGGTTCCAATATTTTCTATAATTTTTTTTCTAAATTGATAATTTAACATAAAATTTCGAGTGGGACGTTGTCTCCCAACGAATTACAATAAATAATTCTCAATTAAAGAATAATACAAGTATCTAGTTTAGATAATCTAAACTTAGTACAAGTCATCAAAGCATGATGTTAAACCTTCATTCTTTATCTTAGGTACCGGTCAAATTCAAAGAATGTACTAGTCATTTCTGATTAACATAGTTTGATTTACAAGTGCCTAGTTCAACTCTTAAGAACTTAGCAACAACCACATATCAAATAACAATGCATCATCACTAAGTTTTGAATCATAAAATAGTTTGTTATAAATATATCTAGTTAAATACAAAAGAACTTAGTAATAATTACAAAATAAAACTATTTCTCATCACCAACAAGTTTTCAGCACATAGAACCTGTCCAGTTATGGTTTCTCTCATAAAAGATAAAAATCACACGTCTTATTTTGGAATGTTATAGTCTCATACCTAACACAATTTTATTATGATGTATCATCAATTTTGGAATGACATAACAAGTCAATTGAGGCACATTATCAAATTTTGAATAATATAAAGAAACTATAACATCAAGACATATCAAATAACAATACTTAAACAAATAGATTAAGAATAAACTATACTAGGTCACAAATCCTGTAAAAGACTCCAATGTAAAGGTTTTAATTTTATCTCCTCCAATAGAATTGTGATGAAAATATATTATTGGAACATATTGTAAGAGCAACGACTTCAACACTTTCTTCAACTATTAAAAAGTGTTCAAACAAAACTTTGTGCAATTTGTTTCTCATCACTTCTAGAGAATACATTATAAATTTATCTTTGGAATATCTAAAACAAAAATTCTTTTAACTTTGTTTCTCAAACAATAAAATCTGGAGTATAGAGTTCCAACTTTAAAGATAACAAAATTATATTTGTAAATTTCATAGATTTTCAATACAATACTGCATACCTAGTGTATACATATACACAATGATATCAAGAGACCATCAAATCCTTTTAAAATTAGAGGATTCTAATAACATAGAACATATCATTGAGTACCTATAAAATATCTTATCAGCCTGTACGACATCTCGTATCTCGTCACTCTTTAGGGCATTCCATAGCTTTATTAGGATTACAGTTAATCTATTTAACACGTCAACTATGTTCATGTTTGTGCAAGTCACTACGCACATGAGACTACCGACAAGTTTGGATTAATCCAACTGTCTCATAAGTTAACTTTAAATCACATGGTGTCTCAATCTCCTTATATCATTGTATCCATCGTAGCAAGTTGACTAAGATTAAATCTTGTCTATTACATTAACTCACTAATTTATCAAAACGTCTAAACAACCCCTAACAACAATATAATATTATATAAGCAAATAATCACAACTCTATTTGACATACAACATGAGTAAATGCATTTACCTAAATCACTAACAATAAATCTCAATCTCTTTAATTTATATCAAAATTATTGTAATTTAAGTACATATACAATATCTTACTTTATAATTTGATTAACTAACATATTTAACTATCGAATCCTTATATAATAAACCTTTCAGATTGATCTGCGTAGATCACCATATAACCAAAATTGTATTCACATTTAGAATAATGTGACAACTAGAATAATATTTATCAAACTCACATGAAAAAAAGATGAATGAATGCGGCTAATAAATCATTGCTTAATCCAAACATATAGTCATTAGCTATTAAACTTTTCAATCTTGACTAAAATCTGTCACAAATAAGTTTTTTCTACAATAACAAATTACAGCTTAAAGTTCTTCGCACATATGCAAACCAATGATTACAGGTTTTATTATATAACAAATAATTTGTCACTAATAATGATTTTTTCCTTAAGGACGAGTTCTTAAATCTCAACTCCTCCTTATCGAAAGGAGGGACCACTATTTAATTGACACGTCACAAAATTCTCACCAAATCACTAGGTAATCGTTATCGAATAGATACTTATAAGAATTTTAAATCAATTGTCCAAGTGTCAAACATCATAAAGATGATTAGGCACATACTAGACTCATTCATTATTAAAACATGTATTTCTCGTAAAATAGGGACGTCGTAAATTTAAGAAACAAATTCTCAATAAAAATGCACATTTTGCATCCAATAATACATTGGTTGAAATGGAAAACACGTTTGTAGCTGTATCTACTACAAATCTAAGATAAACACATGTGTTTATCATATTCCCCACATTGGACTCATTAGAATCTGTATTTACTACATATAGTATACAGTCCTAAACCTTAGGATTCAAAAGTCAAAAGTTTATTTAGACAAATTTTATTTGAAGAGTAAAAATACAAATTAAGAGTGAGACAAACATCCTCCAATATGGCCACAACCGAAAGTCATCTCCCCAATATCAAGTAGACATGTCATTTCCTATAGTGCAAATTTTAGTCAAAGCCAAGATTTCATTTTGGATATACCACTTCATAGGGTGAGTAAGAGATTCAAGTTTCACACATTCATAAAAAATTGTATATAACACAATATCTTTGAACTCTATTAGTCTATATTCTCTTCCTCTTTAACATATTCAATTATTTTTCCTCTTCACACACTTAATCTATATAAAAATTTTCAAAACTTTAACCTTAATAAACAATATGAGTATCTATCATAATCATCTATAAAATTAACTAAATACTTCCAACCAACTCTTGCAATTCAACTTATTAAATCACTCATGCTAGAATGTATCAACCCAAATAGTTGTGTAGAAATCAAACTTAAAATATTTTGTAACACACTATTCACACTGGTCATATTTTATAAGTTTAAATGGTGACAGTTTATGAGTTTTAGTAAGAGTCAATAAATTATATAATTCATATGTCACAAACTTTATTACATATTTTAAGATCATCTACAATTAAATTGAATCAATTAATCAAGTCAACTAAACTCAATCTAAACATGTTATTAACAACTTAAATATAAAATTACATAAGAGTTAACTACTAAAAGTACTCTACTTCTAACAAAAAATATTCACGTGTTTTCATCACGTACATAATAAACTATTTGCATTCTTAGTTAACGCAAGTACAATTTAATATCTTTTACAATCACAATTTTCTATTTGTGCATTTATAACAAGTAACTCCTCCATTTAATCACCATTCTAGAGATCTGGTTTTACATTATCAATTACTAACTCAAATTAATAGACTCAACATAGGAATTAAATCATGAATTCTTTCTCAAATGGTGTATTAGATATCACAATAAGGTAGTTTATAATTATCAGATTATTTCATACATGGTGATCAATTATGGTACAATTGTAATACTTTCATTTGCCTCTAAATATTATATTAATTTACAACTGTGTATGTTCATTCTGTGGACTTAACTTTCTTGAACTTAGAAATAACTTGTGAAAATTAATCGTATTAGAAGTTACTTTTAACTTACTAACTATATATAAGTAATTTCTAGTTTCATTCTTTCATTTGGTTATGTTTGAATAACCAATTCTCACTATTATATCATATACATAACAATATACGTAAGTGTCATGAATTAAATAACTACACAAGTTATTGCATCAAATAGAAATTATAACACAAAATAATTTGTACAAAAATTAAATTAAAAACTAACATTCAAAATTAGACACTTATCTCACGAGGGAACACATTTTTCATTGAAACTTTGACATTCATTCCTCTTGAACCGATTGTCAAGATCATCTCCTGTAAGTTTCAATCTATCAAATGAAATCCATTTGACTCCATTGCCTCTACGAGTTCCTTGCAAAATTTAGAACAAAGCGGTTAAAACTCGCTTAAATGGAATCATGACTTACTTTTACAACAAATAAACTAAAACCCATAATTTCTAAGTTTAAGTAACCCGAATAAATATTAAATTTAAATAATTCAAACAAATTTAAATTAATTAATTCAACAAAATCATAAATTAGTTAACTCATAATGAATTTAATTAACTCAAACTGGATTTTAAGTTTAAATAAATTCAACTAGATCTTGTTTGTTCCTTATTATCATATAAACTTCAAGCTCCGTACAAAGGCCATTAGTCCAAAAATTAGACTGCTCAAAGCCTTCCTATCATACAATTGGTCTAGAGCATAAATAAAGAGAAAGACCAAAGTGAACTTACATCAATAACCAGTGATCATGGAATACAGCAACCTCATCATGACAACAAATTTTATTTATGAGCAACTCATAGCTTATTAGTCCACTCAAGTACATTGTTATGTCGACAACGGCTGCGTGTTTCCAATAGCCAACGTAGCCAATATTAAATCGTACCTCGTACTAATTATGAGTCATGCTTCAACATTGTTAATTTAGGAGGTAAGAAAAATAATTAATAAGAATTAAATTGAAGAATAAAATTAGTGAGAAGTATACTGATATATATATAAGATTTTACTTAAGACATGATACCTGAGTTATTAATTTTGGAATACCTAGTTTGGTGGTGCAGAAGGATATATATACGTATTCATGTGATCAGGTTATCAAATGAAAACTTAGTTTGGTGGTTCAGAAAGATATATATACATATTCATGTGATCAGATTATCAAATTCAATATAAACTCGTTTCTATTAGGATTCTACATTGGGGCGTACGGTTTCAGCATTTTGTTCACGTATAATATTAATTAATAATTATCAAATTATTATTATTATTATAGTTTGAACATACATTGCAACAATTGTATAGCTCAAACCCAGAACGTTAGTGATCACTATTTTGGCTAATGTCTTCAAAAGTACTAAAAGATAACATAACTAAAACCCTGAAACTTAGTGTTTTGATTAATGTCTCCAGAAATACAGAGAGACAACACAAACTCAGAAGCTTGTTTGTGAGTTGAATGTAACTAGAAATAAAGTGACGTTGTGGCTACTACATAAAATATATGGCATACACCAAAAAATGGACATTGTTGTTTGTTGCAAAAACATCACAATAAATTATTACATAAATCATCACTAGTACAAAATTGATCATTTGCATCGTTTGGATAAATTACCTATTTTGTGTCGGTTAACAGGAGACGCATATGGTGGAGACACAAAAACTTGACTATTTTGTTTCGGTTAAAGAGATGACGCAAAACATTGTCATTTGCGTCACACCTTTAAAGTAACCGACGCAAATGATAATGGTCATTTGTGACAAATCATTAAGAGACAACCGACGCAAATGATAAATGTCATTTGCGACATACCTTTAAGAAACCCGACGCAAATGATATTGTCATTTGCGACACACCTTTAAGACAGCCGACGCAAATGAGATTGTCATTTGCAACACACCTTTAAGACAGCCGACGCAAATGATTGGTCATTTGTGACATTCGTTAAAGACAACCGACGCAAATGATAATGGATATTTTTTTTTTAAAAAAATTCATTTTAAAATATATACCATATCTAACCTGTACATTAAAAAACTACTTCAAATGCCACAACAAGCCAAAAATACAAAATTGAACTACTTTATTTGCAAAACAGGAATATATTCAAATCAAAATTTATAACCTGTTCAATCACCACGTGATATCCATTCCTAAAATTACATTACAAACCTATTCAAAGGTCATATATTTGTTGTATTCTACTATATTTCTAAAATTACATTACAAACCTGCTCAAAGGTCATATACAATCATTCATAAAAAATTCTGCCCACAAGTCTCGAATTTCATCAAATTCAAATTTAGAATATGACTTTTTTCTACTCAAACCCTGTAAAATATTATAAAAAAAAAAAGAATTAAGCATATAATTAAAACCAATATACAAGGTAAATTTGTTATTAGATTGAAATAGTTAATTACATGCATATAATTACAAACAATATACCTCGGTCCATTTTGTAAAGGGAGCGCGTTGATGTAACTTGACAATGTCATTGGTGGATGTCAAACCAACAAATAATAAATTAACCTACTCCTAACAGATTTAGTAGTATAGCAGTGAGTAGGGTCGTCTCCTCAGGGAACAAGGAAGTGAATTTATTGTCTAATTAAAAGTCAAATAACCAATTCCAGAGATATTTTTTAAGTTTACTAATTAATGAAAATTAATTAAACAAAAGATAATTTAATGAAAGCAAATAAAATTGAGAAAGAGAGAAAAATTCAATATAGAGAAAGCTTCTAGTTAAAGGAATTATTTCCACCTTGATTCAACCAATTGATCATTGATGCAAAGATAGCTCATGCAATTCACAAATAAATTGGTTATAGTTGTTGGCACGGCCTAACAACCAATTCCTCCTTACTGTATGAGTAACTAAGAGAAGCTCGTTAATTACTACCTAATCAGAAGACAATTTCTAGAGAAGCTCGTAGAATTGTAATATCCCGACAGCATTAAAATCTAGAGAAACCCAATTCCAACCAACAAATTCACAAGCGGATTTATTTAAATTGGATTATTTAATTCCACAACATGCATTAGCTGCTTACTTAGGCAATTTAAGAAGTTGATTGCCACTTATTAAAACTAAACAAACAATTCCGGATTTGCGTTTTAAATAGCCATAGACTAATACAGAATAATCAAACACGGGCCCTTGTTCAATTAAACCAAATCAATCATCAACAATAAGAATAGAGATCAAATAAATACTTAAGAAAACATGAGAATAAAACCCAATTTGATCTCACAATTATATGAAATCAAGGTTTCAATAAGCCTTCAACTAGAAAAGAGAGTTTAGCTACTAAACATAATTGAAATAACAACACAAGAATTCATAAATAATCGTTACCGAATTAATTTAGGAAGAAAAACTGAGAAGAAACACCCTTCTTGATCTCTAGCCGCTTGCCTCTTGTGTCGTAATCTCCAAAACTCCTTATTAAAACTAATAAAACTAATATATATAGTATATTTTAGGGCTGCCGCAGCTTTTGGGTAAAAGAAACTAACGCAGATCTGCTCTCTGGCCTTCAGCAGCGCAGGTTTTTTTTAGAATAGGTTCCAAAATTTGCAGTTTGGTCCCAGAAGTTTGCAAAAATTATGACTTGACCCCAAAACTTCTCTGATTTTGCAATCATGCCCCTGGATCTGATTCTAGCTTCCAATTCTGCGTGACCACGCTCTAATTCAACACCGTTTCTACCCGCGTACGTCTTCATCAACAAAAGCCTTAAAATCTTCTAAAATTACGTGCTTTATCCTCCGCTTTATCCAAAACTCTCCTATGATTAAAATAAGCTCAAAATACAAATATTAGCATAGATACTACTCAAAATCACACATAAATAATTGTAAATACCATGCTAATAATGACTCTATCAGTCATACATGTACTGCATCACATAGTAGCTGCACTCGCTACCTCCGTTTTGTTGAGGACACTATATAAATAGTCAAGTTGATTAAAAATTTGCTCAAATTATATTATACAAACCAGAAAACTCAACTTTGATTGGATAATTTAGCAACTATTTTATATCTTAACCTCATCCGTATAGCAATGCAACTTATTTTTTTTCTTCTTGCCACAAATATACTCTAAATGCCCTACAAAATTATATATATATATATATATATATATATATATATATATATATATGAGTAAATAAATATGTTAAAAGAGTTTTACACGTTTAATTTATATTAATAAGTTAGGAAATAATTTACTTACACTACCATTAATGCCTTGATTTGCATATTCATTTCCCTCTTCAATGAGTCGAACACATATCTTGCATTTTGATCATAAGATATAAGAAGCAACATCCAATGCTCCCTACATTTTTACACATTAAATAACAATGTTAAATTATATTAATGAACAAGCTAGCAAAGGAATCTACATAATAACAATGTTAAATTATGTTCTTACTGTTTGAAATACGGCGCTAAGATGAATTTCTTCGACTGACAACCTAGCAAAATATTTGTAATGTATCGAGTTGTGCCATCTGGATAATTTATTGCATTTGCTAGTTGACTCGGACACATGAATCCAAAGGAATCTACATCATATCCCTTACACATCTCCTTCACGTACCTTAAATGTAATACACAAATTAAACGTTAGTAAGTTTATAAAATAAACTTGTATCAAAATAAAAGATAAATGAGAATATATGAAAATTATAGTCTCACCTCATGAAAATTTGTAACACACTTACATTCAACCATTCCATTCTTAAAAATTGTTGTACATCATCACTCGAGACATAAATTGATTGTTCTACTTCCCTCGGAGTCTCGACGCAAATGTCATAATCTAAAGGAACTTCAATTAAGTCTTTCGCGAAAGGCATTGCCATAATAAGACTATGTAAACATTGACATTTTTCACTCAATTTGAGATCTAAAGTAGATGACCCTTTGCTATGAACTTGTTTTGCCGGGGGGGGGGGGGGGGGGAGGCACTTTACCCTTCTCCGGTTAAGATGAGATCTTAATTAGGTATAAAATTAAATAATAACATTTACATGAATTAACAACAATCATTTATAATTAATAATGTTAATTTGAAATTTGTTAACTGCCCCCAACATTACAAGTTGTTTTGACCACTGAACAAAGCTACCAGCAACGTCACCTACTCTTTTATATTCATTAGTAGGCACGGGAAGGGGAGCGAGTTAAAATTCTGAAAAAACTTCATCAATGGATGCTCTCACATTGTGTAACTCCATTTGTTGACCATGAACAACATCACCAGCAAAATTCGGTGGAAAAACAGTCCCTCTAGCCACAATCACTCTACCGGTCTCAGAAAGGATCACACATAGACGGCATGGACTCGACTTCTATGTTAATGATATAAAAAAAATTCAGTTAGGATTATATAGGACACTTATATGATAACTTATGATTTAAAGACATAAAAAAGAGTAAAAATAAGTATACCTTTATTTCTAAGAAAGGATCCATCGAGTGGCAACTACTTTGAATCGCTTCATTTGTTGGAGTACTCATTTTCACCACAATAGAGTCAGCTGAAATAGGCATACCCATCTGGCTAATATGATTCAAAATGCCCGTAATCTTCGCATTCAATGTACCAATCTCTTTTTCGTACTTCATAGTCATTTGTACTTGGTACTCCTCCCTCACTCTATTTGTCACTTTAGTTTCTATTTCTTGAGTAATTGTAGTCAAGTCATCCATCGATATTACACCGCTACGAGACTTGCCTCTGCCAGTCCCAAATACATCTCCTAGGCAAACTGTTCTTCCAACCCCTTTGACATGCTCGTCATGCTCCTTCTTTCCAAGTGCACGTGACAATATGTCATCATGCCCATGAGGAATCCATGAACGTTCAGAGGCTTTTTCTTTCCATTCCACCTATTCCAAAATCAATGTAATGATTAATATTTTAAGCATATATGTAAATATAAATATTTTTAAATGAACAAAATACTCTTACCATTTTTTTAATCACATCCCTAGTCTGCTCTTTGGAAAAATAATAACCATCACCTTCATCCCTCTTCCTAACTCTCGCCTGAATCCAATCGTAACTATGATCAGTTTGATCATTTGATATAATTGATGAATTAATGGTTCCGAAGAAGGTAAAGAATCAATAGGATCATCAACCATCCACTTAGCTTTTTTAGATGCATATCCAATTCTTCCAAGATAATGTGGATACTCATTAAATTTTTGGTATTCCCTTGCCTTGTCACTTTTACTCTGTTAGAAAATAAAAACATGATGTTCTAGTCAGTGAAACAATCATATCACAAAAACCAATATTATACAATATATTATATACAAATAATATACCTGAAATTCTTCACTTTTATGATCATTCTTGAATTTATCCCATTGCTCTTTAGTGATGAAGTCATATGACTCGCAGGGGCCCTTGTCTACACGCAAGTACCGGCAGACTAACCTTGATTTGAAATCCCTCCAAATTTTTCCAACAGATTTTAATGTGAGAACCTAAAATTTCAAATGAGTTTTGTTATACAATTAATTCATTTTGTAATTTATTTTATGCATGGAGGTTCCATTTCTTTTATTTGGAATGAATAATGAAAGTGCAATGGCAATGTGATGTCCAAAATTCAATGATTCCAGTTCCTTTGTAAAACCATCAAAGGGATATGAAGTATATTAATCTCAAAAACTTATATGAGATTAATTTAATTAAGCATGAGCAGAGATTGTTTTAATGAGCAAGGATATTTTCGAGCTTACTTGAGAAGGAGGCTGTTGCGGGTAATCAAAGGATTTCGTGTTTTTAAGGAGATTGTATTTAGATGACTACGTATGTTGTTTTGGTTAGTAAGCTGCTTGTGTGTCATTAGTTGATGAAGTTTTTGTGCATGTGTGACAATAGCTGCTTATTATGTTGTTAGCTGTTAAAGAGTTATGATGAGTAGTCGTTTTACCATTCTGATTAACCAATCATTTTATCTCAAGGCTTAATCTTAATATGCTATAAATACCTCATTCGGAGGTAAAATTTTAATCTCTTTTCTAAAAAAATTTCTCTTCTAAAGTTCTTCTCTAAACTTACCATCTTCATACAATTTCAATTTTTTTTTCAAACAATTTTTTTCAGACAAGCTTTAATCCCTACCGTCAAGTCAAGAGGTAAGAATCTTATATTTTCCTTCTTGCATAGCATCCGAGAGTATTAGCTGTATGTGTTAAGTCTTCAGGAAAGAATAAAGCTTTTTAAGAATATGTTGTTTTGTGTTTATGAAAAGAAGCTTATGCACTGTAGAAAGGATGATTATGCATCCTAGGATTGAGTTTGTATATTATGGGCATTATTCTTGAAAGATCTTCCATCATAACAGAGACAAGCTCTAATATTAGTCTCTGATAAGGTAAAGTTAATCTCTGACGAAGATAATATTAGTCTCTGACAGGCTAAGTTTAGTCCTTGGGAGATTCCAAGTTAGTCTCTGACAGGTTAAAACAGTTAGTCTCTGATAGGCTAAAACTGTTAGTCTCTGATGAAGGAAATTCCTTAGTTTCGGATGAAGGAACTTTAAATTACTCTCTAATAACATCAGCCTTAGTCTCTAACAGGCTAATTTTAGTCCCTGATGACTTCATCCGTAGTCTCTGGTGGGCAAAGTATGCTAGTCTCTGATGACTAAAGTTCTTAGCCCCCGAGGAGTTCAGTGACGACTTATCAAGTTTGGCGATGAACAAATCATCCCCTGACAGTCAAGAGAGTTTGGCGATAGCCAACTGAGTTTGGTGCTGAGCAAATCATCCACTGATGAGTTCAGCAATGACTTAATGAGTTCGGCGCTGAACAAGTTGTCACCCGACGAGTTTGGCGGTAAACAAATTAGCCCCTGATGGTCAAGGGACATCCCCTGATGGTCGAGGGATATCCCTTGACGGCCGAAGAGACATCCCCTGACGGGTAATTATCCACTGATGTCCAGTCATCCCCTGATGACTAGTTATCCCCTGATGCGCAGTCTGTCTTCAAAAGCTATAAAACATTATTTTTCCTTAAATTATTTGAGGATGTTATTTCTTTAACCTCAACGGTTCTTTTGTCAGATTTGAAACATTAAAATTTTAAGGACATCACATATGCATTTTCTTTCATAATTCTTATTAAGGTATTAAATTTATCGTGTGATATGCATATTTTACAGAATCTTTCACTCACGAATAAATTGAATTTGATTTTGTGCAAAGGACCGAGGCAACTATATTCTCACTCTTATGCTTATTTCAGTTAAGCGCATGATCAATTGATTCAACATGCGTACAAGGTTATGACTTTTATGTTTAAATTTCCTTGTGAATCAGAATGTTATGCTTTAATTTCGCCAGCATGATATGAATGATAGTGCATGGATATAACTGAACTTTGATTTATCAGTTATTTTCAATCTTATATCTGTGCTATTAAATGAGAATGATATGTCCCTTAAATGGGTTATGCCACATGGTTGGCTAGAGGAAAGGAAAGGTGCTGATTTATTCTTCACCTGACCTAGAGGAATTATAAGTGACTACGTACGTTCACACAAGGAGGGATCATGCGGTAATAGTTAGGCCAGCTGTATACCGTATGGTTAGCAGATCCAACGGGTTTAGCCCTCAATGGATATTTTGAGAAATTTGTGCATAGGTGAATACCTGTCTTTCTTCAAGGAGGATTACACGTTGTTTATCATCAGTGATCCTAAAGACTCTTCAAAGATTTCTGAGGCATTAGTATTGTTTCACTGAGCCTCTTTAACATAATTGAACTTCCATCAACTTTTCCAGATTTGTTTCTCTGATTTGTTTATATACTTGCTGGGCGTAAATCACCCATTCCTATTTAACTTAATGTCTTGCAGGGCATGGTCCAAAGGCTGAACCCTCTGACAAGGGGAAAGCAAAGATGTTTGGCTACTGAGTTAGTCGTTGAGGAAGGAAGGAGGATGTTTTGAAGTTGTGATGTTATGTACTATAATATAGAGATAGAATAGCTTCCGCCGAGAATGTAATATTTTGGGTTGTAATAACTCTTTACTATTTCCTTGTATCAGTATTTATACTATGAATGGATGTGTTGTTATCTTTTCCTTCTTTTGACGAAGCCCTGGTTCAGTAAGGGATTTTGGGGTCATCACATTTAATGTGTCCTTTCTTTTCACATCATCTTTTATATTCCACTCAGTCTGAAAAAGTAAAATCATGCATATAAGAAACTTGTATATAAAGTTGAACGACAATATATGTTAAAACAACGACGCAAATCTTCTTTTCAATTCATATCTTAATATCTTCCCATATCGTATCCTTTAGTCCATCACTTACTAGATCCCAACTTCGAATATTAATATCTACTTGCACTTTAACTACTGCTCCTATATACCACTTGAATTCAGCAACATATTTTCCAATGGGATAATCATATTTATCATCAAACTCAATAACTTTCTCCAATTGTTTATTTGTACACTTTTCTTTCAATTTTTTGCATGATGATGGACCTCTAGTTTTTTTAGTAGGCCTCTCACAAAAACTACGCTGGTCCATGATAATTGTAAACTACAAAATATAACAAAAAATGTCAAAACCACGGCCAATGCAGAAAGATATACAAGGATACATAAATACTAGTAAAATGCAACAATACTCAATAGTTAAGAAAGCCTAGAAATCAGTTCATCTTCAATTTGTCAACGTAGTTTTAACTTGCATATTGCAAACGTGCATTTATAGTCAATAGTTTAGAAATTTCGTCTACCAAAGTTCTAGTATATTTCAGTCTCCAATTTTTCCTTAATGACTTGAACCTATGTTCTGTTTTGAGTTCCTCGGGTTTATTCTCCCTGATGGTTTTTCAACTGCATTGACTTATTGGTGGAGGCTTACTTCCACCACAAATATCATTATTACTTCTACATTTTACCTTCGAACTTACTGTAACAGTACAACTTTGAATCTGCTTATTAAGTTCGTAACAGGAAAAAAAATTATTAGCAATCGAACAAAATTGACTTTCAACTTTTATTTTTTATTTTTGGGAGAGGGGGTTAGCATTGCACTGAATGTGCAAACCGAATTAAAGTGCAACCTAATATATTTATAAGCACTTGAAAACCACCTACTCCCTCCTTTATCCCGGCTGTCCTACTTTAAACTACAAATGGAACTGGGGTTTACCAATAATTGTTTTTTCCTTTCTTTCAGAAAATGAACTACAAACCCCATCAACATGCAAACTACGTACAAAATTACCAATAAAGCAAAAGAGTTGTTTACGAATAACTTAATCACAAAATAATGTTGAAACATTGAAATGTTAACACCAAAATATAAACGCAAATCAACGGAATGAAAGGTATTGACCTTTTTTTCCAAGGAAGTTTATTCAACGGAAAGAATGGTTTAGATTAGTTGCAAGAAAGAATCTGTTGGGAGATTAGGGTTAGATGAGTTGCAGGAGAATTTTCAAAAATATGAGATTGCCCTTTTTTTCCAAAGTATGTTGCGTAATGGAAATGAAAAGGCGGTAATCTGAATTAATCAAGTCATTCGTAGGGATGGTGCTATACTAGTAATTAAACATACAACTCTTTTGCATAAGGTCTTTTAAAGCACCGACGCAAATGCATTTAATGTTTATTTACGAGAATGCCATCGTACAACTATTTGCGACGAGCCTTTTAAAACAACGACGCAAATGTATTTAATTTTTTTTCTTTTTTTTTCTACTAGAACCACTTACAATTTCATTCAATAAAAATGTGAATAATTTTATTCTATTTTTTGAACAAATATTTCCTTGTTCACATTTTTTAAAAAATGTGAACTATTTGCGTCGCGCATTTTAAAGGACTGATGCAAATATATCCTTTTGCGTCGGGTCTTTTAAAGCACCGACGCAAATGTATTTAAATCTTTTTTTTCTTTTTTTCCTACTAGAACCACTTACAATTTTATTCAATAAAAATGTGAATAATTTTATTCTTTTTTCTGAACAAATATTTCCTTGTTCACATTTTTTTTAAAAAGTGAACTATTTGCGTCGCGCCTTTTAAAGGACTGAAGCAAATATATCCTTTTGTGTCGGGTCTTGTAAAGCACCGACGCAAATGTATTTAAATTTTTTTTCTTTTTTTCCTAATAGAACCACTTACAATTTTATTCAATAAAAAATGTGAATAATTTTATAAAACAATCAGCTACAACTATATATATAAAATTTACTTCACAAAACAATCACCTACAACTATTGGAATAAAACAAATTAAAATTTAAAATTATTTGAAAATTTGTAATTATAACTTTAATTTACAAATTTGTAAATTATTTGCTTCAAGAAACAATTAATAAGCTGCAAACCTTCAAGTCCTGCAAAATATTTGAAACACCAGTTGGTTATTTTCCATGATCAATCCATAACCCTTCACCACGGTCATTACGTAAGTAGTTTGTTTCTACATTATCGTCACCATATGGGGTAGGTAGACCCATAGAGAAAGGAGGATTCTCATCAAATTGGTTATACTCTTCTTCATCAATAACATCATCAATACCAAGAATATTTCTCTTGCCTTGAACAACAATTGAACACTTAGGATCGGCGGGGTCTTGGAAATAAAATACTTGTTTTACTTGCGTTGCGAGTATAAATGGGTCGTCCACGTGACCCCACTGACTAAAATCTATCAAAGTAAATCCTAAGTCATCCTTTGGAACACCACGTCGTATATCAATCCAATTACAACAAAAGAGACCAACCTTGAAATCTTTGTACTCAAGCTCCCAAATATCTTCAATTACCCCATAATATGACTTTTTCAGATCTTTCAATCCTGAAGATTTGCCTCTACAAAATTCTATTAATGAAGCTTCTACGGTAACTCCACTATTTTGCATAGTGCTCTTTCCATCTTGACGCTGGATGTAAAAAGTATATCTATTAACATCATAACCTTCATAAGATCTCACAAGCGTGTTGGGGCCATATGTTAACCATTTTATCGTATTAGAAACGACATTTGGTGTATCTAACAACTGGCACATTACACGGTCTTTAAACCATCCAACAAATGAGCGATTATGTTTAGTTGTGACCAAAATGCCACTTTTTGAAGGATTCTGCCTCCTAATAAAATTTACATGACAATCTAAGTAAGGACGAACTTCAGTCATGTGTTGCAGGACAAAGAGATGCGCTCTATCGCGCAGTTCACACCCAAGAGAGATCCATTTGGATCCTAATGGACCCTCACCTTGAAGTTTTCTCTCGTGACGAGATTTGGGAATTCCAATAGGATTGACAGCTACTAAATACTCTGTGCAAAATTCAATAGCCTCCTCTACTGAATATCCTTCAACTATAATAGCTTTCGGCCGATATCGGTTCCTCACATATTCTTTCAAGGTACCTATGAATCTCTCAAAAGGATACATATACCGCAAATATACCGGGCCACATAACTTAATCTCTCTAATCAAATGAATAACTAAATGTACCATAATGTCAAAAAATAAAGGTGAAAAATACATTTCAAACTGACATGGTGTGACAACAATATCAGCTTGTAATTTATCCAACGTGATAGGTTCAATCACCTTGCTACAGATGGCATTGAAGAAAAAATAAAGTTTCATAACAACAAGTCTCACGTGATTCGGCAATATCCCTCAAATTGCATTTGGTAATAGTTGTTGCATTAACACATGAAAATCATGTGACTTCATATCCACGAGTTTCAAATCCTTCATCGACACAAACCTTTTGATGTTTGAAGAATATCCATATGGAACCTTCACACCAAACAAACACTTACAAAAACCAATTTTCTCTTTTTTACACAAAGTATAACAAGTTGGAGGTAGATATGTACGCTTCTCCAATTCTTGCTGTGCTAACTCAAGTCGTATACTCATTTCCTTCATATCTTTTCTTACTTTGATTCCGTCCATTGTCTTTCCCGGTATATTCAACAATGTCCCCACAATACTATCACAAACATTGTGATAAAATCAAGACAATGTTTAACTTGTATGTGTTCCCAATACGGGAGATCCCAAAATATGGATCTCTTCTTCTAAAGATTCTTCTTCTTAGGAGGTTAATACAACTTTCCAAATACAACATCAATATCCTTAACCCGCTCAAAAACTTCTTTCCCAGCTAAAGGCTCGAGTCTCGATATGCCCATCAAAAGCCTTTTTCATCTTACGATAAGGGTGATCACAAGGAAGAAATGTTCGATGACTCATAAACACATTTTTCTTGCAATTATTTAGACGACGGTCAATAGTAGCATCTTCACAAATTGGACATGCTTTAGCTCCTTTGATAGTGTACCCTCACAAGTTTCCATGAGCAGGAAAATCATTTATGGTGCAAAATAACATCGCACGTAATGTGAAATCCATTTGAGTATTTGCATCGAAGACCGTCACACCTTCATCCCACAAAAGTTTTAAATCTTCAATAAGTGGCTGGAGATAAACATCTATGTTATTCCCAGGTTGTTTAGGCCCTGAGATTAACAAGGACAACATAATATACTTGCGCTTCATACACAACCAAGGAGGCAAATTATAAATAACCAAAAGAACTGGCCAAGTGTTATGTTGACAGCTTAGAGTGCCATAAGGATTCATCCCTCATCCCGTCCGTACAAAGTCCAAGTCGTAGATTCCTAACTTCTCCACCAAATTCAGGAAACTTTCCATCAATGGTTTTCCATTGTGGAGAGTCACTCGGGTGTCTAAGCATCCCATCTGATTTCCTCCCTTCCGCATGCCACCTCAAATGTTTTGCATCTTTTGCATTTGCAAATAGGTGTTTGAATCGTTGCACTATGGGTAAATACCAAACCGCCTTCGTAGGAGCCCTTTTTTTATCATCCTTAGAAGAATCATTACCCTCTCGCTTATACCGAGATGCTCCACACTTAGCACATGTGTGTAAATGTTCATTCTCATTTCGAAACAACACACAATCATTTGGACATGCATGTATCTTCTTTACGTCCATACCTATAGGACACAACATCTTCTTTGCCTCGTACATGGAAGTGGGAAGCTCGTTATTCACCAAAAGTATTTCTCGTAAAAGTTTTAATAATTCTGTAAAACTTTTGTCACTCCATCCATTCTTTACTTTTAACTTGCACAACTTCAAAGTTGTTGCCAACTTTGTCAACTCGTCACTGCACCTGGGATACAAAAGTTTCTTAGAATCGCGGACCAAGCTCTCAAATATATCCGGTTGTGGCATCATATGGTCTTCCAGATCTTGTATAATATCTTCCACCCTATCAATGTCCACATCATCTACGTCATTATCGACCGAATTATCGCACTCGGTTGCATAATTTCACCTTGAGCTACCAGTCATATCAGAGTCTATTCCATCACCATGCCGAATCCACTTCATATAACCCTTCTTAAAACCCCAACGAAATAAAAGTTCACGCATTGTCTCCGCGCTAGAATATTTTTTTAAATTACCACAAAGGCGGCACGAACACACAATCATGTCTTCTTTTCCTTGTTCCTTTATGTTTTTTTGGTGTTCAACCGAACATGTAATACACTCGTTAACCCCTCTCACATATGTGTCATCGGCACGCAATATATTGTACATCCATGTTTGACGATCCATGTATAACTAAGTAAGCACAATGATTGTACAGATATAATAAATCAGATGGGGACAAACAATAGTTCAAGCATACATACTGATATTTTAAATAAAGCCTATAATGAATGTATTATTTTAATTAACAATGACTTACACTACAAAGCTGTCTATCAGAAAAAGCTGCTAGCCAAAGACACGGAAGAAAGAAACTTGCAAAACTCAGCCAAGCAACCCGCCGAAGACGAACTAGCTCTCTCTCCTCTCTTACAAACCCACCGTAGCATAAGTTCTAATTTATTTACTTTTTTACTAATATTATAGAATATGCGTCAGACAATAAAGACAACCGACGCAAATACCATCAACATTTGCGTCGGTTCTTTAAAATAAGCAACGCAAATGCGTTATTAATTTATTTTTTAATTATTTTTACAAAATTTGCGTCGATTCTTTTAAAAGACCGACGCAAATACTCCAAAACATTTGTGTCGGTTCTTTGAACTAAGCGACGCAAATATGTTATTAATTTATTTTTTAATTATTTTTATAGATTTTGCATCGGTCTGTTAAAAGAATCGATGGAAATACTTTTTGTTTTATTTACCATAATGTCACCGCTCTACTATATGCGACATTTCTATTAAAAAACCGACGCAAATAAGGCGACGCATAAGACAATTTTTGTACTAGTGCATCCTTGACTCCCAGTTGAAGCACATCTAAAATAATGGTCCTAGAGACATTAAAACTTCTGTAAATGACATAGTTGCTTGTTTAGTACTATAGGGTTATGACTAAATTGGGTGATTGGGATTCACTTACAGGAGTTTGTTCTAATGATAGTTGCCCATTGCATATAGATTCCAATCTTTTTTGTGAGTATATACTTGTTTTTTTTCAGAAATTTGCACCCTCTTCGGACTCTGCCGCCATTTGAGCCTTCCTAAGTTAGGTATTAGCATTCTATACCTATTACTAATCAACAACTTCGGATCCTCAACAATTTCTCTTCAATATTAATCTTCCACTGCCCTACTTTTCGCAAACTTTGTCCACCTTCCCAAAATATATGCTTTCGGAATCCATTTATAGTTTTTCTGATCTAAGATTTTCATTGTATGCGAGCATAAAATCCCTCTTGTTTCAAACCTTTTGCATTCAGAAATTACTACTTGCACCGCATTAAACATAACCCTTCCCTTTTTTTCTTTTCTATAGTAACTTATCGTGTAACAACTATTTCCAGCATCATTCGTCTCAACCATGCCAAGTGTATACATACTATTCAAGCATGCATTTTTTCCTTCAGTGTATACATACTATTCATCCACCGATTGTCATCTAATTTATACTTGGCAACAAGTTCATGCCAAGCATGTTCAAAAGATTCCTCAACCTCAATGTGGTTCATGGTCCTTTTAAATTCTACGAGAAATTCAGTATCATTGATCAGGTAGCCCATATGTTTCGCAGCATTTTAGGAAATATGTCATTTACAAAGGTTATGATTTGTACCTGGAAGTACTATTGATATGGATTGACCTTGATATGTTAACACTGTTATTGGCTTTTTGTTTGACATAGCATCCATGAAGGTTTGAAATAACCATCAAATGACGAAATTGTCTCATCCCCCCCCTTCCATATTCCACACTTCACCCCCACCCCCCCCCCCCCCCCCCACTAAAAAAATATATCATGCATTCTTGATGATGATTGAACCCTGTGAATACTTGTTAGATCTACGGAGACAAGAACAATAATTATAAGAGACAATTCTTAGAGAGAAGAATACAGGTGTATATAGGGTTTTGCTTAAAGCATGACACCCTAAGCATCAAGTCTGGAATACCCAATTTGTTCCCTAGAAGGATATATATACATACCCTTGTGACCAGGTTATCGAACTCAACATAGATCCATTCTAATTAGGATTCTACATTGGATTCTACATTAGCTCATACACCTTCAGCGTTTTGTCCACATATAATATTAATTAATAAAGTATAATTAATATTTATCAAATTATTATTATTATTATTATTATATTTTGAACATATATTCTAACAATCTTCTCCTATGTTCTAAATATAAAATATTAATAACGAACAATACATGAACACATGATACCAAAGTATTATGAAACTAATACAAATAAAATCATCTATACATGTCTGAATCAAACCAAACCAAGTATTGAGGTTTTGAATCAAGAACAAATCCAACAAATGAATACAGAATAATATTTGAATAAAATAAAACAGATAAATGAAAGACTTAGAGATCCAACTAGCCACAAGATTCTACTCTTCTAGTAGATCATCATTCTCAATAGAGAAATTCATTGATCTCCTTCAGTTCCAACATTTTCTGTAATTTTTTTTCCCTAAATTGACAATTTAACATAGAATTTCGTGTGAGGCATCCCCCAACGAATTCCAATCAATAATCATCAATTAAAGAATAATACAAGTATTTAGTTTAGACATTCTAAACTTAGTACAAGTCATATCAAAACATGATACAAAAATAAAAACTTTTATTTTTCATCTTAGGTACCAGTCAGATCCGAAGAATGTATTAATCACTTCTGATTAACATAGTTTAATGTTCATGTGGCGGCCCTGGAAAAATCCCTAGAGCAGGGGCTTTGGGCACTGTCAACAACACAACTGAGACAGACACATCATAGCCAAGCATTTACATAAACCGTATGAAACATACATTCTCAAAACACCATAATAAAGTCTTACGTTTCACATCTTCTTACATAACCTCAAAGTTTGGAAATAAACAAGCTGCAGCGGCAACTAAACTTTAGATGGCCCATCTGGCCTTACAACCTAAACATCTCTATGATGGCTTTCCATTTCATTAACCCCTTAAAAGCCATCCATAGGAGAGAAATCAAGACGCTCTCACTATACCATTTTCTCTTTTCCTTTATTAGGCGACTCGGCCTTCTTGACATAACCTGTAAAACATTTCATAACATTCCACATGAGCGTTTACGCTCAACAAGTATATATTCATAAGCAAGAAGAACATGTAATTCAAAATCTTTAATATTCTTTGGGGTTGGGCGAAGCAATGCCAACACCTCCAGATAAACAATAAACATGTATCATTTAGGGTTCCCGAGTGATATCAAGGGGTTAACCCTCTTTAAAAATAAATCTTGATTCGCCATCTCTTCATCAGATAATGCATCACCTGACCAAACTGATCACTATCTGACTTCCTTTAACATAAGCTAGTCACTTAAGCAGCTTACTATCTAATTCATATACGTACTCATGATGTAGTCATACCTACGTAAGCTATTAAGTTCTTCATGGGACTTACTACACTGGACGCGTGGCTCATTCAAGCAATTACGATTGTTACCAAACAAATTATAACCCTTTAATGGGTCCAAAAATATTCAGACATTTAAAAACATCATAAATTAACTGTTGGGTTTCGTAGGATAAAACGCAGCGGAAAAATACGATTAAAAAAAACAAAAAAAATAAAATAAAACCCAAACCCGAGGATCTATGCGAAACAATTTAATACAGATAGTTTAAGATTTTACCGATTAAAAGTGCGAATTTGAAGCTCTGGTGAAGGTGTTGATCGTCTCCAAATCTTTAACGCAATCCAACTGGACAGCGTCTCTACGGTATCCACACGAACACCCACGAACCGTCTTATGATCCGAACAAGGAGAGTTACAGTACTAGCTGTATGATCTGTATCTCTCTTTTTCCCTCTATCTCTCTTAACTCTAGTCTCTCTCTTATGAGCGGTTAGGGTTCTTAGAATACGTGAAGCGTTAGTTAGAGAGAATAGCTAATATATCATATATATATATATAGCCTTTTATAGAGTAATTCCAAAACCTAATTTAATTAGGAGAATTAAAATCTGAATTTTATATTTATTAGATATATATTTAATCAAGTCTCACTTAATTAATATATATATGTACAAATAAATATATATTCGTATTTTCTTCCAAAGGACTCTACTTCATACAGATTACATATATATATATAATTTAAAGCCATGATTTAATTAAATCAATCTTATTGATATATTAAAATCATTGACATTTAAATTATATCTCCTTGACGAATGTTCTTTGTGTGTGTGTCACATCCGTGTCCCAAATTGCATATTCGTGAACATGCATTCCATTTGATATTTGACATTTGCATTGTTTTTATTGCATAAACAATAATATATCAGTCTACATGGATTAAGAATACATCATTTAGAAAGCAAGCATAATTAGAACGCTTTTAAAAGGAGAGTTAGGATGTCAAAAATGCAGATTTCGTTTAAGGGGGTAATTAGCGGTTATTATGAAGCTTTTGTGCCATTTTGCAATTTCATATTAGTTGAGACCCTTAGTAGAAAAAGTAGAAATCTGCACCTACTTTTGGCTGCATTAGGCTGCTGTCTTCAAGTCAAAAAAGGAAAAAAAAGGGGTGGGCAGCCTTGTTTGACCAAACCAAGCACCTTGCCACCTCATGCTTGGTTTGGACTAAACAAGAAGCCACTAGAACATGAGGGACAGCCCATTTTCGGCTGGAGAACACTTAGAGAGACAGAAATCAGTAGGAACAAGAGAGAACAGGGGAGAACAAGCTGAACAGATTTCCTAGCATAGCAGATTTTCTAAGTTGTGCAGTTTTGCAGCTGATCAAGTGAGTTCTTCCCTTCCTTTCTTTTGTGTTTAATAACCTTTCTTTTGGCTAAAAGAAAATAGTTTCTGCAGCTGAAATTAGCTTTCTGCTGCACATAGAATCTGCTGCACTTAGCTTGCTGCTGTTGCTGAAATTAGTATTCTGTTGCTGCTGCAATTACGTTTTCTGCTGCAGCTAGCCTAAGTCATGCATCATAGCAATGTTTCATGCATATAGTTGGTACTTAAAGCATGGTGAACAAGTATTAAACATGTCAATATGTGTTATAGGAGAAGAGAACTTCGGGGGCAGCGAGAGGGGAGTTCAACAGCGTTAGTTGCGCTGAATTTGTGAGTAAACCCATGGTATACTTATGTGTTATATTTGTGTATCTTGGATGATATATGATTGTTTGCTTATTGTATCATGTCTATATGGGATTACTTGCTGTGTTTGATGAGTTAAATGTGTAATTGACAGTTTGGTGTACAAGCTGAAAATATGTGCTATTGGTAATTGTAGTGATCCGAACTATATTTGGAATGTTATCAATATGAGGAATTATGTATATGAGCTATTGGTACTGAATTGAAATGAGAACTATATGTATATTGTGCATTTGATTTCATATGACTTAAAGGAAATGGTATGGCTGATGTGTTCAGGTATTTGCAAATATATTGGTTATATTGGTTACATGAGAACATAGGTGGACTAAGTGCTGTACGAGGTGAAAACCCGTATGAGCCACCTCTGGGATCCATCCTATTACACTGGCTGGCCAGCAATTTATTTGATTAAACCTACGGGTTCATACTGTTGGTTATTGGAAAGATCTTTGTGATCTGTATACAGGAATTCCCGGGGCAATATTCTGACACATCAAGCCACTACCGGAAAAAGAAAAGAATATAGCATTGCATATTTGATATATCTGGACTGATTTGAGTTATATGAATTATATATGTAAATTGCATGATATGTGTGGGGTTTACTCATTGAGTTGCGACTCATATAAAGCGCTAAATGTTTCAGGTTGTGCAGTATAGCTTTTGAGCTGTTTTGCAGCTTTGTGCATACTTCGACGCAACAGAGGTCGGGAAGCCGTGATCACACTCTCTCTCTCCAGTCCATTTGTGCATATAGTTTTTCTTAGAATGTATATTTCGGGGCTGATTAGGATTTTGGCTTGTAATGTATAAGATATGTTTTGTATAATAGGTTGTGTTTATGTTGTTTAGAAGTGTCTAATATTTCAGATCGTATTTGTTGAATTTAATGACTTGTTGAATATGGTATTTGAAATGTAATTGTTGTTTATTTGTTATTCGAGTTGGGTCTTTGCAGTGTGACCCTGTACGTTATTATTACATTGGCAATAATTTTAAATCATATTATAAAATTATAAACAGTGAGTGGCATCTAGTAATACATCACTGTTACCCAAGTAATAATAAAGTCATAGATTCAAAGTTACCTTTCGTGACCAATGTTTCAATGTAACTTAATCCTTTTAACCATGATATCTAAGATTAAATTCAAGGCATGGATGTGTCATCCTCTTCATAATTTAATCTCAGTTTTCTTGATCAATGACTAAACTATATGAAACAAATCTCTATTTGAGCATGGCCATGCATTTCATAGTCTTACTCAATCAAGAGGCCTATAGATATCACCCCTAATTTATAGGAGGGTTAAATTCCATCTACATCATTCCCATTTCTCACATAACTCATTATGCATCCAACAATCACCTTTATCGTCCACCCGGTTAAAGGTGACTTTTGATAATGTCAAAACGCATAACTCCTTATGTAGAAATGACATGACTTCAGGTCTAAGGACCATTAAATCATTGTCACTATGAGAATTACTTATGACACATAGCATAACGCTCCATGTAGAATTCTTATGGTGGGTCTGTCCAGTACAATGTTATCTAACATGTACCTATGTATCAACTTAATATATCTCGTATATATTTATGACTAATGAGATATGGCCATCAGTTCATCCACATACTAGTCTCAATGTATTATTGTTTTCCCACTGACAATGATACTCGACTAGGGATATTTAAGAATAATGATACATTACATACATATATGATCTCATATTCAAGTCACATACTTGAATCCATATAATTAGTATCATTCTTCTAAGGACATTTATTATGTTAACATTTATATAACGCAGTAAATAAAACATAATAAAAGAAATTATCATTTAACCAAAACACAACATAAATATAGTGTCACAATCATTACATAATTGGCCACTAGGGCTACACTCTAACATTAACTATACACGTTAATAAAAAAATAAATATGAGTGAATAAATTATTTATAGATAAACAAATTTCCAGGTCGTCACATTCTCCCCTCCTTACAATAAGTTTTGTCCTCGAAACTTACTAGTGAAACAGTTGAGAGTACTTTTGCATCATCATTTCTTCTAGTTCCCATGTTGCTTCTTCAACATTGTGGTTTCTCCATAAAACTTTTACAGATGTAATTTCTTTATTTCTTAAAACATTTACTTAACGATCCAAAATTTGTATTGGCGTTTCTTCATAATGCAAATCTGGTTGTAGCACAATGGGCTGGTAGTCAATAATGCCAGAATGATTCCCTCTATAAGGTCGTAACATTGAGACATGGAAAATATCATGAACATGACCTAGAGCTGGGGGTAGTGCTAGTTGATAAGTCACTTCGCCAATGCAGTGGAGTACTTTAAAAGGTCTAATAAAATGAGGAATTAACTTTCCTTTCTGTCCGAAGCGCAAAATGCCTTTCCAAGGTGAGATCTTAAGCAACGCATATCCTCCTATTTCTAATGCTTGATCCTTTTGGTGTTGGTTTACATATTGCTTTTGTCGATCTTGAGCTGCTTTTATTTTGGCTCGGATAGTCCAGATTGCATTCTAAGTTTGTTGGACTACTTCAGGTCCCTCCAACTTTCTTTCTCCAACTTCATTCCAAGACAATGGTGTTCTACACTTTCTTCCATACAAAGCTTCAAATGGAGTCATCCCTATGCTTGTATGATAACTATTATTATAAGTTTGCGGGTGGAAAACAGTACTCAAGTCTAATCTTGTTCCTAAATACTCTTGAAAGCTTTGCCAGAACTTAGACGTGAAACGAGGATCACAATTAGATATAATTGAAACTGGCACTCCATGACGACTAAGGATTTCTTTTACATACAATCTGACCAATTGGTCCATTTTATAGGTATCCCTAATATGTAGGAAATGTGCAGATTTAGTCAATCTATCCACTACTACCCAAATTATATTTAATCCCTTTTGAGTTACTGACAATCCAACCACAAAATCCATTGTAATATATTCCCATTTCCATTCTGGGATTTCCAAATATTGCAACAAACCACTAGGCTTTTGGTTTTCTGCTTTAACTTGTTGACAGGTGAGACATGTGTTTACCCATCCAGCTATTTCTTTCTTCATGTTAGGCCACCAAAAATTTTGTTTCAAATCTTGATACATCTTTGTTCCACCTGGATGTATCGAGAATTTAGAGTTGTGGGCTTCTTGTAGTAGACTTCTTTTTAATTCCAATTTTGTCGGAATCCAAACTCTATTTTCAAATCTCATCAATCCATCATTGTGGATCCGACATTTTCCATTCTGCCCTTTTAACAACTTTTCCCTATCTTTTACATGTTCTTCCAGAGCTTCCTTGATGATAGTTAATAAGCTCAGTTTTACACCAACCTCTTGCTCTATCTCTTTCCTTTATTGAGTTGTGATAACATTTAATTGTAACCTTTCCAAATCCATCCTTACCTCTTCTTGAATTGTCATCACATTTAACCTTTCACATCTATTTAAAGCATCAGCCACAACATTTGTTTTACCAGGGTGATAGTTGATCGAACAATCATAGTCTTTTATTAGCTCCAACCACCGTCTTTGTCTTATATTCAATTCCTTCTGAGTGAAAATGTACTTTAAACTCTTGCGGTCAGTGTAAATCTCACATTTCTCTCCGTACAAATAATGTCTCCAAATCTTTAATGCAAAAACGATAGCAGCCAACTCTAAGTCATGTGCTGAGTATCGTTTTTCGCAGTCCTTGAGTTGCTGAGATGCATAGGCAATAACTCTGCCATGTTGCATTAGCACATCACCTAATCCATTCATTGAAGCATCACTATAAATCACAAAATCCCCTTTGTTATTAGGTAATCTTAGTATTGGGGCGGTGGTTAATCTTTTCTTTAATTCTTGAAAACTCTTCTCACAAGCTGGAGTCCAAATATACTTTTCTGTTTTCCTTGTCAGATTCGTTAATTGGACTGCTATCGTAGAGAAATCTTGAACGAATCGACGATAGTATCCTGCTAACCCTAGAAAACTTCGCACTTCGATAGGTGTCTTTGGTTGTGGCCAATTTATAATAGCTTCAACTTTTATGGGATCAACCAAAATTCCAGATTCATTGATCACATGTCTTAAAAATTTCACTTCTTTTAACCAAAACTCACACTTTGAAAATTTGGCATAGAGTTTTTCTTGTCTAAATGTCTCCAATGTTATTCTCAAATGTTCATCATGTTCTTCTCTTGTTTTAGAATAGATGAGAAAGTCATCTATGAAACAATGATGAACTTATCCAAATATGGCTTGAAAACTCAGTTCATCAAATCCATAAAAACAGCTGGGGCATTGGTGAGTCCAAAAGGCATTACCACAAATTCATAATGACCATAACGGGTTCTAAAAGCTGACTTAGGGACATCTTTAGTCTTAATCTTTAATTGATGATATCCTGATCTTAAGTCAATCTTTGAAAAGTACTTTGCTCCTTTGAGTTGGTCGAACATATCATCAATCCTAGGTAGGGGATATCGGTTCTTCACCGTTACCTTATTTAATTCTCGATAATCAATACATAGCCTTAATGATCCATCTTTCTTCTTTACAAATAAAACAGGTGCTCCCCAGGGTAAAACACTTGGCTTAATAAATCCCTGGTCTAGCAACCCTTGTAATTGTATCATGAGTTCTTTTAATTCTGAAGGGGCCATCCTATAAGGAGCCTTGGAAATTGGAGCAGTTCCTGACACTAGCTCAATTCCAAATTCCACTTGTCTATCTGGGGGTACACCTGGTAACTCCTTAGGAAACACATCTCCAAATTCTTTCACTACGAGGATATCAAAAATCTTTAATCCTGCCATCCTAGTATCATAAACATAAGCTAGAAATGCTTCGCATCCCTTGTGTAAAATTTTATTAGCTTGAATCAAGCCATCAAAATATATATTAAGTAACAAAAGTTACATCATAACAAATTTGTACAGCAAAGATTCCTTGCTACAAAATTCAACAAAACATAACAACACTGACTACAACTGATGTCTAGTACAGGGGTTGGGAATCAAGTTCACTCATTGTTTTGCGTGCAAAACGACACGCTCCCTCAACCTTCTTTTTTTTTTTTT
>CM025784.1:20016274-20052217 GCA_014636745.2 Centella asiatica | reverse complement strand
CCTCCATTAAAATCGATAGAAAATAAATCTATTGATAATTCCTTTAATACAAGATTTATTCTTTCACTCGTCAATAACTCCGATGGATCATCCTCCTCTTCTTCGGAAACAATTGTCCTCAATTGAGCTACATCATCATCATGAATATAGGGAGTCAAATCACCAATATTAAAAGTTGCACTTACACCGTATTCGCCTGACAACTCCAATTTGAAGGCATTGTCGTTAATCTTCTCAACAATCTTGAACTCAATACACCCAACAATGTGTATCTTCTTGACAATGCATCTGCCACCACGTTGTCTTTCCCTTGTTTATGTCTTGACGAGAAATTAAAAGATTGCAAAAATTCAACCCACTTAGCATGTCGAGGGTTTAATTTCTGTTGACCGTGGATGTACTTTAAGGCCTCATGGTCTGAATGCAATATGAAGTGGCTCGGCCGCAGATAGTGACTCCAATGGTCAAGTGCCCTCACTATTGCGTAGAACTCTTTATCATAAGTCGAGTAGTTTAGCCTTGCTCCATTGAGCTTTTCACTAAAATAAGCAATTGGTCTTTTCTTCTGTACTAGGACAGCTCCTATTCCAACTCCACTTGCGTCACACTCTACTTCAAAAGGACTTGAAAAATCTGGTAGAGCTAAGACCGGCGTGTCACACAACAATTCCTTGACCTTCTCAAACGCCCTTTGTGCAGCCTTCGTCCACTCAAATTTTCCTTTCTTTATACATTCAGTAATGGGTGCAACCACACTGCTGAAGTTTCTGACAAATCTTCTATAGAACGAAGCAAGTCCATGGAAAGATCTTACTTCCGTTACTGTTGTTGGTACTGGCCAAGATTTTATAGCCTCGACTTTCGATGGGTCAACTGAAACTCCCTTTCTTGACACGATATAGCCTAGGAAGGTTACGCTAGGTACCAAGAAGTAACACTTCTCCAACTTGGCATATAGCTTTTGCTTCCTCAACATTTCAAACACCAATCTCAAGTGTCTAAGATGGTCGTCAACATTTTCACTATAAATGAGTATATCATCTAAGTATACCACCACAAACTTGCCCAAGAAAGGTTTTAGTACCTCATTCATCAACCTCATGAAGGTACTCGGTGCATTACTTAGACCAAAAGGCATAACTAGCCATTCGTATAATCCTACTTTTGTCTTGAATGCTGTCTTCCATTCATCACCTTCCCTCATCCTTATTTGGTGATATCCGCTGCGAAGATCTATTTTGGAAAATACCACTGAACCATACAGCTCATCCAGTAAATCATCCAACCTTGGAATTGGAAATCTATACTTGATAGTAATGTTGTTCACTGCCCTACTATCAATGCACATTCTCCATGTTCCATCTTTCTTTGGTACCACCAAAGTTGGAACGGCACAAGGGCTCATGCTCTCTCGTACATAACCTCGCTCCATCAGTTCCTCAATCTGTCTTTGTATTTCTTGTGCCTCTTGAGGGTTACAACGGTAAGCCGCTTTGTTAGGTAAGGATGCCCCAGGAATTAAATCAATTTGATGTTCAATTCCTCTAATAGGTGGCAAACCTGGTGGTAAGTCTTCAGGAAACACATCTTGAAATTCTTCCAACAATTTCTCTACGTCTTTATTTAGTCCTTCGGGCTTTTGCTCAGATTGAGAACCGACAGCAATCAGCAAGTAGCTGTGACCTTCCTGTTCCAGTTCAGACTGGAATTGCTTCCCACTCACCATTAAACTCTCCTTGCGTGCACCAGAAGAGGATAAAGGTTTTAGAGCCGTCTTCTTGTTGCCTACCTTGGCAATGTACACATTTGTTCTGCCATTGTACTTGACAAATCTATCATACTGCCATGGTCTCCCCAATAAGATGTGGCATGCATCCATGACACAAACATCACACCATGCCTGATCCTTGAATTTACCAATTTCAAAAGAAATCAGTGCTTGCTTCGTCACTTTCACTTCTCCTCCATCACTCAGCCAATGTAATTTGTATGGTTTAGGATGGGGTGTTGTCGGCCAATTCAATTTATCAATCAATGTGGTAGAAACCACATTGGTGCAACTACCCGTGTCAATTATCAGATTGCACAGTTTGTCCCTTACCAATACTCTAGTCATGAAAATCTTGTCCCTTTGGTCAGCTTCCAAGGGGACTGGTTTGGCTTGTAACAGTCTCCGAACAATCAATTGTGAACCCTGTGTCTCGGGTTCTTCTACAGCATCAGCTTCGAACTCATCTTCAACTTCACAGCTACTCAACTCCTCTTCTTCAAGTGTTTCTTTCTCCTTAGAAGCATAAGATGCCTCAATCTCTTCAACATCATGGAGAGTCATTACTCTATTGCTAGGACAATCACGTTGCATGTGTCCGTAGCCTTTACACTTGAAGCAAATTCGTCTATCTTCCGTTGCCAATGGCGTAGTAGCCTTACCCTTGTCCTTCTTGAACTTGTCAAAGGTAGGGGTGAATTTAGCCGCAGATGGTGCTTCGTTTCTCCTTTCGCTTCTGCCTCTTTCCATCGTTTTGTTTACTGGCCGTATATAGTTGTTTACCTTGGCCTTGGCATGTTTCTCAGCCCTCATGGCCACCTTACATACTTCTTCGAAGGACCAGTAGGGTTGTAACTCTACCCTCTCGGCAATACTATTGTTCAGTCCTGTTAAGAACCGAGCAATCTTGTGTTCTGCCCTCTCCTCAAGATCGCATAACATGGTGAGTTTCTCAAACTCCACCGTGTACTCTTCCACCGACAATGCCCCTTGTTTCAAACTTTGTAGTTTCAAGAATACATCTTGTACATAATCCGTAGGTAGGAACCGTTTCTTCATCCTACCCTTCAAGGCTTCCCAAGACACAATCCGTGCCTTACCTTCTCTTCTTCTCTTATTCTTTAAATTTTCATACCACAGATTAGCGTAGCCGGTGAATTTTAATACTGCCACCTTGAATTTCTTGTGGTCATCATAGTCCTTGTATTCGAAGACTCTTTCAATTCTTTGTAGCCATTCCAAGAACTTTTCTGGCTTCATGCTGCCATCGAAGTCCGGAATATCTAACCTCAGCCCCTTATCGTCGTTAGCATTGTCTCTCTGCCTCCTAGGTACTGGTCTGGCCACTTCTTCTTCTTCTGAATCTGAAGTACGAACATATCTCGTACTTCTGTTTGGACTCGTAGAAGGATTTCTACGATCCAATCTAGCCAAAATCTCGTTCATCTTTTCGGTCAGGTCGTTGATTTGCCTATCACGTCGCAAGTTTTGTGCTTGCTCCATGGTAAGCCCTCGCGGAATAATCTGTTCTTCTTCTCCAGCCATTGTATTTGAGTTTGTTCGAATGAATCAAGACAATCCGTCCACCAAAAGCTCTGATACCAAGATGATGTATTTGGTCCCGTTAAGATCAAATACAGGTTGCGGAAAATAACTTTAGGAAGATTTCGTAAAGAAATTAATCACCAGAAATCGACACTAAAGGATCAATTTGTTTAGTTTGCTTAAAGAAATTAATCACCCGCAAGCTAAAACAAATCAGTTGTGAAAGTCTAAAGGAATCACCACCAACTTTCGGATAACTGTAAGAAAAACTCACACAATTTTTATTAATCAAAGTCTGTCTTTCTATACATTATGAACAGCTATTTATAAGTTGAATAATCAATAAACCCTAGTTCTAATTAGAAAGAATTTACAATGGAAAGAATTCCATTATGGAAAGATATCTAATCTAACAAGGAAAATAAACATTCCAATTTAAATTGAAAACAATCTCCAAAACAAAACCGAGAAGAAGCAATTATCGGAGACTATATTCTCTGGCGCGTCCATCACACGTCTTAGTCTCTGACGTAGAACATTAGTCCCCGCTTAATCCCTGGCGCGTACTTCACACGTCTTAATCTCCGACAGTATAAATAACTGATCAGAGACTATAATCCCCGATGCGTACTTCAGTCCCCGACTAGTCTCTGATGCACTGTTTAAACCCGCGCAATCCCCGATAGCTTCCTTTCCTTAATCCCCGATGTGTTACCCTATTCCCTGACGCCTTCCGTAATCCCCGACGACCGTTGAAGCCCGCAACTTCTTAACTCTTTATTCACAAGCAAAGTAACCACGGGTTGTTTAACGCTCCCTAACCAAGAACCTCCATTAAAATCGATAGAAAATAAATCTATTGATAATTCCTTTAACACAAGATTTATTCTTTCACTCGTCAACAACTCCGATGGATCACATACTTACATACTTCTCCTAAATTTTACATGAGAGACCAGCCTACTTTTGATAATAATGAGAATTTCAGCTACAAGGTTAAGCGGGTTTCTACCAGCTTTACCATGCATCCTGTCATTTCTCTCGGACCAAATGTGGTAGACAATATTGTTGAAACTGAACCAAACCAGCTGATTTCTAAAGGAGTTAGAGTTTAAAGAACTGATATTGTGTATGAGCTCGGACCAATTAAAATTGGAACCAAACCAACCAGCTTTTCGGAAAATGGCATGAGCTATTTTAAGAGAGTAGGAGCATTGGAAAAATAAGTGTTCAAAGGATTCAGGTCCAATGTTGCACAAGACACAGAGATTTGTGATATTCAAGCCAAAATTGATCAGCTTGTCCATAGTCCACAAACTTTTGTGGCAGCATAGCCAATTTATGAAGGAGTATCGAGGAATGGCAAGTTTGTTCCAAATTACTTGATTCCAAGCAATTTTCTGATTTCTGGTGCGAATATCCGACCAAATACATTTGACTTTAGTTAAAGAAATAGGAGTATTACCCCAGTGCACACAATCCTGATTCAAGGAGTTTAAAGGTGTAAGGTAGTTAAAAATGCTCCTCCAATTGATGATAATTTGGTGATTAGAAATTGGGAGCCTCCAAGAGTCATTGAGAATGATGTCAGCAACCACAGCTTCCTTTCCTAGACCAGATTCAAGAATGATTGGGTCATCAACAGATTTGGCTAGAGGTTGTGAGTTGTGCCACTGATCAAACCACAGGCTCACGCTTGATCCATCACAAATAGAATAAAAGATGAACTGCTTGGCTGTGGATCTAAGGGCGAGGATTTTCCTCCAAGTCCAAGCTAAAGCACATCAACAACCACATGGGCCGTATATGCCATTACTAGTTCCAAATTATCCCTGGGTTGATTTGAGCATGGATTTTGTGTTGGGGTTGCCACGAACAGCAAGAGGAAAAGATTCCATCTATGTTGTTGTTGACAGATTTTCAAAAATGGCACATTTTATTCCTTGCCATAAAACGGATGATGCTACACATGTGGCTGATTTATTCTTTCGAGAAGTAGTACGTCTGCATGGAATGCCAAAAACAATTGTGAGTGATAGAGATGTTAAATTCCTCAGTTATTTTTGGAAGACGTTATGGCATAAGTTGGGAACAAAACTGTTGTTTAGCACAGCCAGTCATCCGCAGACGGATGGACAAACTGAGGTGGTCAACCGAACCTTGGAAACTTTACTGCGCGCCTTCGTGGGAAAATCTTTGAAAGACTGGGATGAGAAGCTCGCATATGTTGAATTCGCTTGTAATTGGAGTGTGCATTCTGGTTCTCGCTTATGTCCATTTGAAGTCGTTTATGGCTTTGCACCATTAACTCCGTTGGATATGTTACCAATCCCAATTGAGTATGCAATCAATTTGGAAGGACAAGCTAAAGCAGAGTTTGTCAAAAGGCTGCACGGGGAAGTTCAAGAGCGGTTGCAACGAGCCAATGAGGCTTATATTCGACGTACAAAGAAAGGAAAGAGAAGTCATATTTTTAAAGTTGGAGATTTAGTTTGGATCTACCTACGTAAAGAGAGATCTCCTTTGAAACACAGGTCTAAGCTGCAAAAAAGAGTCGAAGGACCATTTCGAGTACTTGAGAAAATTAGTGATAATGCATATAAAATTGATCTTCCTGGTGATATTGGAGTTTCAGCCACTTTCAATGTTTATGATTTGATTCCCTAAATTGGTGATGATAATGAAGAAGATTTGAGGACAAATCTTTTCCCACAAGGAGGGGATGATGTGGCCATAGACGGGAAGGAATCAGATGGTGGGCAAGAGCTCAGGTTACGGGGTCCAGCTACTAGGTCAAAAACTAAGAAGTTTGCTGTGAGTTTGTCAAATGCAACGTGTTTGAAGGTTGAACAATTAAAAGCTTTGGGGCTTTGTTTGTTGAATTATGATGAAGGTTTTGAAACTTGGGAATGGGCTGAAAAGCGTTGTGATTCACCAAGGAATTCTTGCGTTTCTGTCATTATTTTGTTTTCAAAATTGGAAACAAATTTGTTTTAAGTTTAGTCGAAGTCTGCCGAGAAATGACGCACCAGGGACTACGCGTCAGGGACTAATGACACGTCAGAGACTATGCGCCAGGGACTAATGATGCGTCAGAGACTACGCGTCGGGGACTAATGACGTCATCCGAAGAATGAAATAACGCATCAGAGACTAACACTGATGTCACACGAGACTAGCAAGCATCAGGGACTAGTGACGTCATCAGCGGGGGGTTTTTCTACTTGTCAGGGACTAGAGATGACGTCATCAGGGATTGTAGTCTCCGATAGTTAATTTTCTCGGTTTTCTAGTTTCAGTTATGGACTTCATATATTTTATTTGTTTCCTAGATTAAATTGGATTGATTACTTTCCTTGTTAGATTAGATATCTTTCAGTAACAAATTTCTTTCCATTATAAATTCTTTCCAATTAGAATTAGGGATTTTAACAGCTTATAAATAGCTGCTTCTATTGTAAAAAGAAAAAAAGAAACTTTCTTTTGATTAATGAAATTCAGATTTATTCTGTCATTCTATATTGTTTGTGTGATATAAACAAGATCCTGTTCGTGTGATTCGAATAGCCTTGAATGTGTGATTCGTTCAAGAACCCTAAATTGGCTTTTTGTGCGTATATCATTAAGTTGATTTAGTTATCCGAGGCTATAGGCGTAAACACCCTACATCAATTAGTCTGCGAGGGTCTGATTATCGATACCTCAGTCTTTCATTCCCTATCATCATTAGCCAGAATACCAGGCAAAAGCATTCAACAGCCCCTTAACTTCCCATATGGATATATCTTCTTGTAAACATTTTCTTGTTTTAAAAACCTTGGCGTGCTCAACAATTAAAAGCAGCGACTGGCAATAACCTTGGCGTGCTCAACAAATAAAAGCAGTGACTGCCAATAACGTAACTATATATCCATACGGGACATGCTCGGGTGTGCATACAAGATCACAAATTGCAACACCCTTACATCATCTTTTGGTGTGCTAGCGATTTTAAACAACTAGCAATCACCCAATAACAAATAGCAATCACCCAATAACAAATAGCTCAAATAATCAACATCTTTTCACGTACATCGGATCAATGATCGTACGTTACTTAATCATCAAAGAGATCATCATCTTGCATAGGCATTAACATCATTCATTTACATAAATTGAAATAGTGATTCTACGTAATCAGTAAGAAAGAGAGTGGAATGAGTATATATTTGCCTTGGTCCTTAGCTAAACTCAATATATTGGTTGCAATAGGGTTATGTAAAACATCGTTGTTGGTATAACATGAGAAATTTATGCTTTGGAAGATGATTATGCAAAAACAGAGAATGATCATTAGGGCACGAAGTTGCCTGTCAGAGAATATTTTACTCGTCAGGGGATGGTTCACTCGTCAGGGGATACATTACCCATCAGGGGATGCATGCCTGTCAAGAGATAATCTTGTTCATCGCCAAACTCATCCGGTGACAGCTTGTTCAGCGCCGAACTCCCCAAGTCATCGCTGAACTCATCAGTGGATGATTTGTCCAGCACCAAACTCCTCGATGGATAAATGTTCAGTACCAAACTCACTTGTTCAGCGCCAAACCTGTCGAAGACAAAACATAGATGCTCATCAAAGACTAACAAATATCTAATCAGAGACTAATGACATCATCTTAACCCATCAGAGACTAAGGCTGACGTCATTAAAGATTATCATTAACTCATCAGAGACTGATGACATCATCGTAACCCATCAGAGACTAAGGGTGACGTCATCAGAGACTAATGTTAACTCATCAGAGACTGATGACGTCATCTTAACCCATCGGAGACTAAGGGTGACATCATCAGAGACTAATGTTAACTCATCAGAGACTGATGACATCATATTGACCCATCAGAGACTAAGGGTGACGTCATCAGAGACTAATGTTAACTCATCAGAGACTGATATTATCTCGTCAAAGATTAACATTATCTCATCAGAGACTGATCATAGAACTTATCTCTGATAAAAGAAAGTCTTCCATGATCAAGAACAATATCTAGCGAAGAACAAACTCAATCTAAGATACATAATCGTCCCTTTAATAACTCAAAAAACCCTACTCTTAACAACTTTATTCTTTCCTAAAGACTTAGCATATACAATGAATACTTTCGGATGCTACTTAAAAAGAAAACGAAAAGCAAAGGAGAACATAAGATTCCTACCTCTTAGGTTGACGAAAGAAATCAAAGCCTGTTTGAAAGTAATCGCCCAGAAGAGAGAACTTGAAATTATATGGAGATGGTAGGTTTAAAGAAGAACTTTAGGAGAGAAAATCTTTAAAAAAGAGATTGAAATGTTATCTCCGAATGAGGTATTTATAGTAGGCTAAGATTAAGCTTTGAGATAAAATCATTGGTTAATAAAACGGCTACTCATCATGATTCTTAACAACTGGATATATGTAATAAGCAACTGCTGTCCTTCATGCACATAAGCTAGTCACTTAAGCAGCTTACTATCTAATTAATATACGTACTCATAATGTAATCATACCTACGTAAGCTATTAAGTTCTTCATGAGACTTACTAAACTGGACGCGTGGCTCCTTCAAGCAATTACGATTGTTACCAAACATGTAAACATAATTTGCTTGTCCTTGTAACTAACATCCAAACAAATTATAACCCTTTAATAGGTCCAAAAATATTCAGACATTTAAAAACATCATATATTAACTATACACGTTAATAAGAAAACAAATATGAGTGAATAAATTATTTATAGATAAACAAATTTCTAGGTCGTCATAGTTCAAGTGTCGAGTTCAACTACTAAGAACTTAGCACAAACCACATCTCAAACTACAATGCATCATCACTAAGTTTTGAATCATAAAATAGTTTATTACATAAGTATCTAATTCAACACAAAAGAACTTAGTACCAATCCCAATCCCAACACAATAACTATTTCTCATCACCAACAAGTTTCCAACACATAGTACTTGTCCAATTATGGTTTATTTCATGAAAGATAAGAACCACACATGTCTTATTTTAGAATGTTATAGTCTCATACCTAGCATAATTTTATTATGATGTATCATCAAATTTGGAATGATACAACAAGTCATAAGAGGCATATCATCAAATTTGGAATTATATAAAGAAACTACAACATCAAGACATATCAAATTATAATACTCAAACAATAGATTAAGAATAAACCATACTAGGTGACAAATCCTTTAAGAGACTCTAATCTAATGGTTTTAATGTTATCTCCTTCATAATGAACTTGTGATGAAAATTCATTATTGGAACATATTGTAAGAGCAACAGCCTCAACACTTTCTTCAACTATTAAAGAGCGTTCAAACAAAATTTGTGCAGTTTGTTTCTTACCACTTCTGGAGCATACAATTAAAAAATTTGTCCTTGGAATATCTAGAACAAAACTTCTATTAACTTCGTTTCTAAAAACTAGAGTACAGAGTTTTAACTTCAAAAATGACAAAACTATTTTTGCCCATTTCATAGATTTACAATACAATACTGCACTATCTAGTGTATATATATACACACTGATATCAAGAGACCATAAAAAATCCTTCTAAAATTAGAGGATTTTAACAACATAAAGCATATCATTGAATACTTATAAAGTATCTCATCAACCTCTAGGACATCTCATATTTCATCAATCTCTAGGGCCTCACATAGCTCTTTTAGAATTACAATGAGTTTACTAAACATGTCAACTACAAAGACTATGTTAATATTTGTTCAAGTCACTACACACATGAGACTACTGACTAGTTTGGATTAATTCAACTGCCCCATTAGTTCATACTTAATCACATTGTGTCTCAATGTCATTGTATCATTGCATCTATTCTAATGAGTAGACTAAGATAAAATCTTGTCTATTTTCAACCTCACTAATATATCAAAACGTTTACACAGTACTATATAAACAAATAATCACAATTCTATTTAACATGTAACATGAGTAAAGTCATTTACTTGAATAACCAAGAACCAATCTCAAGCTCTTTACTTTATGTCAAAACTATTGTAATTTAAGTGCTTATACAAGATCTCAGTTTATAATAATTTGATTAATTAACATATTTAATTATCAAATCCTTACATAATAAACTTTTCAGGTTGATCTGCCTAAATCACCATATAACCAAAATTGTATTCACATCTCAATAATGTAACAACTAGAAGAATACTTATCAAATTCATGTGACAAAAAGATGAATGAGTGTCACAATAAATGTTAGGTTTTAGAACATTTGATGATGATTGTCTTTAGATTACTTAGAGTACAAATGTATAGAAAGTGTTAATTAGTAACACTGAAGTTTTGTAGCCAGTAGTTATCTCTTTGTTTGTAATTCATTCTCTCTTTGTTTGTAATTCATTCATTCTTTGTAAAGAGATACAATTATTCTTTATTTGTAAGTAATTGCTGGAATGGAGTATCAAAGCTTCAGCAAGTCAAAGTGTGTATTTAGTCCGTTGGAGTTTACAAAAAGGCTTGTCGGAGACTGGGAAAACTTGTTAGAGACTAAGGATTTTATCTATTAGAGACTAGTTTTGCCTATTAGAGACTAAGGCTTACATCATCAGAGACTAAGTTTAAAAGTATCAAATACTAAGATGACATCATCAGAGACTAAGACTTAAAGCATCGGAGACTAAATAACTCTATCAGAGACTACACAATCTGACGTCATCAGGGACTAAAAGACCAGAGACAAGTGATGACGTCGCCAGAGACTAAAGATGAAGCGTAAGGGACTAATCGTGATTTATTTCCATATAAGATACATAGTTCGAATTGAATAAGGATTGTCTTCCACGTAAATCAAGATATTATTGAAGATGTAGATGGTAAAGAAACAAGCCAGAAATCTGTTCCAAATCAAAAAGGAAAGATTGTGTTTAATTCAAATAAGGAAGCTGAATCATTATTGATTTAGAATAGAAATTGAATTAATTGGATTTTTCAGTTTTTAGAGAAGCTGTAATTAGGTTTACAAAGAATTGTAATTCGAAGTTGTATAGGTTTTCATAGTTTTGTATCTTTACTATACAGAAAAAAAAAAGTTGATGATCATATTGTTATGATTGTTAGAATTTGTAATCAATTGTTAAAATCAATAAAAGTAATTGTTTATAAATTGATTTGAATTATTGTTCTTTATATTTAGCACGAAGAGTTAATTTCTTAAAGAACAAGTAATCGAAAAGAATTCAAAGAACTTGTATTCAACCCCCCCCCCCCCCCCCCCCCGCCCCCCTCTCTACAAGTTCTCGGCTATCTCACTGGGAAAATAATTGGTATCAGAGTCTGTAATTGAATTTATTCAACTAACACGTTCCAAGAGATGGCCACCGATGAAGCAAGCAACTCTAGCATAATGGCTTATGCAAGAAGTCGTGATGGTGGAACCAGGATTCCAATTCTTAAAAGAGAAGAATATCCTATGTGGAAGCAAAAGATGTACATGCACTTGAAAGCAACAGATCCAGAATATATTGTTAGGATTGAGAAGGGTCCATATCTACCCAGGATGTGACGGCCCCAAAACCCTTACCGAATTAGGGTTCCGTCAAAGGGAAATAAAACTACATCTCTTCATTAATGGAATTCAATAATATTTAAGGAGAGATACCAGTAAGTTATTACAATCCAAAATATTACACCATCAGCGGAAGCTAAACTATCCTCAGCTTTCAGTCTATGTACAATTTAGCTTTTATCATCTTCCTTCCTCATTTCCTTCGTTTCCTTAGTGGCCACCCAAAGGGGTCAACATGACTTAGCAGCCATACATCCTTGTTTTTCCCTTATCAGAGGGTTCAGCCTTTGTACTACGTCCTGCAAAATATTAAATTCAACAAGAATGAGCGGTTTACGCTCAACAACTATATAAATAGATCAAAGAATAAAACTGAAATATTAATGGGAGTTCAATTCTGTTTATGAGGTTCAGTGGAGTAATACTAATGCCTTGGAAATCCTTTAAAAATCTTGAGGATTACTAATGATAAAAATTGTGTAATCCTTCATGAGACAATGTATAACTTCCTTGAAATAAAATATCCATCGGGGGCTAAACCCGTTGGATCTGCTAACCATACGGTATACAGCTGGCCTAACTGTGCCCGTATGATCCCTCATTGTGTGAACATACGTAGTCACATATCATTCTTCTATGTCAGGTAAAAGAACAAATCAGTACCTTTCCTTTCCTCTAGCCAACCATGTGGCTTAGCCCCTTTTACGGGACACCTCGTTTCATGTACTTACACGGATATAATCATTTAAGAACAATTGATACATCAAAGTTTAGTTATATCCATGTACTTTCAGTCATATCATGCTAGCAGAATTTAAAGCATAGCATTCTCAATTAATAAAGTAATTGAAATATATAAATTGCAGCCTTACTCGCATATCGAATCAAATGATCATGCGTTAACTTGAATAAACATCAGATTGAATATAGATATACTTGCCTCAGTCCTTAGCAAAATAAACTCAACTTCAGATTACTCGTGAATGGGTTATTCTGTACAATTAATATGAGAAATTAATACCTTGATAAAAATAAGGAGGAAAAATGCACATGTGAGATGTCCTTAAACCTTGAAAGTTTTAAGTGTGACGCCATCAGGGACTACTTTAACCCATCAGAGATTGATGACGTCATCTTAACTCATCGGAGACTAAGGTTGACGTCGTCTGAGACTAAACTTAGCCTATCGGAGACTAAGGATGACGTCCTCTTCGGACACTAATTAACTCATAAGAGACTAATGACGTCATCTTAACTCATCGGACACTAAGGGTGACGTCATCAGAGACTAAGTTTAAATCTCCTACATCAGAGACTAACATTTGCTCGTCGGAGACTAACATTAACTCATCAGAGACTAATGTTAACTCGTCAGAGACTAATATTTACTCATCGGAGACTAATGTTATCTCGTCAGAGACTAACTTTATCTTATCAGAGACTAAGAATTCCTTCATCAGAGACTAAAAAATTTTCTTCATCGGAGACTAATTCCAACCCATCAGAGACTAAGTTGGAACTCGTCTCAGATACAGGGTTGTCTTCCTCACTCCTCCATGGGTGGTGTTCTCAACCATAACCACACTTAGGTCAACTCTTATCATCTTTTTAGTGACATGACACAACATTTCTTGGGGTCTACTAAAACTCGCAGACACAGTTTAGGCTTCAAAATTCAAGTTGACAAGGCTCAAGCATGGTGTTTTAAAACTGATGAACAGAATGTACAAACTCAAATTTAGGATGCATAATCATCCTTTCTGTGGTGCATAAGCTTCTTTTCATAAAACAACATATTCTTTAAAAGCTTTATTCTTTTTGAAGACTTAGCACACACAACTCATACTCTCGAAAGCTATGCAAGAAGAAAACAAAGAAGAACATAAGATTCTTACTTCTTGACTTGACGGAAAGGATTAAAACTTGTCTGAAAGTAATTGTCGGAAAGAAAGGACTTCAAATTGTATGAAGATGGTAAGTTTAAAGAAGCACTTTAGAAGAGAAAATCTTTAGAAAAGAGACTGAAATGTTACCTCCAAATGAGGTATTTATAACAAGCTGAGATTGAGCCTTGACATAAGATGATTGGCTAATCTGGACGGTAAAACGGTTGTTCATCATAACCTCTTTGACAGCAAACAGCTGATGTCCTACATGCACAAAGACTTGCCAGCCACCTAAACAGCTCCTAATCAAACACGTAGTTACAAACTACGTAATCCTCTTATCCTCTTCCAAGTTGATCAATATAATCTTATATGGGATTTGCTAATCCCCCTTTTAATACCTTTTAAGGAGCTTAACCTCATAATCACGGATATCAGATCAACATAAAAAAAATTTCATTGAAGATATGAATTCATCATTCATAACTAAAGAGATTAACCTCCATGCAAAATACAAATAACACAAAAATGACATTTAACTCAAAATGAATTATTTTTTATCATAAAATACATTTACAATTTTCGGGTTCTCACATCCTCCCTCCCTTAAAAGAAGTTTCGTCCACGAAACTTAGCTAACAAAAAGTTGAGGATATTTGTCGATCATGGTACTCTCAAGCTCCCAAGTAGCTTCTTCTACATTGTGATTCCTCCATAACACTTTTACGGAAGGAATCTCCTTATTCCTTAAAATCTTTATTTGTCGATCCAAGATTTGTACAGGAATTTCTTCATAATGCAGATCTGGTTGAAGCTTAATCGGCTGATAATCAATTATTCCTTTATGATCTGCCTTGTAAGGGCGTAATACCGAAACATGAAATATGTCATGAATGTAAGTTAGAGCTGGTGTTAGAGCTGGTGGTAGAGCTAATTGGTAAGCTACTTCACCTATTCTTCTCAGCACCTTGAATGGTCCCACGTAGCGGGGACTCAACTTTCCTTTCTGGCCAAAACGCATTATACCTTTCCAAGGCGATACTTTTAATAATGTATGACTTCCAATTTCCAAGGTTTCATCTTTCTTATGTTGGTCAGCGTATCGTTTCTGTCGGTCTTGAGTTGCCTTCATTCTCATTTTGATTACCTTGATTGCTTCCTCGGTTTGTTGGATTATCTCTGATCCTATTAGCTTCCTTTTTCCTACTTCATTCCAGTTAAGTGAAGTTTTGCACCTTCGACCATATAGTGCTTCAAATGGTGCCATACCAATGCTGGCATGATAGCTATTGTTATATACGAATTCAATCAAGGGCAGATGGTTGTCCCAGTGGTTCTTAAAATTGAGAACACAAGCGCGTAGCATATCCTCCAGCGTTTGGATTGTTCATTCAGATTGACCATCTGTTTGGGGATGATAAGCTGTGCTTATGTCCAATCTTGTCCCCAGATATTCTTGGAAACTTTTCCAAAACCTTGAGGTAAACCTCGGGTCCCGGTCAGAAACGATGGAGACTGGCACTCCATGTCGGTTCACAATTTCCTTAACATATAATCTTACCATCTGATCCATCTTATATGTATACTTGATGGCTATAAAGTGTGCCGACTTGGTCAATCTATCAACTATGACCCAAATGGCGTTCATTCCACCAAGTGTGGTTGGTAAACCAACTACGAAATCCATTGTGATAAACTCCCATTTCCACTCGGGAATCTCCAATGGTTGAAGCAGTCCACTTGGTTTTTGATGCTTTGCTTTAATTCTTTCGCATGACAAGCATCTATTTACCCATTTGGCTATTTCCCTCTTCATGTCGGGCCACCAAAAGTTTTGCTTCAAATCTTGGTACATTTTTGTGCCTCCAGGATGAATAGAAAGCTTGGAATTGTGAGCTTAATGTAGAAGTTCTTGCTTCAATTCGGTCTTTGTAGGAATCCAGATTCGACCATCATATCGTAACAATCCATCATTGTGCATACAACACCTGCTTTTTCCTCCTTTAATTAATTTGTCCATTTCTTTGCAATGCTCTGTTTGTGCGATTTTAATAAGATCGTGTAATCAAGGTCGAGCTCGGATTTCTTCTTCCATATCTATTTTCTGGGCAGTAGTAAGAGCATTTAATTGAAGACGCTCAAATTCCTTTCTGATTTCTTCTTGGAGGGTCATTATATTCAGTCTTTCACGATGGCTGAGCGCGTCGGCAACCACATTTGCCTTCCCAGGATGATAGTTAATAGAGCAGTCGTAGTCTTGAATCAATTCCAACCATCGCCTTTGCCGCATGTTAAGTTCTTTTTGCGTAAATATATACTTCAAACTTTTGTGATCAGTATATATCTCGCACTTCTCACCGTAAAGATAGTGCCTCCAAATTTTTAGCACAAAAACGATAGCAGGCAATTCTATGTCATGGGTAGGGTATCGTTTTTCGCAATCCTTTAACTGCCTTGAGGCATAAGCAATCACCTTGCCATGTTGCATTAAAATTGCTCCAAGTCCTTGCTTTGACGCATCACTGTAAATGACGAATTCTCCCTTGTCATCAAGTAAAGCCAAGATAGGAGCAGTAGTCAACCTTGCTTTTAACTCTTGAAAGCTTTTCTCACACTCCAGAGTCCAAACAAAATTTTCAGTTTTCCTTGTTAATCTCATCAGGGGCACTACTAGTTTTGAAAAATCCTTAATAAATCTCCAGTAGTAGCCTGCTAAACCTAAGAAACTCTTTATTTCGGTTGGGTTTGATGGTTGAGGCCATTTCGTGATTGCTTCAATCTTACTGGGGTCCACTACAACACCAGTTTTGTTAATCGCATGACCTAGAAACTTCACTTTCAGCTAAAACTCACATTTGGAAATCACATTTGCTCCTTTCTTAGAATTTCCAATGTTGTTCTCAGGTGATCCTCGTGTTCTTTTGCTATCTTAGAATAGATAAGAATATCATCAATGAAAACGATGATGAACCTATCCAAAAATGGTTTGAAAACACGATTCGTCAATTCCATGAAAGCCGCTGGGGCATTTGTTAGTCCAAATGGCATCACTAAGAATTCATAGTGGCCATAACGAGTTCAAAATGCCGTCTTTGATATGTCCTCCTCTTTGATCTTTAATTAGTGGTACCCTGAGCAAAGATCAATTTTCGAGAAATACTTCCCTCCTTTAAGTTGATCAAAAAGATCGTCTATCCTCAGCAGGGGGTACCTATTCTTAATTGTGACCTTGTTCAATTCTCAATAATCTATGCAGAGTCTCATCGATCCATCTTTCTTTCGAACAAACAGTACTGGCGCACCCCAGGATGATACACTTGGTCTGATAAATCCTTGATCTAGAAGCTCCTACAATTGCACCATCAGCTTCTTCATTTCAGATGGTGCCATTCGATATGGGGCTTTGGAAATTGGTGCAGTACCTGGAATTAAGTTGATTTCAAAATTTACATCTCTGTCCGAGGGTAAACCGGGCAACTTTTCTGGAAATATGCCTAAAAATTCCTTTACAACAGGAACACTCTCAATTCCTATCTTATTCTTGTTAGTGTCATGCACATATGCTAAGAAGGCTTCGTAACCTTTGCGAATCATCTTCCTTGCCTGGATCATGGTCAAGAATGGTGATGATTTTACCATTTTGGTGCCATGGAACCAAACCTTTGCTTTCTGGGGAGATCGTAAAATGACTCTCTTCTTCTTGCAGTCAATGTTGGCTTAAGATCGGCGAATATAACGTCGAATTCTCCCAAAAGGAAAGGATTAAGATCGGCGAAAAATTCATGCTGGTTTATCTTCAAAGTGCAATTAGGGTAAATGCAATCAATGCTTACTACCTCGCAATTGGCAATGACTACCTCTAAAGGTTCAGATAGATGCTCAGGCAAGATTAGCATGCTTCTAGCTAACCGTTCAGATATAAAACTACGAGTAGCGCCTGAATCAAATAATACATGAGCAGGTATAGAGTTTACTAGTACTGTACCTGTGACAACATCATCAGAAGCCACTGCATCTTGTACTGTCATATTGTAGGTCCTTGGTTGTGGCCGTGCTGGTACTGTGTTGGCTCCTATCGGCATTGGTCTGCCTCCTTTCTTTTGAGGGCAATTGGGAGAGATGTGCCCTTCTGCTCCGCACATGTAACAGATTCTTACTGGGGCTAATGGCCGGTTAAACTACCGGGGTTGTTGTTGAGGTCTCCCTTGGAATAAGGTACTGGCGGGGTTCAAGGTCGGACAGTTTGAAGAGAAGTGCCCTGGTTGGTGGCACTTGAAGCAAACGTCTCTTCCTTTCATACACGGATTTGTGCCATGGTTCTTTCCGCAATTTGTACATACGACAATCTTCTTGGAATTTTCATCTGATGATTGCTCCTTTTACTTCCTTTTTCCGCTGCTGATCAGATTGTTATTGTTACTACTCCCTTCTTCTTTCTTTATACTTGCACCACCAAAGTTTTAATGATTTCTTTTTTCGTTTCCCTTCCTTCTGTCTCCCTTCTTATTTTCTCGATTAAAATCATACACCGTCTTGTTACTCCATTCTGCAATTCTTGCTTTCTCAACAATCGCGTCAAAAGTCTCTAACTGAAAAATTGTTACCTGTCTCAAGATCCACGGGTTTAATCCTTATTCAAATCTTCGGGACTTCCTCCCTTCATCACTCACCTGATGGGGAGCGTATCTCATTAGCTCATTAAATTTTGCCTCGTACTCGTCCACCGTCATGGACCCTTGCTTCAGGTTTAGAAATTTTAATTCCATTGCGTTGGAGACACTTAGAGGATAGAACTTTTCTCTGAATCTCTGGGTGAACTGTTCCCAGGTTATTATAGTATCGGTACTTCCTGCAATCTCCCTCTTTGCTAGCTCCATCCTCTTAGCTCCTTTCCACCAGTGGTTGGCTTCTTCTTTTATCATGAAAGCCGCATACTTAGTCTTACAATCTTTTGGTACATCCATTAAATCGAAGGCTTTCTCGATCTCTTCCAACCAATATTGTGCTACTGTAGGTCCTCCTCTTCCGTCAAAGGTCGGTGGGTTAATGCCAGTGAACTCTCGGATACAAGGTCCATAGGAAATAGGCCTAAGTGGTTGTGGCATTGGTGGAGTTGGTTGGTTTGTGGCCACGACCTCTCAAATGATCTGAAGAAATTGAGCTAATGGATTATCATCTGTGTTCCTGGTAGTATTGTTGTGGTTGGTAGCATTATCATCATTGGTTGGTGGTGGAACGTGTGGAGAATTGCGGTTAATTCCTTCCACCTCATCTGAGCTATCGTCTTCTATGACAACTTTATCAATATTATCAGCTTGGTTTTTCCTTTCCAGGTGTACAGAATTTTCGGGCCTCGAAATGTTCTTTAGGGAGGTTATCTTTCTGCCTCCAGCCATGATCTGATATATTATAAGCATAAAGTTATACATCCTTTACAAAACATTCCATTCCTTATGTGGTTCAAGAAATTAATGAAGCCAATAATGAAAATTTATAGAATGAAGAGCACTATGTGAAACATAAATATTTAGATGCATCTTCATAATCATCACCCTTATACATAAGAGAATATCATAACATCATCCTTTATCATTCTCAAAACTAGCCAGTCATAGGCCAAAAACAAACTAACTAGAGGAAAACATCAGTAGTAATCATAGTTACCCTTTGAGGTTTACTAGAATAAAAACAAAATAGACTATTTCTAAAACTCCACATTAGTCTCTTTCACTTAATCCTCCTCGTCTTCCGTGTCCAACCGTCCCTCTAGCTCTGCCTCTTATTCCCACTGTCGAGACTGTACATGCGTCTCCTCAATATGGCGTGCACAGTGAGTGCTCATCTGTTCCAAACATGTCATCATTGGATTGGCCTTTGCTGCTGCGATCATCTGCGCATGCATCTCTAATGCTAAACAGTGGTACAAGCTCTGAGTCAGCCAGAAGGAGGATTGCCATGCTGATGCAGCTATACGAAATCTAGAAATAGTAGTAGCCTATCATCATATGGTCATAGTTTGAGCTCCTAATTGATGGTGAACTTCTGCATCATATTCTCGTACCATCTCATCATGGGAGGGCACTAATATTTGGGGTATAGACGAGACAAGTTTCGAAGTGTCGTGTTTTGTTGTAAAAACATCTTGCGTCGTGTCACGGTTGCGGATAGAATGGTAACGTGTCGTGATCTTCCGTGATGTGCAGCGAATCAACGGACTGCGACGGAAAGTAAAGGATCCAGCCTTTCACGTCGGCATTGGGGCACGGATGGGGTCCCTTTGTACTGGAGATGATGTATGTCCACTTGGTGGTGTGGGGGTGAACAATGGAAACTCCACACTAGGCTCTTCTTCCTCATCAGATAAACTATTGTAGACTGGAATGTTTACCCCAACAGAACGCGCAAGGGATCTAGAATGATCTCCATCCATCTACATAAAACATTATAAGTTAGAATTTTAGACTTTCCCATGAACCAAGCATACAACGTTAAGTCTATAATGTGGTGCATTAAAGAAAATCTTAACTTCCCTTAACAATTTCTAACCTTAAAGGTTTTAAAACATCTGATCCTAGCACAAGCCTTAACCCTTACTTGAATTCTATTGCCTCCATTCTATAGTCAGATCCTTAAATTCTTTACTTAAATACTTCGGAAATGTACTACAGTATTCCCTACTTCTGGATAAGATCTACGGGCAGTGTTTCCTATAAATCACCTCTGGTCGTAAGTAGGTTTCTGATACTGAATTAGGGTTCTGTCAAAGGGAAATAAAACTACATCTCTTCATTCATGGAATTTAATAATATTTAAGGAGAGATAATAGTGAGTTATTACAATCCAAAATATTACACCATCAGCGGAAGCTAAACTATTCTCAGCTTTCAGTCTATGTACAATTTAGCTTTTATCATCTTCCTTCCTCATTTCCTTCCTTTCCTTAGTGGCCACCCAAAGGGGTCAACATGACTTAGCAGCCATGCATCCTTGCTTTCCCCTTATCAGAGGGTTCAGCCTTTGTACTACGTCCTGCAAAATATTAAATTCAACAAGAATGAGCGGTTTACGCTCAACAACTATATAAATAGATCAAAGAATAAAACTGAAATATTAATGGGAGTTCAATTCTGTTTATGAGGTTCAGTGGAGTAATACTAATGCCTTGGAAATCCTTGAAAAATCTTGAGGATTACTGATGATAAAAATTGTGTAATCCTTCTTGAAACAATGTATAACTTCCTTGAAATAAAATATCCATCGGGGGCTAAACCCGTTGAATCTGCTAACCATACGGTATACAACTGGCCTAACTGTGCCCGTATGATCCCTCATTGTGTGAACATACGTAGTCACATATCATTCTTCTAGGTCAGGTAAAAGAACAAATCAGTACCTTTCCTTTCCTCTAGCCGGTCATGTGGCTTAGCCCCTTTTACGGGACACCTCGTTTCATGTACTTACACGGATATAATCATTTAAGAACAATTGATACATCAAAGTTTAGTTATATCCATGTACTTTCAGTCATATCATGCTAGCAGAATTTAAAGCATAGCATTCTTAATTAATAAAGCAATTGAAATATATAAATTGCAGCCTTGCTCGCATATCAAATCAAATGATTATCCGTTAACTTGAATAAACATCAGATTGAATATAGATATACTTGCCTCAGTCCTTAGCAAAATAAACTCAACTTCAGATTACTCGTGAATGGGTTATTCTGTACAATTAATATGAGAAATTAATACCTTGATAAAAATAAGGAGGAAAAATGCACATGTGATGTCCTTAAACTTTGAAAGTTTTAAGTCTGACGCCATCAAGGACTAATTTAACCCATCAGAGATTGATGACGTCATCTTAACTCATCGGAGACTAAGGCTGACATCATCCGAGACTAAATAACTCATCAGAGACTGATGACGTCATCTTAACTCATCGGAGACTAAGGCTGACGTCGTCTGAGACTAAACTTAGCCTATCGGAGACTAAGGATGACGTCCTCTTCGGAGACTAATTAACTCATAAGAGACTGATGACGTCATCTTAACTCATCGGACACTAAGGGTGACGTCATCGGAGACTAACTTTAAATCTCCTACATTAGAGACTAACATTTGCTCGTCGGAGACTAACATTAACTCATCAGAGACTAATGTTAACTCGTCAGAGACTAATATTTACTCATCGGAGACTAATGTTATCTCGTCAGAGACTAACTTTATCCCATCAGAGACTAAGAATTCCTTCATCAGAGACTAAGAAATTTTCTTCATCGGAGAATAACTCCAACCCATCAGAGACTAAGTTGGAAATCGTCTCAGATACAGGGTCGTCTTCCTTACTCCTCCATGGGTGGTGTTCTCAACCATAACCACACTTAGGTCAACTCTTATCATCTTTTCAGTGACACGACACAACATTTCTTGGGGTCTACTAAAACTTGCAGACATAGTTTAGGCTTCAAAATTCAAGTTGACAAGGCTCAAGCATGGTGTTTTAAAACTGATGAACAGAATGTACAAACTCAAATTTAGGATGCATAATCATCCTTTCTGTGGTGCATAAGCTTCTTTTCATAAAACAACATATTCCTTAAAAGCTTTATTCTTTCCTGAAGACTCAGCACACACAACTCATACTCTCGGAAGCTATGCAAAAAGAAAACAAAGAAGAACATAAGATTCTTACCTCTTGACTTGACGGAAAGGATTAAAGCTTGTCTGAAAGTAATTGTCCAAAAGAAAGGACTTGAAATTGTATGAAGATGGTAAGTTTAAAGAAGCACTTTGGAAGAGAAAATCTTTAGAAAATAGACTGAAATGTTACTTCCAAATGAGGTATTTATAACAAGCTGAGATTGAGCCTTGACATAAGATGATTGGCTAATCTGGACGGTAAAACGGTTGTTCATCATAACCTCTTTGACAGCAAACAGTTGTTGTCCTACATGCACAAAGACTTGCCAGCCACCTAAACAGTCCCTAATCAAACACGTAGTTACAAACTACATAATCCTCCCATCCTCTTCTAAGCTGATCACTATAATCTTATATGGGATTTGTTAATCCCCCTTTTAAAACCTTTTAAGGAGCTTAACCTCATAATCACGGATATCACATCAACATAAAAAAAATTTCATTGAAGGTATGAAGTCATCATTCATAACTAAAGAGATTAACCTCCATGCAAAATACAAATAACACAAAAATGACATTTAACACAAAATGAATTATTTCTTATCATAAAATACATTTACAATTTTCGAGTTCTCACACAGGAAATTTATTCCTACTAAAACTTTTGAAGGATCTGTTGTGGCCGAACACTTTGAACTTGCTCCTGAAAGTGATTATACAAACGAAGACAAGTTGCAAGTGTTAAAAGATGCTAAAGTAATGAACATACTCTACAACGGTATTGACAAAAATATGTTCACAAGCATCATTAATTGCACGACATCTAAACAAATTTGGGACACCATCAAAGTCCTGTGTGAAAGGTTTGACCAAGTCCGAAAGAACAACAGATCTTTGTTGACTCAACAATATGAGTTCTTTTAAGCAAAGCCTGGTGAACCAATAACGTCATTCTATGATAGGTTCAATACTTTGCTCAATGACTTGAAGATACTTGGTAAGTCCTATGATAATGAGGATGTCAACACCAAGTTCATGAGATCTCTCCCACCAAGCTGTGATCCAAAGACTACTGCAATAAGAGAGGCTCATGACTTGGACACCCTCACACTGGACAGACTCTACGGTAATTTGAAGACATATGAACTTGAAGTAGAACAACGACAATGCATACACGGCAAGGACAGAGGAGCTGCGTTGATGGTTGAGACAAACAAGTCTCAAGAGAAGCCTGATAATGAAACTTCCAGTGCAAGCTCGACTGATGAAGAAACTAAATCAATCACTGATGATGACATGGAGGAATTCATGGCTTTTATGGTGAAGCAATTCAAAATATTTAGAGCTAGCAAAAAAGGAAGAAAATCATCAAGGAAGCCTAACCCTAAACGTGAGAGTCAAAAAGTCGCCTTCGATTTAAAGAAAATAAGATGTTACAATTGTGACAGGTTAGGGCACTTTACCAATGAGTGCAAGAAGCCTAGATCTAATGATAGATCTAAGGATGAAAAATCAAGGAAGTCGGGGAATGACTTTGCTGACAAGAAAGCTAAATCAAAGAGCAAAGCCTTGATTACTGAGGATAAATATTGGATTGACAACGACTCTGATGAAGAAGTTGTCAACTTTGCCCTAATGGCTCGAAGTGACGAGTTAAGTGATTCTACAAAGGTGTGTGATACAAATCAGAATTTTAATGTGCTTAACTTAATTGATACATCTAGTATAGAAAACATACAAAAAGATATGTCTGATTTGCATGTTAGTTTTAGATCTTTAACTATTGAACATACTAATGTAAAAGAATCACGTGACCTTCTCTTAAAAAGAAACAAATTTCTTGAAAAGAGATTGGTACAATTTGAAACTATCAAGTCTGACTTAAACAAAGCTCATCATATGATCAATGCTTTGAAAAAGAGGGAATATTACTTAGTAGAGCAACTTGAAAATGCTCAAGCTAAGATTAAACGGTGGAATACTTCCTCTAAAAAGTTGACAGACTTGGTAGAGTGTCAAACAATAGGTCAAAAATCTGGACTAGGTTATGACGAATATCTAGACAAGAGTTCAGATTTAGATGATCTATTTGAAGCTGCGAACTCCTTGACTAGTAAGCCGAATGTAATAAAAAGAATTAATTTTGTTTCTCCTATTAATGAACCCAAATTCATCAACACTCAAGATCAACAAATCACTGCAAAAACAGAAATTGATCAAAAGACAGTGAATGTTGTTGATAAGAGTAAAAATAAAAGATTAAATATTGGGTTCATGACAAAGACACAGTTAAGTAAAAAATTGGAAAATCTTCCAGACAAAGAGGCTGAAAAGTCAGTGGAGTTAAGCAGAAATAAGAAAAATAGGAATGGAAAAATTGGCATTAATAAATATACAAATTATGCTAGAATGCCTGATGCTCCTAGAAAGACATGTCATGTATGTGGTAACCCCAACCACATAGCTATTCACTGTAGGAGCAAAAATAAAATTCCTATAACTGAGACTGCACCTTCAAAGATAATAAAAGAAAAATCATCTGTAAAAAGGTTAGATCATCTTTGCATTAACATTAAAAATTCAAAGCTTGGCAGTCTCTCACAAAAAGGTAGCAAGACTAATGATTGTCCAATTAAAATCAAAAATGCTAAAAGACAATCAACTCAATCTGAGTCAAGTCTTGAGTCTACGACTAGTGAGAAAGGACCCAAGAAAGTATGGGTCCCAAAAAATTCTAACTAGTTACTCTTTACTGTGCAGGGCAAAAAGAAGAAATCATGGTACTTGGACAGTGGATGTTCAAGGCACATGACTGGAGATAAGTCCCTGCTAAAACAGTATGAAGAGAAAAGTGGCCCAAAAGTCACTTTTGGAGATGACAGCAAAGGCCATACGAAGGGTTATGGCAGTGTTGAACATGGAGATATCATCTTCACTAAAGTAGCACTAGTTGACGGCTTAAAGCACAATTTACTAAGTGTGAGTCAACTATGTGATAAGGGATTCAATGTCACCTTTAAAAAAGATCAATCAATGCTCGGTGTGTGACAAAGAATCTGATAATGTGATATTGTTAGAGATAAAATAATGATGATGATGATTATGTAATAAATTGTGCAACTGTAAATACTTGAGGTATTTTATAAACCTTAAGATCAGCACAAGTTTTGCATCCACTGATGATAAGTTTATTCATCAGTGGATAGTTAATAACTTCACAAGACAAGTCAGAAAACAGGAACATTCAAAGGACTTGACAAAGTGAAGGAGAATGTCTGATGCTACTTGTAAGCAAACGAAGTATTCTGCACATCAGAAGTTCTAAATCAAAGCTACGTTGATTAAGTATCATCAGGGGAACCCATCAGGGGAACCCATCAGGGGAACCCATCAGTGGGAACCCGTCAGGGGAACCCATCAGGAGAACCCATCAGGGGGAACCCATCAGGGGAACCCATTAGGGGGAACCCATCAGGGGGAACCTGTCAGGGGAACCTGTCAGGGGAACCTGTCAGGGTATGACGAGGGCAGACCAATCCGTCAGTGAAACGCTTCGGGACATATCAGTGTCAGGGAAACCCATCAGGGTAACCTGTCAGGGAGAATGACCAACATGACATCAGTAGAAGCCATCAGTGTATGCCGTCAGCTATAACCATCAGGGTCAAGAAGCACTGAGTATAACTCAAGTGAAGGACGAAGCCCTGATCCAGTCAATAACCATCAGGGGATCTTGAAGCACTGATCAAAGTCCGTCAGGGCTAGCAGTCAGTGGATCGTTGTGACAGCATACATCCGTCATCAGTTCTTACACGGAAATCAACGTAACGTGTTACAGAAGCAAGAAATATTAACTGGAAAGATATTTCTTGAAGTTTGTTAATGGTCCAATGAGAACTCTCACGCATTAAATGCACACAGATCAGGGGAAGAAAAGCAGCAACAAAGTTTGTAGCAGTCTGACACATAAAGTTTAGATGTGACATACTTGCGGCTAAGTTGAGAAGAGAAGCACGTCACAAGAACGTGATTTCAACCCACTGATTAATATATAAGCAACAGAGCTCTCATTACAAAATCAACGATTGATTGAATCCATCCAAAAAGATCAAACAAACACTGAAGCACAAAACACTAGAGAGAAGCTTTGCAATAGATCTTGAGAGAGATATTTCAGAGAATATTAGAAGCTAGTGAGTGTGAGAAGCTATGAACTTTATTCACAGAATTTGTAGCTGTAAATCACATTTGTGATTATACAGATTTCCAGAAAAACCTCGAGTTATAATATAACTATTTTAACTTGAATCTGTGTGTTCATTTCATATAGTTTTTCCTGGTTGTTCAACTGTTTTCAATAAGCATTATAAGTTTTTTTTAAGTGCGAAAAGTTTCAGGTGTTTGTATTCAACCCCCCCTTCTACAAATACTTGTGCTAATATTGCACTAACAGATATTGGTAGGGAAAAGAAAATGAAATTTGTATGTCACAAACCTGATTTCTTCCTCCGATCAAATCACATGTCTCTATAGCAAAGCTTCAACTGATGAAAGTTGGCTTTGGCATAAGAAACTTTCCCACTTGAAATTTAAGAATATCAACAAGCTTGTGAGGAAAGGATTGGTAGATGGCATTCCACAATTGGAGTTCACTCAAGATGGATTGTGTGACTCATGCCAGAAAGAGAAACAAAAGAGTGTATCATTCAAAAGCAAACCAGTAACATCAATCACTGACCCTTTACAGTTGCTACACATGGATTTATTTGGTCAAGTGAATGTGATGTCTATCTTAAGAAATAGATATGCTTTGGTTATTGTGGATGATCACACGAGGTATACTTGGGTAAAATACCTCCATACAAAAGATGAAGCTACTCAGTTGATAATTGATCATGTCAAGAAGATAGAAACTGAGTCAGGAAAAATAGTAAGGGTAATAAGGAGTGATAGAGGAACAGAATTCAAGAATACCCAAGTTATTGAATTCTGCACTGAAAAAGGAATAACTCACCAATTCTCTGCTCCAAGAACCCCTCAACAAAATGGAGTTGTTGAGAGGAAAAACAGAACCCTTATTGAAGCAGCAAGGACTATGTTGCAAGAAGCTAAGCTTCCTACTTATTTTTGGGAAGAAGCTATTAGCACAGCTTGCTTTACACGTAATAGATCCTTGATAAACAAAGCATATAACAAAACACCTTATGAATTAATGACAGGGAGAAAACCAACTCTCAAGTTTTTACATATGTTTGGTTGTAAGTGCTTTGTACTGAGAGACTCATCAGAGACAAGAGGAAATTTTGATAACAAGTCTGATGAGGCAATCTTCTTAGGTTATTCTCTGTCAAGCAAACCATAAAGAGTTTATAATCTAAGAACAAAAGTCATTGTGGAATCAATTCAAGTTGTATTTGATGATAAAAAGATTCCAGGAATGATGGGATAAGGATTGCATGAACCTCTCAGTTTTGAGAATGAATTGATTGCATGGGAATATCCATCAGAGATCAATGACAAACCCCAAGATAGTAATGATCCCTACATAAGTGAGGGAGAGTTAACAGTTGTGCATGAAGTACCAAGGACTAATACTCTATCAGAGACAAGAGTATTAGATGAATCACAAGAGACCAGTGACATTAGTATACCATCGGAGACTAATGGTTCACCAGGGACTAGTGTCACTAATGCACAATCGGAGACTATCTTGACACCAGGGACTATAGAGATAAACAACTCAAGGGAACTAATAATGAAGAAGTCAATGGTATAAGGGGAGCAGTCTCTGATCATGAAGCTAGATTAGACAATATCAATCTAGAAAATGAAGCCTCCACTTTAAGATCAAATCTTCCACGTGCAATTCCATGGTTGAGAGACCACATACCAGATTTGATCATTGGAAGTTTAGAGGATGGAGTCAAGACTAGAAGTGCAACTCAAAATGAATGTCTATATCTCAATTTTCTCTCAAAGATTGAACCAAAGAAAATTGAGGAAGCACTTCAAGATCCTGACTGGATAATAGCCATGCAAGAGGAGTTAAACCAATTCACAAGAAACAAAGTCTGGAGACTGGTACCCAATCCAAGGAATAGATCTATAATAGGTGCCAAATGGGTCTTCAGAAATAAATTGGATGAAACTGGTACAATTACAAGGAATAAAGCAAGACTGGTTGCAAAAGGATATTCTCAAGAAGAAGGAATAGATTATGATGAAACTTTTGCACCAGTAACAAGACTTGAAGCAATCAGAATCTTCTTGGCTTTTGCAACCTACAAGAACTTAAAGGTGTACCAGATGGTTGTCAAAAGTGCTTTCTTAAATGGAAAATTGGAAGAGGAAGTCTATGTTTGTCAACCCCCAGGTTTTGTAAACTCCAAACTTCCAAATCATGTCTACAGGTTAGACAAAGCACTTTATGGCTTAAAACAAGCACCAAGAGCCTAGTATGATACTTTATCTCAATTTTTACTTGAAAATAAATTTGTTAGAGGTATCATATATAAAACTTTATTTTATAGAAAGCAAGGCTCTGACATCATACTTGTGCAAATTTATGTTGATGATATTATATTTGGTTCTACAAATGAAAAACTCTGTGAAAAATTTTCAAAACTAATGCAGTCTAGATATGAAATGAGTATGATGGGAGAATTAACATTTTTCTTAGGATTGCAAATAAAACAATCAACTGATGGAATTTTTATCAGACAGTCCAACTATATCAAAGACTTATTGAAAAAATATGATTTAGTTGATTGTGCATCTGCAAAAACACTCATGCCTACTGCCACTAAGCTAGATAAGGATTTAAAAGGAAAGAAAATTGATATTACTAGCTATAGAGGCATGATAGGCTCTCTTTTATATCTAACTGCAAATAGACCAGATATAATGTTTGGTACATGTTTATGTGCTAGATTTCAAGCTGACCCTAGAGAGTCACATTTGATTGTTGTAAAATGAATACTCAAATATCTAAAGGATACCCCAAACCTTGGTTTATAGTATCCAAAAGAATTTGATTTTAAACTAATTGTTTGTTCAGATGCTGACTATGCAGGTTGCAAGCTTGACAGGAAAAGCACAAGTGGAAGCTGCCAACTTCTTGGAGGTAGACTTGTTTCTTGGCTTAGCAAGAAACAAAATTCAGTCTCTACTTCAACAGCAGAAGCTGAATACATTGCAGTTGGGAGTTGTTGTGCTCGAATCCTATGGATCAAGAATCAACTCCTAAAATATGGTATGTTATTATCCAAAATTCCTATCTATTGTGATAATACTAGTGCCATAGCAATAATAGAAAATCCAGTTCAACATTCAAGAACAAACACATAGATATTAGATATCACCTCATAAGAGAACATGTAAGTGAAGGAAATATTGAATTGCACTGGGTTACAACTGATAAACAACTTGCAGACATATTCACAAAGCCTTTAGATGAATCTACTTTCATTAGATTAGTCTATGAGTTAGGAATGTTGAATTATGCATCTAAAAATTGATTAAAATTTTAAAGAACAAGTTGTTTAGTTGTAAGAAGCTAGGATTTAATTTCTGATTTGAAGCTGTTCTTAATGGATAGAAATTTAGAAGCTAGAATTTAATTTATGGAATGTAGCTATTTTTAATTAAACAGAATTTTTGAAGCTAATAATCATCAAGTTGATTGTTGGAAAAGTTTTGAAAAACAAAATTGTAGCAGGGATTATATTTTCTTAGTCCTTGAAAGCTTTGGAGTAAGAGACTAACTTAGTCCCTAATAGTATTTTTAATTAGTCCCCGACTTAATTAAAAATTGAACTATCGGAGACTACCTTAGTCCCCGACAGTGTTTTTAATTAGTCTTCGAATTAATTAAAAATTGAACTATCGGAGACTACCTTAGTCCCCGACAGTGTTTTTAATTAGTCTCCGACTTAATTAAAAATTGAACTATCGGAGACTATCTTAGTCCCCGACAGTATTTTTGATTAGTCTCTGACTTAATCAAAAATGAACTATCGAAGACTAATCAGGTCTAGTCTCTTATGAGTGAACATATCAGAGATTAGGGCAATCTCCGATCGAGGGTAATCTGGTAGTTACTCATACCCACGATCGAAAATGGTTTACTATCTCTTGAATTGCAAACGTTTCTAATAGTTTGATAAAGGTAAATTCAAACACCTTTGCAATCACAATCTCTCAAAGCTTTGAAATTATTTTCTCTCTGCAAATACTCTGCAATTTAACCCTTTTCAAAGAACTTCTTCAAAAGTTCACAGATCTCTTCAATGGCGGCCAAAACAGTATGCTTCAAGTTTGGAGACATTGATATCATCAAGACTAACCATGCAGGGGTGGCAGACAAGCATGAATTTGAAGCACAGTACCACCCTTTCATGGATTTTCTTCAAAACTCCACACTTTCCTATGCCATTTATGAAGCTCCCACACAAGCCGCTGAAGTTATCAGGGCTATGTGGTCCACTGCTACTGTCCAGGATGAGAATGCTGACTCTCCTGTGGTAAGTTTCAGGTATGATAATAATGTTTATAATATAGATCATACCATAGTAAATAATGTTTTATGTTTACCCGTTTATGAAAACTTTGACTCTCTTGCCTCTGATGAAGAAATTTTTTCTATGTTTAAGAATTTACATTATTCTTCAGAAATTGTTTCTGTTGGGTCCATAACTCGACCCCATCTAAGACAAGAGTGATCACTGTTCTTTGATATAATCACTAAAGCTTTTACTTCCAAGTGCAGTGGCTATGATGCTATCACTACACTCACACAACAAATTGCTTTCAGTGTGTTGTATGATAGACATCTAAACATTGAGCTTTTAATTCTGCAAAATGTTTTGGTAAAACTGAAATTCGGTAATAAAAATAAAATTTATTATGTTAGGTTTTTGATGATGATTGCTTATTATCTAATCCCTAACCTTAATATTACTAGAATGCAAGTTGTACCAACTATTTTGCAGAGTAAAAGAATATTTACTGATGTGAAGCACAAATATACAAAGGTAAAGGTTCCTTTATTTTTCCCTCCTGTCATGAGATCTACTCTCATTGACAGGCTTCCAAACCTCTACTCTTTGAGGATTCTGAAAACCAAAATCCTATTAATCCTCCAACCACTTCACAACAACAATCAATAGCCCCCTCCACAGGTTCCCAAAAGACTGTGGTTGTAAACACAAAGACAGCCAAGAAACTTCCTGTAAAAAGAAAAATAATTGAGGGAGTAAGTGAGACTGAGGGAGACAAAGAAGCTGAGGTGGCACCTCAGAGAAAGAAGAGAGTAATAAACCTAAGCCACAAGGAATCCATTGCCTCCCAAAAGGCAATGGAGGTTATAAGGAAAAATAGTGAACTGTCACCATCCTCCCAAAAGGATGTTGACATTGAAGAAAGTTCCCAACCAGGAACACCCTGTACAGAGTCTGCACAACCTCTTGTTCACCAACAAGAGAAACCACAAAGAGAGATAATAAAAGAAAAGAGTGACACAAGGAGTGCACACACAGAGTCATCAATTGATGTTCCTCAATTTTCAATGTCTGAGGAACAATCAACACTCCACACTATACATTCTTCTCCTTTTTCTCCCATACTTAATTCTTTTGATATAACACATTTAAATCCTCTTGATTTTTCCTAAGAGGAGCCAATACTCGAGAAAAGCTCTCAAACACATTCCATGGATAGATCCCTAGCCCTAGATACACAAAGGGAACCCCCTATCCATGCAGTCACAAGTAATTCTCCAACCCCCACTTCTGTAGGACAGAGTGCACCTATCAATATGAGTGAGGATGTGAGAATAAATAGTGAGAGTCAGGCTCCTGACCTGAAAAAAGGATAGGATATACACAAACAAGAGAGTCAAGCTTTAGAAAGCTTGGAAAAAGGAAAGTAAGAGAAGCTAGATGCCCAACCCCAAGCAAAAGGAGAGGGTGTGAGCAAGGATGAGATCCTTGAACAAAATAAAAGAGAGAAATTTTCAGCAGGTGACTTTTTACAACCTGTTGAAACCAGCTCACAAGAAGCTCAAGTTTCTTCTGCTCCTTCCACAAATATCCAAACAGAAGAAACTAGGACAAGTTCAAGCACAGGGGATGCAACATTAAATGTAATATCAGAAATGTCCAATGCAAACTTTGAGATTTTATATGGTCTACAACAAAGACAAGATCATTTGTCTGCATTGAAGACAGGGCTTGCAGATGAACCTGTGCCTGAAGAACCTACAGAGGAAAATGTTGATGAATGACTTGATGCCACATACTCAAATACTTTGGAGGAAGTAGTTGCCCATGTAAGGCAGGATTATGTGACCAATGTAGGGTCAACTACAGCTGCACCATCAATTAAAGACATTCTTGAAGAAGTAACCAAGGTGGATAAGAAACATACAAAGTTTCACCACTTCTTGGTTACTGGCATAAACGAATGGAGAAAGGATAGAGTTGGAGACAGACAAGATCAGGAGGTGCTATGAAGGACACTTGCCAAGGAGGACTATAACTTCAATTGATACACTTATCAAAGACGAGTCCAAGACTGACAGTCGACTTCAAGCCCTAGAAGCAAACATCCAACTCCTGATCCAAAAACAAGACCAAATGGAACAGCTACTAATGCAGGCAATTCCAAATTTGGACACTTCTTCTAAGCCCAAAGATGTTGATGTCAAAAAGGGGGAGAGTGGTCCATCCAATGTTCTTGTACAAAAACAAAAGTCTGGTCCTGTCCTTGATGCAGAATTACAAGCAATGTTGGACTGGATCCTAAAGAAACATTCGGATCTTGAAGCAGCAACAAAAGCAACAACAACACAACTTCCAACAACGACAACAATAGCAGCAGCAACAACAACAACAACAACAGAAGCATCTCCTCCTTCCATTGCAATAGTCCCAAGCACATCAAAAGACAAAGGCAAGGGGGTCATGGTTGAGGAACCAAAGAAGCAAATCTCAACTCAACCAGGACAGCCCAAGCTATTGGGGGATGCCATGAAGACAGCTCACTTTCCCACTCCAGTTGAACTGATAGTGGATGGGAAAGTGGAGTTGGTATATCCTCAAAAACAGAAACTGATAGAAGCTGGTGCACTATTAGCTCAAAAATTACAAGAGGAGGAAGACATGGCAGCAGAAAGGGAGGATGAGGAGGCAAAGAAGAAGAAAATCTCAATAAGGACATCAAGTGCACAGAAAGCAGCCATAACCAAGAAGAAAAATAAAGAGATGGAAAAGGCTGAAAAGAAATCAAGAAGAAAAACTTTGGTCCAGGAATTTGCAAAGAAACCTGTGATCAAAGCACCTATAAAGAAGCCTATCTCTCAAGAATCTCCCTTAGTGGCTGTAAGTGGACCAACAAAGCCACAAACAGTTCCATCAAGGAAGTCTTACAAGGTTGAAATGGCTAGCACAGAAGAAATCATTAAAGCTCTGAAGAAAAGTACAAAGAAAATTGATCTGATCAAGGGTAAGAATAACAAAGAACTTCTTCATGTCTTTTTAAAAGATGGAGAGTCTTTGAAATTCAAGAAGCCAGCCTTGGAGGGACAAACCAAAGAAATCTGGAGTGGTTGCTGACTGTTGTGCTTGAGACTTCTGATCTCAACATGGATCTTCGAAGCCAGATTCAGAAGGTGATGAAGGTGAAGCATAAGGTAGAGACAGTGCGAGAAGCTAATCCTAAACCTCTTGGATTATGGTATGAGACTTTCCATGGAGAGAAAGTCTTCTTTAACTACAATAGAGATATCAACAGTGTCACTGAGAGACATATAGAAGGATTTATCAGTCTACTCAAAGATGCAGAAAAAGAAACTGAACTAATCCTGAAAAAGTTGTTGATAGACAGGCTGGAGTTGCTGAGAAAAAATAGAAGGTAAACTGTTGTGCTGGAAGGTATGTTGTTTGTTGAAATAAGCTGTAATTTTTATTTTTGAAGCCAGACTTAAAGGATTTAAACCTGAGTTGTTTTCCCAGTGAGATGACAAGTAGAAGGGGGGTTGAATACAAGTTCTTTGAAATTTCTTCGATTACTTGTTCTTTAAGAAACTAAATTTTTCTTGCGGAATAAAAAGAACAAGAACACAAATCTATTTATAAACAATTGCTTTATTGATTTACAATTGAATACAAATCCTAACAATCACAATAATGTAATCGTCAACTTCTTTTCTATTCTGTATAGGAAAAGATACAAAACTATGAAAAACCTATACAGCTTCTGAATTACTCTCTGTAACTAATTACAGCTTCTATGACAACTGAATTACAATTAACTCAGTTCCTATTCTGAATAAAATTCAGCTTCCTTATTCGAATCAAATACAATCTTTCCTTTTTAATTAGGTAAAGATATCTGATGAGTTTCCTTACCAGCTACGTCTTCAATAATATTTAACTTTACGTGGAAGACATTCCTTTTTCAATTCGAACTCTGTATCTTTCAGAGATTAATTCACAATTAGTCTCTGATGCTTCTTTTAGTCTCCGACAGCTTTAGTCCCTGACGTATCTTTTAGTCTCTGGTACAATTAGTCCATGATAACTCTTTTAGTCCCTGGTACGTTTAGTCCCTGATGACTTTTCCCTGATGACGTCAGCTTGTGTAGTCTCCGATAGTGTTATTTAGTCTCTGATACGTTAAGGCTTAGTCTCCGATGACGTCAGCTTAGTCTCTGATTCCTTTTCCTTTAATCTCTGATGACGTAAGCTTTTAGTCTCCGATAGAAAAACTAGTCTCTGACATTTAAAACATTTTAGTCTCTGACCAGTTCTTCTAGTCTCCGATAAGCCTTTTTTCAAACTCTAACAGATCAAATACACAACTTGACTTCTTGAAGCTTCGATACTCCATTCCAGCAGTTAATTACACATTAAAATAATCGTATCTCTTTACAAAGAATAAATGAATTACAAACAAAGAGATAACTACTGGCTACAAAACTTCAGTGTTACTAATTAACACTTTCTATACATTTGTACTCTAAGTAATCTAAAGACAATCATCATCAAATGTTCTAAAACCTAACAATCTCCCCCTAATTATGAATATCAGAATGATAAGCATAATTTCAAGGCTGATGATGATGTCAAAACTCAATATTACAATTACTTAGAAAAAGAATAAAGAATTACTAACTACAAATGTATTCTGAACTAAGATCTTTGATCTTTTGTTCAGCTTCCACCAAGACTCAGGTTTAAATCCTATAAGTCTGGCTTCAAAAAAAAATAAAATTACAACTTTCACAGCAAACAACATACCTTTAGTTCAACAACTCTTTTCTTTTCCTTCTATTCTCCCTGAGTTGTTCTAACCTTTCCATCAGCAACTTTTTGAGAACAACTTCTGTTGTTTCTTCTGCATCTCTAAGAAGTTTGATAAATCCTTCTATATGATTTTCACTTACTCGGTTGATATCTCTGTTATAGTTAAAGAAAACTCTCTGATGTATTTGGTCTTGTTAAGATCAAATACGGGTTGCGGAAAATAA
>CM025784.1:19977284-20009489 GCA_014636745.2 Centella asiatica | reverse complement strand
CCAGTGTAATTCGATATTACCTTCACTTACATGTTCTCTTATGAAGTGATATCTAATATCTATGTGTTTTGTTCTTGAATGTTGCACTGGATTTTCTGTTATTGCTATGACACTAGTATTATCACAATAAATAGGAATTTTGGATAATGACATACCATAGTCTAGGAGTTGATTCTTGATCCATAGGATTTGAGCACAACAACTCCCAGCTGCGATGTATTCAGCTTCTGCTGTTGAAGTAGAAACTGAATTTTGTTTCTTGCTGAACCAAGAAACAAGTCTGCCTCCAAGAAGTTGGCAGCTTCCACTTGTGCTTTTCCTGTCAAGCTTACACCCTGCATAATCAGCATCTGAATAACCAATTAGTTTAAAATCAGATTCTTTGGGATACCATAATCCAAGGTTTGGGGTACCCTTTAGATATCTGAGTATTCTTTTTACAGCAATCAAATGTGACTCTCTAGGGTCAGCTTGAAATCTAGCACACAGGCATGTAGCAAACATTATATCAGGTCTACTTGCAGTTAGATATAAAAGAGAGCCTATCATTCCTCTATAACTAGTGATATCAACTTTCTTTCCTTTTAAATCTTTATCTAGTTTAGTGGAAGTAGGCATGGGTGTTTTTGCAGGTGCACAATCAATCAAATCATATTTTCTCAGTAAGACTTTGATGTATTTTGACTGACTGATAAATATTCCATCAGGTGATTGTTTAATCTGCAATCCTAAGAAGAATTTAAATTCTTCCTAGATACTCATTTCATATCTAGACTGCATAAGTTTTGAGAATTTTTCACAAAGATTTTCATTTGTAGACCCAAATATAATATCATCTACATATATCTGCACCAATATAATATCAGAGCCTTGCTTTCTATAAAATAATGTTTTATCTACGATACCTCTAACAAATTTGTTTTCAATTAAAAATTGAGATAGAGTATCATATCAGGCTGTTGGTGCTTGTTTTAAGCCATAAAGTGCTTTGTCTAACCTATAGACATGATTTGGAAATTTGGAGTCTACAAAACCTGGGGGTTGGCAAACATAGACTTCCTCTTCCAATTTTCCATTTAAGAAAGCACTTTTGACATCCATCTGGTACACCTTGAAGTCCTTGTAGGCTGCATATGCCAAAAAGATTCATATTGCTTCAAGTCTTGCTACTGGTGCAAAAGTTTCATCATAGTCTATTCCTTCTTCTTGAGAATATCCTTTTGCAACCAGTCTTGCTTTGTTCCTTGTAATTGTACCAGCTTCATCCTTTTTGTTTCTGAAGACCCATTTGGCACCAATAATTGATCTATTCTTTGGTTTAGGTACCAGTCTCCAGACTTTGTTTCGAGTGAATTGGTTCAATTCTTCTTGCATGGAAATTATCCAGTCAGGATCTTGAAATGCTTCCTCAATTTTCTTTGGCTCAATCTTTGAGAGAAAACTGAGATATAAACATTCATTTTGAGTTGCACTTCTAGTCTTGACTCCATCATCTAAACTACCAATTATCAAATCTGGCATGTGGTTTCTCAACCATGGAATTGCACGTGGCAGATTTGATCTTGAAGTTGAGGCTACATTTTCTAGATTGGTGTCATCCATTCTAGCTTCATGATCAGAGACTGCTCCCCCTGAACCATTGACTCCTTCATTATTAGCTCCCCCTGAGCTATTTATTTCTACTGATTCTGGTGTCAATATAGTTTCTAATTGTGCATCAGTGACTCTAGTCTCTGGTAGACCATTAGTCTCCGATGGGATACTAATGTTACCAGTCTCTTGAGTTTCATCTAACATTCTATTTTCTGATAGAGAAATAGTTCTAGGCACTTCATGCACAACTGTTAGCTCCCCCTCAATTATGTAGGGATCATTGCTATCTTGGGGTTGTTCAGTAGTCTCTGATGGATATTCCCATGCATCCAATTCATTCTCAAAACTGAGAGGTTCATGCAATCCTTGTCCAATCATTCCTGGAATCTTTTTATCATCAAACATGACTTGAATTGATTCCACAATGACCTTTGTTCTTAGATTATATACTCTGTATGCTTTGCTTGACAGAGAATAACCTAAGAAGATTGCTTCATCAGATTTGTTGTCAAACTTTCCTCTTGACTCTAATGAATCTCTCAGTACAAAGCATTTACAACCAAACACATGTAAAAACTTGAGAGAAGGTTTTTTCCCAGTCATTAACTCGTAAGGTGTTTTGTTGTATGCTTTGTTAATCAAGGATCTATTCTGTGTAAAGCAAGCAGTGCTTATAGCTTCCTCCCAAAAATATGTGGGAAGCTTAGCCTCTTGTAACATAGTCCTTGCTGCTTCAATAAGGGTTCTATTTTTCCTCTCAACAACTCCATTTTGTTGAGGTGTTCTTGGAGTTGAGAATTGATGAGTTATTCCTTTTTCAGTGCAGAATTCAAGTACTTGGGAATTCTTGAATTCTGTTCCTCTATCGCTCCTTATAACCCTTACTGTTTTTCCTGACTCAGTTTCTATCTTCTTGATATGATCAATTATTAACTGAGCAGCTTCATCTTTTGTAAAGAGGTATTTTACCCAAGTATACCTCGTGTGATCATCCACAATAACCAAGGCATGTCTATTTCTTAAAATAGACATCACATTCACTTGACCAAACAAGTCCATGTGTAACAATTGTAGTGGGTCAGTGATTGATGTTACTGGTTTGCTCTTGAATGATACACTTTTTTGTTTCCCTTTCTGGCATGCATCACATAATCCATGTTGTATAAATTCCAATTGTGGAATGCCCAGCTGCTAGTCCTTTCCTCACAAGCTTGTTGATATTCTTGAAATTCAAGTGGGAAAGCTTCTTATGCCAAAGCCAACTTTTATCAGTTGAAGCTTTGCTATACAGACATGTGATTTGATCAGTAAAAGAAATAAGATTTGCAATATACAAATTTCCTTTTCTTTTTCCAGTTAATATCACATTCTCAGATTCCTTGTCACACACCTAGCATAGGTCTTCTTTAAAGGTGACATAGAATCCTTTATCACATAGTTGACTTACACTTAACAAATTGTGCTTTAAGCCGTCAACCAGTGCTACTTCTGTGAAGATGACATCTCCATGTTCAACATTGCCATATCCCCTTATATGGCCTTTGCTGTCATCTCCAAAAGTGACTTTTGGGCCACTTTTCTCTTCATACTGTTTTAGCAGGGTCTTATCTCCGGTCATGTGCCTTGAACATCCACTGTCCAAGTACCATGATTTCTTCCTTTTGCCCTGCACAGTAGAGAATAACTAGTTTGAGATTTTTGGGACCCAAATTTTCTTGGATCCTTTCTCACTAGTTGTAGACTCAAGACTTGACTCAGATTGAGTTGATTGTGTTTTAACAGTTTTAACTAGAATAGGACAATCAATAGTCTTGCTACTTGTTTGTGAGAGACTGCCAAGTTTAGAATTTTCAGTTTTAATGCAAAGATTATCTAACCTTTTTATTGGTGATTTATCTTTTATTCTCTTTGAAGGTGCAGTCTCAAGCATAGGAATTTTATTTTTGCTCCTACAGTTTATAGCTATGTGGTTGGGGTTTCCACATACATGACACGTCTTTCTAGGAGCATCAGGCATTCTAGCATAGTTTGTATGTTTATTAATGCCTATCTTTCCATTCCTATTTTTCTTCTTTCTGCTTAACTCCACCAATTTTTCAGCCTTTCTGTCTGGAAGAGCCTCCAATTTTTTATTCAATTGTGTCTTTGACATGAACCCAATGTTTAATCTTTTTGATTCACTCTTATCAACAACATTAACTGTCTTTTGATCAATTTCTGTTTTTGCAGTAATATGTTGATCTTGAGTGTTTATAAATTTAGGTTCAATAACAGGAGATACAAAATTAATTCTTTTAAAACTTGGTTTATTAGTTGAGGAGTTTGCAGCTACAATTTGATCATTTAAATCTGAACTGTTATCTCGATTTTCATCATAACCTAGTCCAGATTTTTGACCTATTGTTTGATACCCTACCAAGTCAGATACTTTTTTAGAGGAAGTATTCCATTGTTTAATCTTAGCTTGAGCAATTTCAAGTTGCTCTACTAAGTAATATTCCCTCTTTTTCAAAGCATCAATCATATGATGTGCTTTGTTTAATCAGACTTGATGGTATCAAACTGTGCCAATCTCTCTTCAAGAAACTTGTTTCTTTTTAAGAGAGTGTCACGTGATTCTTTTACATTGGTATGCTCTATAGTCAAAGACCTAAAACTGACATGTAAATCAGACATATCTTTTTGCATGCTTTGAATGCTAGATGTATCAAGTAAATTAAGCATGTTAAAATTCTGATTTGCATCACATACCTTTGTAGAATCACTTGACTCGTCACTACGAGCCATTAGGGCGAAGTTGACAAATTCTTCATCAGAAACACTGTCAATCCAATCTTTTCCCTCAGTAATCAAGGCTTTGCTCTTGGATTTGGCTTTCTTGTCAGCAAAGTCCTTCCTTGATTTTTCATCCTTAGATCTATCATTAGATCTAGGCTTCTTGCACTCATTGGCAAAGTGCCCTAACCCATCACAATTGTAGCATCTTATTTTCTTTAAGTTGAAGGTGACTTTTTGACCTTCTCATTTAGGGTTAGGTTTTCTCGATGATTTTCTTCCTTTTCTGCTAGCCCTAAATTTCTTAAACTGTTTGACCATGAATGCCATGAATTCCTCCATGTCATCATCAGTATCCAGTTCATCTTCATTATCAGTCGAACTAGCATCAGAAGATTCCTCATCAAGCTTCTCTTGAGACTTGCTTGTCTCAACCATCAACGCAGCTCCTCTATCCTTTCCATGCATGCGTTGTCGTTGCTCTACTTCAAGTTCGTAGGTCTTTAAATTTTCGTAGAGCCTGTCCAGTGTGAGAAGATCCAAGTCATGAGCCTCTCTTATTGCTGTTGTCTTTGGATCCCAACTTGGTGGGAGAGATCTCATGAACTTGGTGTTTATATCCTCATTATCATAAGACTTCCCAAGTATTTTCAAGTCGTTGAGCAAAGTGTTGAACCTGTCATATACTGATGTTATAGGTTCACTAGGCTTTGCTTGAAAGAATTTATATTGTTGTGTCAACAATGATCTCTTGTTCTTTCGGACTTGGTCAGTCCCTTCACACAGAACTTTGATAGTGTCCCAGATTTGTTTAGGTGTTGTGCAATTTATGATGCTTGTGAACATATTTTTATCAATTCTATTATAAAGTATGTTCATTACTTTAGCATCCTTTAACACTTGTAACTTGTCTTCGTTTGTGTAATCACTTTCTGGTGCAAGTTCAAAGTGTTCTGCAACAACAGATCCTTCGACAGTTTTTGCAGGAATGAATTTCCTGAGTAGATAAGGACCCTTCTCAATCCTTTCTATGTAATCTGGATCTGTCGCTCTTAAGTGCATATACATCTTTTGTTTCCACATTGGATATTCTTCTCTTTTAAGAATAGGGATTCTGGTACCACCATCTCTACTTCCTGCATACGCTATGATGTTAGAGCTGCTTGCTTCGTTGTTGGCCATCTCTTAAAACGTTTTTAATTGAATAAATTCAATTACAGGCTCTGATACCAATTGTTTTCCCAGTGAGATGACAAGAACTTGTAGAAGGGGGGTTGAATACAAGTTCTTTGAAATTTCTTCGATTACTTGTTCTTTAAGAAACTAAAATTTTCTTGCGGAATAAAAAGAACAAGAACACAAATCTATTTATAAACAATTGTTTTATTGATTTACAATTGAATACAAATCCTAACAATCACAATAATGTAATCGTCAGCTTCTTTTCTATTCTGTATAGGAAAAGATACAAAACTATGAAAAACCTATACAGCTTCTGAATTACTCTCTGTAACTAATTACAGCTTCTATGACAACTGAATTACAATTAACTCAGTTCCTATTCTGAATAAAATTCAGCTTCCTTATTCGAATCAAATACAATCTTTCCTTTTTAATTAGGTAAAGATATCTGATGAGTTTCCTTACCAGCTACGTCTTCAATAATATTTAACTTTACGTGGAAGACATTCCTTTTTCAATTCAAACTCTGTATCTTTCAGAGATTAATTCACAATTAGTCTCTGATGCTTCTTATAGTCTCCGACAGCTTTAGTCCCTGACGTATCTTTTAGTCTCTGGTACAATTAGTCCCTAATGACTCTTTTAGTCCCTGGTACGTTTAGTCCCTGATGGCTTTTCCCTGATGACGTCAGCTTGTGTAGTCTCCGATAGTGTTATTTAGTCTATGATACGTTAAGGCTTAGTCTCCGATGACGTCAGCTTAGTCTCTGATTCCTTTTCCTTTAATCTCTGATGACGTAAGCTTTTAGTCTCCGATAGAAAAACTAGTCTCTGACATTTAAAACATTTTAGTCTCTGACTAGTTCTTCTAGTCTCCGATAAGCCTTTTTGCAAACTCTAACAGATCAAATACACAACTTGACTTCTTGAAACTTCGATACTCCATTCCAGCAGTTAATTACACATTAAAATAATCGTATCTCTTTACAAAGAATAAATGAATTACAAACAAAGAGATAACTACTAGCTACAAAACTTCAGTGTTACTAATTAACACTTTCTATACATTTGTACTCTAAGTAATCTAAAGACAATCATCATCAAATGTTCTAAAACCTAACATGAGTCTTGGTGGAAGTTGAATGACAGATCAAAGATCTTAGTTTAGAATACATTTGTAGTTAACAATTCTTTATTCTTTTTCTAAGTAATTGTAAATTGAGTTTTGACATCATCATCAACCTTAAAATTATGCTTATCATTCTGATATTCATAATTAGGGGGAGATTGTTAGGTTTTAGAACATTTGATGATGATTGTCTTTAGATTACTTAGAGTACAAATGTATAGAAAGTGTTAATTAGTAACACTGAAGTTTTGTAGCCAGTAGTTATCTCTTTGTTTGTAATTCATTCATTCTTTGTAAAGAGATACAATTATTCTTTATTTGTAAGTAATTGCTGGAATGAAGTATCAAAGCTTCAGCAAGTCAAAATGTGTATTTGGTCCGTTGGAGTTTACAAAAAGGCTTGTTGGAGACTGGAAAAACTTGTCAAAGACTAAGGATTTTATCTATCAGAGACTAGTTTTGCCTATCGGAGACTAAGGCTTACGTCATCAGAGACTAAGCTGACATCATCAGAGAGTAAGTCTTAAAGCATCGGAGACTAAATAACTCTATCGGAGACTACACAATCTGACGTCATCAGGGACTAAAAGACTAGAGACTAGTGATGACGTCACCAGAGACTAAAGATGAAGCGTCAAGGACTAATCGTGATTTATTTTCTGATAAGATACAGAGTTCGAATTGAATAAGGATTGTCTTCCACGTAAATCAAGATATTATTGAAGATGTAGCTGGTAAGGAAACAAGCCAGAAATCTGTTCCAAATCAAAAAGGAAAGATTGTGTTTAATTCGAATAAGGAAGTTGAATCATTATTGATTTAGAATAGAAACTGAATTAATTGGATTTTTCAGTTTTTAGAGAAGCTGTAATTAGGTTTACAGAGAATTGTAATTCGAAGTTGTATATGTTTTCATAGTTTTGTATCTTTACTATACAGAAGAGAAAAGAAGCTGATGATCATATTGTTATGATTGTTAGAATTTGTAATCAATTGTTAAAATCAATAAAAGCAATTGTTTATAAATTGATTTGAATTCTTGTTCTTTATATTCCGCAAGAAGAGTTAATTTCTTAAAGAACAAGTAATCGAAAAGAATTCAAAAAACTTGTATTAAACCCCACCCCCACCCCCTCCACCCCCCCACCCGCCCACCCCCCTTCTACAAGTTCTCGGCTATCTCACTGGGAAAACAATAAATCATTCCCTAATCCAAACATATAGTCATTAGCTAATAAATGTGTCAATCTCAACTAAAATCTATCACAAATAAGTTTCTTCTACAATAATGAACTACAACTTATAATTGTTCGTCCATATACAAACCAACTATTGTAGATTTTATTATGTAGAAAAGAATTCATGTCACTAACAATGAATATTTTCTTAAGAACGAGTCCTTAAATCTCATCTCCTCATTTCCGAAAGGATGAATCATAATTTAATTGATAGTTCACAGAGTCTTCATCAAAATCATTAGGTACTCACTATCAAATAGATATTTAAATAAATTCTAATTTAACTGTCCAAGTGTCAAAAATCAGTAAGATTAGGTTCAGACCAAACTCATTCTTTATTCAACCATGTTTTTCTTGTTAAATATGGACATCGTAAATTTGAGAAACAAATTCTCAATAAAAATACAAACTTTGCTTCCAACAGTACATTGGTTGAATAACAAAACATGTCTGTAACTCTATCTACTGCAAATCTTAGAGAAACACATATGTTTATCATATTCCTCATCTTGGACTACTCCTTAGAATACGTATTTACTACATATAGTATACAGTCCCAAATTTTAGAATTCACAAAGTCAAAAGTTTATTTAGACAAATTCTATTAGAAGAGTAAAAATAAAAATTTAGAGTGAGGTATAATCCTAGAATATGACCGCAATTGAACTCATCTCACTATTAACAAGTAGGCATGCCATTTTCTATAATTCCATCAAAGCCAACAATTCATTTTGGCTATACCAATCCATAGGTTGAGTATGAGATTCAAGTTTCAAGGATTCATCAGAAATCGTATAAAGCGCAATATCCTTGAACTCTGTTAGTCTATATTCTCCTCCTCTTTAACAGATTCAATTATTTTCCTCTTCTCACTTAAATCATAGATATTTGTCAAAACTTTTAACTTTAATAATCATTTTGTGTATCTATTATAATCATCTATAAACTTGACTAAATACTTCTAATCAACTCTAGTGATTCAACTCATTAAATAACTCACATATTAGAATGTATTAACCCAAATAGTTGTGTAAAAATCAAATTTAAAAGATTTTCTAACACACTCTTTGCACTAGTCATATTTTATAGGTATAGATAATGACAATTTATGAGTTTTAGCAAGAGTGAGTCAATAAATTATGTAATTCACATGTCCCAAACTTTATTACCATTATTTAGGATTAACAAGAATTAAAGTTACTCAATCAATCATATAAACTAAACTCAATCTGCACATGTCATTAATAATTTAAGCATAAAGCTACATAAGAGTTAACTACTAAAGTCACTCTACTTCTAACAAAAGATATATACGTGCTTACATCACATAATAAACTAATTGCAATCTTAGTTAACATAAGCACAATTTAATATCTTTTACAATCGCAATTTTCTATCTGTGCATTCATGGTAAGTAACTCCTTCATCTAATCACCATTATAGAGATCTGGTCTTTGCATTATCAATTACTAACTCAAATTGATAGACTCAGTCTTGTAATTAAATCATCAATATTTTTTCAAATGGTGTATTAGATTGTATCACAATAGGTAGTTTACAATTATCAGATTATTTTATATATAATGACCAAATACGTTACAGTTGTAGTGTTTTCCTCGGTCTCAAAATATTATCTTAACTTACAACTGCGTAGGTTCACTCATAGGATTTGATTTTCTTGAACTTAAAAAAAACTTGTGATAATTAATTATGTTAGTAGTTACTTTTAACTTACTAACAATCTACAAGTAATTTTTAGTTGCGTTCTAATATTTATTTTAGTTTGTATAATCAATCCTAACTTTATTATCCGACACAACAATATACACAAGTGCCATGAATTAAATAACTTATCAAGTTATTGCATCAAATAGAAATTATAACACACGGTAATTCACATAAAATTGAATTTTAAAACTAAAATTCAAATATAGAAACTTATCTCGCGAGAGAGTACATTCTTTAATAAATACTTGATATTCATCTCAAAACTGATTGTCAAGTTTATCATCTCCCAGAAGTTTCAATTCAATTGAAGTTTATTTGACTCTATCAATTTCATCTGTGCGTTCCTCGCAAAATTAGTATAAAACAATTAAAACACATTCACATACTCAATTTGAATAGTGTGTTATTTTTACAAATAACAAACTAAGACTCATAATATTCATGTTTAATTAACCCAAACAAATATTGAATTTAATTAATTCAAACATATTTAAATTAATTAATTCAAACAGAATTTCAAGTTTAATTAACATGAACACTACTTTAGAGTTTAATTAAACAGAACAAATTTTCTATGTATAATTAACTCCAACTACCATCTTAGGTTTAACAATTTGATCTGATCAAATCTAATTAACTCGAACAATAAAGCCATGTTGACATCACCTGGGACTCATTCCCAATTACAACTGCAACCTGTTGCTTAAACAACTCATACATCCACTAGAATTCGATTGAAACTCGAATTGCAAAACCAATAAACGTGCAGTTCTCATATACGAGACTTTCTCTGGTTGTGGAGTTGCTTTTACCATTACTGCTTCTGTTAGCATCATAGCAATTCTGAGATCAAATTGTTTTCACAAAGAAGAGCATAAAGCTCCTTTAGAATGCGGGGGATAACATCTATGTGCTGCTATTTGGAATTGTTCAGATTGATTTGGTCCAAACTAATAAGGATCCAATCACCAATCGGTCAATTAGTTCTAACTGGTACAAACTTCAATCTCAGTACATAGACCAACCATTCCACAAGTGATAATTGGCCTAAGTTCGTGAACAAAGAGATGATAATCGAATTCAGAATTGATTCCAATGATAGCACTCTGAGTTTCCAATCGAACCAAAATCAAAGAAATTTGACCCAGTTCGCCAACTTTTTTGGCCCGTTTCAGCCAATAACAGATTCAAAGCAGTCAAACGTGGTTCAAACTCAATCAACGGGAATTTTAAATTATTGTCAGTCAATCGTGCTTCAAGATTGTTAGATCTATGGAGGCAAGAACAAAAATTGTAAGAGATAATTGTTAGAGAGAAGGATACAGGTGTATATAGGGTTTTGCTAGAAGCATGGATATATATACATACCCTCCAGTTTGTTGCCCCAGAAGGATATATATACATACCCTCCAGTTTGTTATTAGGATTTTACATTGGCCCATACACGTTGAGTGCTTTGTCCACGTATAATATTAATTAATAAAATATAATTAATATTTATCAAATTATTATTATTATTATATTGTGAACATACATTCCAACAATGCCGCTAAAGGCCTAGTCATATTGTTTGTCTTATAAGTCAGTGTCAAACGTTAAGACAACACCAAAATATGCATAATCCATCACCATTTTAGCATCAGTCGAAAAAAATGTTTGTTATAAGCTCCTCAACATCTACTTGGACAGCAAAGAAAAATGATGGATTTCTTGTCATCTCCTTCTAGAAGTACATTAGGATGCCAAAAGCTTATCCATATTCCATATTTTTTTGTCTTTTCGTTTGTAAATGTTCCTGATCCTGTTTTGTGCGTTGAAAATAAACATCAAAGATAGTAGAGAATTCTAAGAGAAGAAGATAATATTTGTATTTCATTTGATTGCAAATGACTTAATACATGGCTTTGTATAGGACCCAAAAGAAATTTTACACACTCATATTAATGCTAAGACCTTTTGACTCCAAGAAACTCTCTAGAAATTTATTAGATAATTCTAGAGATACGATGCATCTAGATGTATACAATCAATTTAGAAATATAAATACATGTATCAAGATTAATCTAGAGACTCCCACATACATGTGTATTATAATTAATAATTATAGTCAAAATAATATTTTCAACACCCCCTTAATTTTGACTAGTCCAAGTAATGTTCGAAATTTGTTGAAGTCACTAATTTCATCTTGAAACTTCACATATTTGAGTTCCACTTTATTCTTTTCAATGCACTCTCAGATACAATTGAATCTCGTATCAATATGCTTGCTTCATTCATGAAACACCGAATTTTTCGCCAAAGCCATAGCTAATTTGTTATCAATTAGAATCTTTGTAGACTCCTTTTGCGGCATGTAAAACTCATCTAACACTTTCCTTAACCATATTGCTTGACAAACACAAGATGAGGGCGCCACATACTTTGCTTCACAAGTAGATAAAGTGACGATCGGTTGCTTCTTTGAACTCCATATAGACATAGCTTCCTTGTTCTCCAAACTTTCATAGTGAGTTGCCTCCAAAAATATTTCTGATATTCTTTGGTAATCAGCACACCAGCTCCCTCTTTTCCTCTTGGAGTTCCCATGATAAGTTATATTTGCAGTGAATAACTTATCTCTATGAGCTTCCTGGTTTATGATTGGACCTGCTTCCAAATTTTCCTCCTTCAAGTTTCTATAAGTTATCTCTGCAGTTTTCACACCAACAGCTATATACGCATGCTAATGTATAAGTATGACTTATCTCTATATTTTACTTTATCAATGTTCACACCCGTAGTTTATAACTTATCTCCTTGAAACTTCTTTGGTAGACAATCTCTCCTTATTGGACCACTATCTATATTTTAATTCTACCACTTTTAATCTTGAGTTAGTGAATTTGTGAACTCAGCCATGTGTCATCCTGGATGTCATTTTTAGTCTCTGATTCTTTTATCCCCTAATAGACAGTCTCTTGTTCATCAGTGGATATTTATCCCCTGATGAGTTGTTTTGTTCATCAGTGGATAATTTATCCCCTGACGCTCAAGTACTTGACTTCAGCGATTGACATTTTCCCGATAACTTTGGTGATAGTCTTTTTGAGTTTGGCGATATTTTTGATTTGTCCGACGACTTTGGCAATAGTCATCTTGAGTTAGGCATTAGCCAAATAACTTTGGCGACGGTGAAATATTCTCAAGGCTACTTTAATGCATTGAAATGTCTTGGTCTTAGTCTCTGGTAGCTTCAACATTAGTCTCCGATAAGCAAACACTTAGTCTCTGAAAGACTTAATCTTCGATGAACAAAAATTTAGTCTCTGATTAACAAAAACTTAGTCTCCGATGAACAAAAACTTAGTCTCTGATTAACAAAAATTTAGTCTCCGATGAACAAAAACTTAGTCTCTGATGAACAAATTTTGCTCGACCAATTTTGACTTTTGTTGAACTCTCCAAATACAGTCTTTGTAGTCTCTGGCATACCTGCAAACTCTTATGGTAGTCTCTAATAGAACACTATTGCAGATACTTATACAATTACAAAATCTACCAATTCTAAGTGTTTATACATCATCATCAAATACTATAATTCCTAACATGAGGTGTTATGCACCCCCTACCCTCACTATAAGTAGTGACTACTTTTAAAAGATTTTTCTTTTTATAAAATCATCTCTTAAAATTTTGATGTTTTACACATAAACTGGAATGAAATGCAATGAAATACCAAAAGTGCAGGTGTGTGCTAATGTGTATGTGCTTCATGTGTTTCCATTATCTAGTTTTTTGGTTACATATTACAAGGTGTAACTGAAAATGAAAGACTAATCCTAAAACAAAGATCAACAACTCCTACCTAATACAAACAATAAATTACAGCATTATCTATATACAACTTTAGCTAAATTATAACTAGACAAAATGAGTTTCAATAAGTATTGGCTCCCGTACTGCAGACTCTCGGCTTGACCATTCAAGAAGGATTTAAAGTCCATGAATCATCAGCTTAAACATGATGCAAAAACAAAAGTTAGAAAGGGAAACATAACTATACAAATATATACATATTGGTAGCAGAATAAAATCAACACATTTTAGATTATGCTATATAAACTAAAACAACAAACAGAGATCACGAGAGGATAAAGTATATTTAGAGGACAGAGTATGGGATCGAATGATATGCAGGTGTATGAGAGATTAGATATAAGGATGCTTCCAAATAGAGATAGCTACAGAGAAAGCTATTCTTAATTGGAAACTACCATATTACCAGAATATAAACGAACCTTGACCAAAGCAAAAGATAGAGGATCAATGAATGAGAAAATAAACCAATTATGGATAAAACTTTTGTTTGATTGCTATAAAACAAAAAATTACAAAGAGAATTTCTGTGTGAATAAAATAAAGGCTCTCTCTAGCTAACTTCTAAAGAAAAAGCTCTGGATATCCATCCTCTCAAATGGTACCACTACTCCTTTTTTCCCCAATTTGATCCCTCTTTTGTCTGCTTTGGGTCTCTATTTATAAACCCAACTCCCTTACCCTTCAGGCTTCTTCTATGAGTTGACTCCAAAATATCTCTGATGTTTTTTTTTCAATAATTGCAATTGTGTCACATAACTTTCCTTTTAGATAACCTTTCTTTCACGTCAACCTGTTATATGACCCCTCTGGCAGCTAATCTCTCCCTATTGGACCGCCTTCTTTATTTTTATTTCATAGTTTCAACTGAGTTAGTGAATTGTTGGAGTCAGTTATATGTCTTTGAAGAGGTAACACAGTGCCTTTTTATTATTATTTCTGTTAGTACCATTGTGTAGAATAAATTTTTCACTATCAACTTCATGTATATCACGTGTTCATAGCATCAGTAGTTTGTGAGCTAATGAATCTTAAATTTTATTCGAAATAAAAATGAAATTTAAGAAAAATGAAGAACACTCATATGAACACATAAGAACCCTAGATGTCTAATCAAAAATTGGATAGTATGTTTGAATGCTTGTGGGAATCTAATTAGGGGTTTATGTTTCTACTATGTCAAGCTTTATTTTGGTACGAATAATTTGAGAAATGGTAAGACTAACACCTAGTCCTCATTCAGTCAAATTGTTTTAATATGCATGAACAATGATTTTGATTTTTGAAGCTTCTGTTTTTGTTAAAACTTCGATTAAAGCTCATGAATGAGTTTCTGGAAGTCCCCGGTTTTGTTTCCATGCATGAATCAAATGAAATAGGTTCAGGAGGGTCAATAACAACTAGACCCGAATCTCTCGCCAGCGTCCATGGAGGTCTTCGCCTTCGGCAACCCGTCCCACCTCCTCCCATCCAATTCAAGTGGCAACATAATGGGAAACGGGGTAATAATTTATGGTCTTGCCCATAGTGGCGCTAGCCTCGTCATTTTCACGTGTGGGAGGGTGCTCTATTGATGGCAGCATGTTGTTCGACCAAAACGGCGCCGACGACAGCCCCTTTCCCTAACAAGAAACCCTAGCAGGAAGGAGAAAGTGAAGATGGGTCAAACCCGACCCGATTCCGACCCAAACCTGACCCTTCCATGACTCAGTGTGATTTATCGGAAGATTAAACATTTTTGTCATTAAAGCTTTAAAGAGGGAACACATTGTCTTTTTATTTAAGCATTTATTATTATTTCTGTTAGTACCATTGTGTAGAATAAATTTTTCACTATCAAATTCATGTATAACACGTGTTCATAGCATCAGTAGTTTGTGAGATATTGAATTTCAAATTTTAATCAAAATAAAAATAAAAATTCAAAAACATGAATATGAACTGTAAGAACCCTAACTGTTCTTCATCTAATTCGACCTAGATAATCTGTCTAAAACAAAATCAAATGTTAGAACATTGTTCCTGCACATGTGTTGATCATTTTGCCTCAAAGAATTTTTAAAAATGGTCAAGTATTGCGTGAGTTCAACGGCCAACGAGTTATGAACCCAAATTGAAATTTCCATTTTTTCTTGCGATTGTGTTGTTAAAACTTGAAATAGATAGCATGAATGAGAGGTTTAAACTAGACCGTCAACTTCGCTGCTAATCACAGCGAGCTCGCCAGAGGCGAGCCACAGATCCGCCTTCCCGTCACTTTTTGGCCACAACATGAAGGGTAGGGGCACATTTGCCTATGGTAAAGCCCATGGCAGTGCCTCCACCGTTGAACGGGAGTTGTACGTCGTGGTTTCCGAGATGGCAACCGCGGGTCTGACGAATGCGACAGAGGCAACAGCCTCTGAAACCCTAACTGTTGATGATAATGACGTCGGGTTGAGTTGAACCGACCTAGTTCTAACCTAGACCTGACCCGTCCGTGACCCGGACCTTTCACTTGTTTTTTTTTTCCCCTAAGGCCCAATCTAAATTTTAGAAAAAAAAAATACAATTTAAATGATAAATAAATAAACTATCTAAATGATAGAAATTTTTATTATTTTGAAATAAATTATTCAATGAAGAAAGAGTCTATTAATTACTACAATTAAGTGATAAATTATTAATTTATAAATTATTATTATTAACAAAAAGAAAGGATGCTTATTATTTAATTCATGGAAATAAAAAATAATTAAGGAAGAAATTCTAAATTTATAATAAATGATTAATAAATCATTTAAGCTAAGAATAATTGACGAGTAGCTATTATTTAATTAAATAATAATTAAGGAATAAATTCTAAATGAATATTAAATAACCAATAAATCATTTAAGTCAAAGCAATTAAGAAATAAATTATTTGATTAAGAAATAATTATTATTTAATTAAAAAATTAAATAATAATTTAAGAATAAATGTCTAGTTAATGATAAAAGATCTATAAATCTTTTATGTTAAGATTTAAGAAATGATTATTGTTTAATTAAAATAATTAAATAATAATTAAGGAATAAAGTTTTGATGAATGATCAATGATTAATAAATCATTTAAGCTAAATTAATTAATAAAAAAATTAATTAATTAAGGCCTTGAACAAATTAATTAAATTAAAAGAGCCTATAAAAAAATCTCTCGGACTCCAATTTGGTCCAAACTGAAACCCAATTCAACGAACGACGACTCAATTAGTCAATCACTGACCTGAGAATTTTACAAACACTTCACATGTGCATCCTCATGTGTAATTAAGTTGAGATTACTCATGCTATTGAATGCACATGTTTTACAGAATTGTTCTCTACGCAAGTTAATAAATCTAAAATTCACTAAGGACCAATGACAAGTATATACTTACTCAACCTTTTTGTAATTATTACGTATGATTATTTTTTTGATATACGTAATGTATCCAAGATATTATTATGTCAATATTCATGCTTAAATTTCTTCAATGTTAAGTAACGTATGATCCTTTGATCCGATGTACGTGATGTTAGGTTTAATAACATTGGATGATGATTGTACTTAGGATACTTAGAAATACAAATGTACAGTTAGTGCTAGTTTATAGCAATTGAGTTTTTGAATCTGGTAGTTTACTCTCCGATTGTTGTAATATATTTTTATAAGAGAGTAAGTTAATTTGTATTGTAAGAGACTACCAGAACTGCATTGGAGAATTCAACAAAGTCAGGGATAATGTTTAGTCTATCAGGGACTAACTGCCAGAGACTGAAGATTTAATTAAGTTAGTTAAGTGTGACGGCCCCGATTTCCCCCACCATAGGCCAGAGTCGTGAGTTTCATATTAACCGTTGTGAGTCAGACTTTCGGCGGAAAATTTGGGCTGTCAAAGTGGACAAAAGAGTTGTCACACAATAACGTTTCTTATACTAACATTTAAAACAGAGTATACTTAGTAATTATTACAAACATTATTTTGAGAGATTCTAGCAATGGAATAACATAACTTCTTCAAAAAAAAAATGATCAAACCAAACCGAAAATCATATTTATGAGTCCGGAACAACCAGTTCTATTGGTACTGACACAACCTTTCCTTACCCTTGGAACCTTCTCTTTTCTCCCTTTTAACTCAAAGAGAATCAAACAAGTATGAGCAATAAAAGCTCAACAAGTAATATAATATAGGTTAGTTGAAAGGAAAAAGAAGTTGAAGTTTTGAGATACAATAATCAAGGTAAAATAAGACTAGAAATTCAATTTGCTGAAATCCATTGCAGGAGGGAAGAATCTATACTATCAAATAGAAAAGAGCTTAGCAAATTCAAGCTTTTGAATTCAAACTTTTTGCTTTTTTAAAACTTGTTTAGCACGGGCTGGAATAGCTACCACAACCAGAAAAACTTCAACGAAATTAAGATGAATACACTAGCATTCAAGTTAAAATAGTTGTATTAAAACTTGATGTTTTTCTGGAAATCTGTTGAATCACAATCGTGATTAACAACTATAAATTTGTAATAAGTTACAGTTTTTCTGTAATAAATTACAGCTTCTCTTTCTCACTCACTAGCTACGTTTTTCTTTGAATATCTCTCTCAAGATCTATTACAAAACTTCCTTCTAGTGTTTGAGTGTTGTGTCTTGCTTGCTTAGTTTTTTGTGAGAACCTAAAATTTCAAATGAGTTTTGTTATTTAATTAATTCATTTTGTAATTTATTTTATGCATGGAGGTTCAATTTCTTTTATTTGGAACGAATAATGGAAGTGCGATGGCAATATGATATCCAAAATTCAATGATTCCAGTTCCTTTGTAAAAACCATCAAAGGGATATGAAGTGCATTAATCTCAAAATCTTGTATGAGATAAATTTAATCAAGCATGAACAAAGATTGATGTTATGAAATATGAGTGTGGAGGTTAGCAAGTTTCATTCAAAATAATTTGAATGGCTTACGTAAGGGAAATGATCTCTTAAGTACGTACGTTGTTTTCATTAGTAAGCTGCTTGTGTGTTATTAGTGAAAGAAGCTGATGTGCATGTGTGACAGCAGCTGCTTGTTACTTGTACTAGTTGTTAAGAATCATGATGAGCAGCCGTTTTACCGTCCAGATTAACCAATCATTTTATTTCAAGGCTTAATCTCAGCCTACTATAAATACCTCATTCGGAGGTAAAATTTTAATCTCTTTTCTAAAAATTTCTCTTCTAAAGTTTTTCTCTAAACTTACCATCTTCATAAATTTCCAAGTTCTTCTTTCGGGAAATTATTCTCACACAAGCTTTAATTTCTCTCTTAAAGACGAAGAGGTAAAAACCTGGTACTCTACTCAGTTTCTTTCGTGCATAACATCAAAGATTTATTAACCTTGTATGCTAAGTTTTCAAGAAGGAATAAAACTTTAAAGGATAATATTCCTTTGCATTTACATGTTTATGAGGCCTCCTAGGGTGAGTTTGTTCATGTTAGGTCTTCCATCAGAATAGAGACAAGCTCTAATATTAGTCTCTGACGAGATAACATTAGTCTCTAATGAATTAATGTTAGTCTCCGATGAGTAAATATTAGTCTCTGATGAAGTTAGTCTCTGACGAGATAACATTAGTCTCTGATGAGCAAATCTTAGTCTCTGATCAGACATAGTTAGTCTCCGATGACTAATGATATTAGTCTCTGATGATGACGTCAACCTTAGTCCCCGATGGGTTAAGATGACGTCATCAGTCTCTTATGAGTTAATCAGTCCCTGATGACGTCATCCTTAGTCTCCGACAGGCTAAGTTTACTCCCTGATGACGTCATTCGCAGTCTCTGATAGGCAAAATATGTTAGTCTCTGATGGCTAAAGATATTAGTCTCTAAGGAGTTTGGCGCTGAACTAATTTTCTCTGAGGAGTTTGGCGGTAAGTAGATCATCCCCTGATGCACAGTCTGTCTTCAAGACTATAAAACATTATTTTCTTAAAATTATTTTATGATGTTATTTATTTAACCTCAAGGGTTCTTATGTCAAATTTAAGACAGTAAAAGTCTAAGGACGTCACATATGCATTTTCTTTCATAATTCTTATTAAGGTATTAAACTATTATATGCATGATTTATAGAATCTTATACTCACAAGTAAACTGAATTTGATTGTGTGCAAAGGACCGAGGCAAGTATATACATTCAATCTGATACTTATTTTAAATTTAACGTAGTATCATTTGATTCGATATGCGTGCAAGGCTTTATTTATATGTTTCAAATGCTCTTGTGAATGAGAATGTTATGTTTTAAATTTCGCTAGCATGATATAAATGATAGTGCATGGATATAACTGAGCTTTGATTTATCAGTTATTTTTAATTTTATATCCTTGCTATTAAATGAGAATGATATGTCCCTTAAATGGGTTATGCCTCATGGTTGGCTAGAAGAAAGGAAAGGTGTTGATTTGTTCTTCACCTTACCTAGAGGAATTATAAGTGACTACGTACGTTCACACAAGGAGGGGTCATGCGGTCACAGTTAGGCCAGCTGTATACCGTATGATTGCAGATCCAACGGGTTTAGCCCCCGATGGATATTTTGAAGAATTTGTACACAGGTGAATACTTGTCTTTCTTCAAGGAGGATTACATGTTGTTTATCATCAGTGATCCTAAAGACTCTTCAAAGATTTCCGAGGCATTAGTATTGTTTCTCTGAGCCTCATAAATGGAATTGAACTTCCATCAACATTTTCATTTTTGTTTTCTCTGATTTGTTTATATACTTGTTGGGCGTAGTTCGCTCATTCTTGTTGAACTTAATGCCTTGTAGGGCATGGTCCAAAGGCTGAACCCTCTGACAAGGGGAAAGCAAAGATGTTTGGCTACTGAGTTAGTCGCTGAGGAAGGAAGGAAGATAATTTGAAGTTATGATGTTATGTACTAAAATATAGAAATGGAATTGCTTCCGCTGAGAATGTAATATTTTGGGTTGTAATAACTCTTCACTATTTCCTTGTATTAGTATTTATGCTATGAATGGATGTGTTGTTATCTTTTCCTTCTTTTGACGAAGCCCTGGTCCAGTAAAGGATTTTGGGGTCGTCACATTTTTCGTGTAACAACTCTTTCTTTATGTATAGTAGATTAGTTGGTGAACCTATGTGCTAGACATGCAGCTTTTTCAACATAGCCGCAGTATGTCGCATCAAGGTCCTTTCGAAGTGGTGTGTCAAACTGCTGTTGGCTTTTGTTACTTCTTTTTCATCCCCTGATCTGCATGTATTTAATGCTCGAGAGTTGTTATTGGATAACCAAACTTCGAGGAATATCTTTCTAGTTATACCCCTTGCTTCCGAGCCAAGTATCAATGATTTTCATATAAGTCCTGATGGCGTGTGAATTAGGTTATAACAATCCACTGATGCCAAGCCCTGATAGAGACTTGATCAGTGCTTTTAGATCCACTAATAACAAGTTATTGGTAACAACTTAATCAGTGCTTCTTTATTCACCGATGTCAAGCCCTGATGTAGACTTGATCAGTGCTTCATTTATCCACTGATGTTATGACCTACTTGTTATCCACCAAAGGGTTCCACTGCCGAGTTGATCTTTTATCGTCGTGAAACTTGTCTGGCAATCTAAGTCATCGCCAAACTCCTCGGGCAATTTAAGTCATCACGAAATTCGTCGGGCAATATAAGTCATCGCCAAACTCGTCATCAGTGGATAAAAATGACTATCGCAAAAGTCACTTTTACCCATCTCCAAACTCGTCGTGAGATAAATTGTCGCCAAGGTAATTTTTAGCCATCGCCAAACTCATCGGGAGGTATGTTGTCGCCAAAGTCTGGACATTAGAGTGATTCACCTGACGAGTTCATCCCCTGACGCCTTCCCCTGACGACTTCCCCTGACTAGGTCATCCCCTGATGCGTTCCCCTGACAACTTCCACTAACGAGGTCATCACATGACGGGTTCCCCTGACGAAATCATCGCGTGATAGGTTCCCCTAATGGCTTCCCCTAACAATGTCATCCTTAACGGGTTCCCCTGATGGCTTCCCCTAACGAAGTCATCCCCTGACGGGTTCCCCAAATGGCTTCCACTGATGGTGTCATTGCCTGACGCAGTATTTTTAGGCTTCCCCTGATGTTACTGATGCCCTTAAAAATACTTGCCCTTTTGATCATCGATACTCTGTTGGCTTTTCCTAGAATGTCTATCGTACGGAATACTTATATTCTTTTAAGTAACAACAGTCATTCCTGGACACTGTCGAGTTTGTTCAAGTTAACACTGATGACTCGCCCAGTGCAGTGAAATCCATCCCCTGATGACTAAGTCGTCCATCAGTGGATGCAAAACTTGTGCAAATATACTAAGGTTTATAGAATACCTTGAGTATTTACAGATGCACATTTATTTTCTAAACATCATCATCATCATTTATATATAACAATCTCCCCCTATTTATGTTTATCAGTTTGATAACCATAAATCTAACTAATGTACTAATGATGATGTCAAAACCCAAAATTATAGACATTAAAGAATAAATGTATTTGAATAGTTACAAAGAATAATTATGTACAAGTATATCACTTTCTGTACAAACAAGGTTCTGTTCTTCTTGGTTCTCCTCCTCCACAGCCTTCTCATTCACCTATTGAAGTTGTTTCCCATCTAATGTCCTTGGCCTTTTGAAGCAGGATCAGTAGTCACATCCTCTGAAGGTTGATTCAACAACAACCCCTGACAATGACTTTGAAGATTTCTCCCCTGATGAAGATTTCTCCCCCTTTTTAGCAGCATCATCAGTGGTAGTTAAGTGGAAGTCAAGAATTGAGATGTGACTTGAAGAACCATGTTAGAACTAGAAGTATTTACAAATTCTATATTTTCTCTATATTCTTTATTTACAAAGATCTCATCCTTATTTCCCTCAACCTCTCATTTTTCTATGCCTTCTAAGGCATCACTCTTTTCCTTTCCTTTTTCATTGTCTTCTAAGGCAATACTCTCATTTTCTCCTTGTGCCAAGGTCGTCTCAATGGGTTGACCTTGCCTCTATTCACTAAGTATTCTCTCAGCCTCACTCAAAGTTGTCCTAATTGGGCTCCTATGGGCTGTGTTATCAAAAACTGTGGACAAAGTAAGTAATGTACCTGCAATTATTGTGTCCACAGAAATGATTTGAGCAGAAATGGAGTGGAAAAGATATGTGTATTGACAATAGGAGAAGCATAGATATTTATTGAATTAGTATTTATAATTAAGGGAGTCTAAATACTTAGAGCAATAGTATGTACAGTTGTATTTATGTCCCTTGTATGAGCATCAATGATCGAATCATGACAATCTTGATTGTCAATCACTGTGTCACTGAGTATTGGCTCCTCCAAGAAGTGAGAATTTGGAGGATCTGATGTCATAACACTTAGAGTTTGTGTCATTACATCTGAAAAATGTTGAGGCAAAGAAAAGGAGTATAGAGGTGTAGAAGGGAGTGTTGGCTGAATCACTAAGTAAGAAGGTGATTCATCAAGTGAAGTTATGTGTGCACTCACCGTGTAAGATGTCTGCAAGTGGCTCTCAGAGACCCTGATGCTGGTTTTATCGGAGACTATGGTCAGTGTATGTGTCTCACTCAACTGTGTCCCTGGTTGGAGACTTTGTTCAATAATTGAATCCTTTTGGGATGAAACAATTAGTGATGAGTGTATTTCCTTATTAAGGTTAGTATCCTTTTGGGAGGATACTGCCTGGTTTGGCTTAGGGTCACCACTCAAGGCTGCCCTCTTCTTCTTCTTCTTCTTCAAGTCAATCACTTTCTCACCTTGCTCCCCCTCAATAGATGAGATTACTTTAGAGAGTTTTCTTTTTGTACCCTCAGTCTTTTGGGAGACTGAGGGTTGGACTATTAAGAGTGGTTGTGTGAAAATTGATAATACTACTTGGGTAGGCAGAGAAGTGGTTATTGTCTCTACCATAGTAGTTGAAATAAAAGAAATAAGAGATTTTGATCCTGATGTACAACCTTTAATACACATCCTGACAAAAACAACAATATATATATATATATATATATATATATATATATATATATATATATATATATATATATATATAATACTATTTCTTTTGTTATATACATATAAACATATAATCATGTATCAGTAACATTATCAGGAAATTATGAGATGAGTTAGAAATACCAGTAATTAAGCACTTGATCGATTGAACTCTCCAACAATTTTTCTGGCATGACTTCAGCAAGTTGATCAAGCATTATCTTGCATAATTCACCATTCCCAGCTCTCCCACAAAATTGATAAAAGTGGCTTCATCAAGAGCTTTGGTGAAGACGTCTGTCAGCCGCTTGTTTGTTGGTACAAAGTGTAGTTCAATGGTTCCATTCCTGACATGTTCCCTAATAAAGTGATACCTGATCTCTATATGTTTAGTTTTGGAATGTTGCACAGGGTTTTCAGCAATTGCAATGGCACTTGTATTATCACACAAAATTGGAATTTTGTTGAAATTTAGGCCATATTCCAATAACTGATTTTTCATCCTTAGGATTTGTGCACAACAACTTCCAGCTTCACTAGTAGATGTTGATATTGAGTGTTGCTTTATGCTGAACCAAGATACAAGCCTTCCTCCTAGAAATTGACAGCTTCCTGTTGTACTCTTTCTTTCAATTATGCATCCTCCAAAGTCAGCATCAGAATACCCCAGTAATTCAAATCCAGACTCCTTTGGATACCAAAGTCCCAACTTTTTAGTGTCCCTGATGTACCTCAAGTTTATTTTCACTGCAATTAGATGAGACTCCCTCAGATCAGCTTGATATCTTGCATAAAGACATGTTGCAAACATAATGTCAGGCCTACTTGCTGTCAGATACAACAGAGAACCAATCATTCGCCTATAAGTCTTTAGATCAACTTTCTTTTCATTCTTATCATGGTTAATCTTGGTTGTTGTGGCCATAGATGTCTTTGCTACCTTTGAGTCCTCCATGTCAAATTTCTTGAGAGGTTCTTTGGCATATTTTGTCTGATGTATATAAATCCCATAAGTGTCTTGTTTGATCTGCAGCCCTAAGAAAAAAGACAATTCACCCATCAAACTCATTTCATACTTGTTTTGCTTGAGCTTGGAGAACTTTTCACACAGTCTAGTGTCAGTGGATCCAAAGATGATATCATCAACATATATTTGAACCACGATTAGATGACCTTGTTGTTGTCTAAAGAACAATGTCTTGTCAATGATACCTCTTGTATACTTGTTATCCACCAGAAACTTTTATAGTGTGTCACACCAAGCTCTAGGAGCTTGCTTCAGTCCATAAAGTGCTTTCTCTAGTTTGTAAACATGATTTGGGAATTTTGAACTTTCAAATCCTGGTGGTTGTAGGAAATACACCTCCTGTTCTAACTTCTCATTAAGAAAAACATTTTTCACATCCATTTGAAAAACTCTAAAGTTTGAATGTGCTGCATAGGCTAAGAAAATTCTTATAGCCTCAAGTCTGACCACTGGTGCAAAAGCCTCATCAAAGTCAATCCCTTCCTCTTGAAGATATCCCTTTGCCACCATTCTTGCTTTGTTTCTTATAAAAATGCCAACTTCATCCATCTTGTTTCTGAATACCCACTTGGTACCTATTATAATTTTGTCTTTGGGTTTAGGCACCAACTTCTATACTTGATTTCTTTCAAATTGATTCAGCTCTTCCTGTATAGCCATGATCCATTCTGCATCTTGCATGGCTTCTTCAAATTTCTTTGGCTCAATTTGTGAAAGAAAGCAAGCATATAGGCATTCATTAGATGTAGCTTTTTTGGTTTGCACTTTCTGGCTTGGATTACCAATGATTAAATCTGTTGTGTGACTCCTAGACCATTTGGGCTTAGAAATATATCTTGATGAGCTTGCATGATTATCATCTCCTTCCCCTAAGTCTGTGCTACCAGCTTCTAAGAAAACTCCCCCTGAATTTATGCTTAAATCAGGGTTAAAGTTATCCCTTAATGGTGCATTCCCTGATGGATTATCCCCTGATGGAGTATTCCCTGACTTGTTGTCCAGGATGTTAACTCCATCCATTGAAGGGGCTTCTTGGTTGTTTGGATTGGCATCAGGAATGGTTAACTCTTCCATTTGTTTGCACTCATCAGCTTTATTCTTTTGATAATCAGAATCATCTTCATTTTCAAATCTGAGTTCTTCATGAAAACCAGGGTCTTCAAGTCTAGAGATCTCTTGATCATCAAAATCTACATTTATAGACTCCATCACCACCTAGAGTCTTTTGTTGTAACCCTGTAGGCCTTAGATGTCAGGGAGTAACCTAGGAAAATAGCTTCATCAGTCTTTGAGTCAAATTTTCCTAAGTTCTCACCAACATTCCTTAGTACAAAGAATTTGCATCCAAAAACATGTAGGAACTTGATGTTTGGTTTCCTCCCTGTCCTTAGCTCATATGGTGTCTTATTATGAGTCTTGTTGATCAAAGACCTATTTTGAGTGTAGCAAGCAGTGGAAATTGCCTTAGCCCAAAAATAGGTAGGAATTTTTGCCTCTGCTAACATTGTCCTAGCAGCTTCTATTAGGGTTCTATTCTTCTTTTCTACTACACCATTCAGTTGAGGAGTTCTTGGAGCAGAAAATGTATGATTGATGCCTTTCTCCACACAGAATCTGTCAACAACTGCATTCTTGAATTCAGTCCCATTGTCTGTCCTCAAAATTCTAACCACTGACCCTGACTTAGTTTCCACTTTCTTTATATGGTCAATGATTTGTTGAGGTACTTTAGTTTTGGCATGTTGAAACTTGACCCAGGTATATCTGGTGTAGTCATCCACAATAACCATTGCAAATCTTTTCTTTAATACTGACATGATATTGACAGGACCAAAGAGATCCATATGAAGCAATTGAATTAGATCCTTGATCATTGTGGCTTCTTTGCTGACAAAGGATGATTTCCTTTGCTTCCCTTGTTGGCATGCTGAACATAATCCTTCTTGAATGAATTCCACTTGAGGAAGTCCAGTTACCAACTCTCTCTTCAGCAAATCATTGATAGTTCTGTAGATTAGGTGAGAGAGCTTCTTGTGCCACAATCTGCTCTCATCAGGGGTTGCCTTGCTGTAGAAACATGACTCTCCATTCACTGACTTAAAATTAGCAATGTAAAGATCTCCTTTCCTAATCCCTGATAAGACCAGCTTCCCATCACTTTCATTTGAGATTAAGCACCGATCTCCTTTAAAAGTAATGATGAATCCCCTATCACATAGTTGATTTATGCTCAATAAATTGTGCTTTAGCCCATCAACTAGTGCTACATCTTCAAATGAGACATCCCCATTTGCTACTTTGCCATAACCAAGAGTCAGTCATTTGCTGTTATCACCAAAAGAGATCACTGGACCAATCTTTTCTTGGAACTCTATGAGCAGGGCTTTGTTTCCTGTCATGTGTCTTGAGCAGCCACTGTCTAGAAACCAAATTTGTTTGCCTTTGACTTTTTTCCTTGCACACAAAGAACATTTAATTTGTTTTTGGTACCCAAGTGGATTTGGGTCCTCTAGGTTTAGTCACAGTTAATGATAAAACAACTTTTTCATTACTTATGAGTTTTGGTTTAGGCAACATACACACTTTCTCCTGTTTAGGAGCTTCATTATACACTTTAGATTTATCAATAGATTTCTTAACTTTACCCTTAAGGGTGCATGCTTGAGTAGTTGGTCCATCATTAGCATATAAAATTGTACTAGTTAAAATCTATGGTTTTTCCTTACATTGAAAAGATAAAATGATTATTGCTACCACAGTTCCAACACACTTTCGTAGGGGCTTCCTGAATAGGGGTGTAGTTACTGGCTTTGTTTACACCTAGCTTGCCATTCCTATTCCTTTTCTTATCCCTTGACAGGCCTTTATCCCTTGAAAGGCTTAGATGGACGGATACACTTTTATCCCCTGATGACTGTGTATCCACTGATGCACAGTCTTGTTCCTTTTTGAATGGGGTTTTGAGTGCTTTGGCAAGAACAAATTTCTTGCCACTCCCACCACTTCTGGAAGCTTTACTCATCGGGAAAACATTCCCTTTTTCCAAAGCTAGCTACATTTTTAACCTCAATAGAAGTTGCTTCACTAGAGTATCCTCATAGCCTAAATCAGATTTATAATCAGATTCCTAACAATTTAATTGATCATCTAGTTTCTTGCTAGACTCATTCCATCTCTTTATGTGTAAAGACCCAACTCGAATAACAAATAAACAGCAATTACATTTCAAATACCATATTCAACAAGTCATTAAATTCAACATCAAACGATCTGAAATATTAGACACTTCTAAACAGCATAAACACAACCTATTATACAAAACATATCTTATACATTACAAGCCAAAATCCTAATCAGCCCCGAAATATACATTCTAAGAAAAACTATATGCACAAATGGACTGGAGAGAGAGAGTGTGATCACGGCTTCCCGACCTCTGTCGCGTCGAAGTATGCACAAAGCTGCAAAACAGCTCAAAAGCTATACTGCACAACCTGAAACATTTAGCGCTTTATATGAGTCGCAACTCAATGAGTAAACCCCACACATATCATACAATTTACATATATATAATTCATATAACTCAAATCAATTCAGATATATCAAATATGCAATGCTATATTCTTTTCTTTTTCCGGTAATGGCTCGATATGTCAGAGTATTGCCCCGGGAATTCCTGTATACAGATCACAAAGATCTTTCCAATAACCAACAGTATGAACCCGTAGGTTTAATCAAATAAATTGCTGGCCAGCCAGTGTAATAGGATGGATCCCAGAGGTGGCTCATACGGGTTTTCACCTCGTACAGCACTTAGTCTACCTATGTTCTCATGTAACCAATATAACCAATATATTTGCAAGTACCTGAACACATCAGCCATACCATTTCCTTTAAGTCATATGAAATCAAATGCACAATATACATATAGTTCTCATTTCAATTCAGTACCAATAGCTCATATACATAATTCCTCATATTGATAACATTCCAAATATAGTTCGGATCACTACAATTACCAATAGCACATATTTTCAGCTTGTACACCAAACTGTCAATTACACATTTAACTCATCAAACACAGCAAGTAATCCCATATAGACATGATACAATAAGCAAACAATCATATATTATCCAAGATACACAAATATAACACATAAGTATACCATGGGTTTACTCACAAATTCAGCGAAACTAACGTTGTTGACCTCCCCTCTCGCTGCCCCCGAAGTTCTCTTCTCCTATAGCACATATTGACATGTTTAAAACTCATTCACCATGCATAAGTACCAATCTATATGCATGAAACATGGCTATGATGCATGATGTAAGCTAATTTCAGCAGCAACAGCAAGCTAATTTCAGCAGAAACTAAGTGCAGCAGCAAACTACTTTTCTAGCCAACTGAATCAATATGCAAACTCTATTTCATTAACATCTAATAACTCCAATATGCTACTGAAGTGCAGGTTATTAAACACAAAAGAATGGAAGGGAAGAACTCACTTGATCAGCTGCAAAAACTGCACAACTTAGCAAAATCTGCTATGCTAAAAATCTGCTATGCTAGAAAATCTATTCAGCTTGTTCTCCCCTGTTCTCTCTTGTTCCTACTGATTTCTGTCTCTCTAAGTGTTCTCCAGCCGAAAATGGGCTGTCCCTCATGTTCTAGTGGCTTCTTGTTTAGTCCAAACCAAGCATGAGGTGGCAAGGTGCTTGGTTTGGTCAAACAAGGCTGCCCACCCCTTTTTTTTTTTCCTTTTTTGACTTGAAGACAGCAGCCTAATGCAGCCAAAAGTAGGTGCAGATTTCTACTTTTTCTACTAAGGGTCTCAACTAATATGAAATTGCAAAATGGCACAAAAGCTTCATAATAACCGCTAATTACCCCCTTAAACGAAATCTGCATTTTTGACATCCTAACTCTCCTTTTAAAAGCGTTCTAATTATGCTTGCTTTCTAAATGATGTATTTTTAATCTATATGGACTGATATATTATTGTTTATGCAATAAAAACAATGCAAATGTCAAATATCAAATGGAATGCATGTTCACGAATATACGATTTGGGACACGGATGTGACATTATGACCTCTCTTTCTTCCTTCAAGAGCTTAGAGGTCCATTCTTCTCTCTTTATGGCACAGTTAAGAAGGTTCCTAGTCTTTGAGAGTTCTTTTTCAAGATTCTCAAGTCTAGACAGTTTTGATTCTAACATAGTATTTCTAGTAGTCAAATGTTCATTGATTTTTTGTACTCTCTTAGTTTCAGCTATAACACTTTTTAAAGTGTCATAAAGGTCTCTTATCTCACAAGTCATTTCCTTAACAGTTTTAACACAATCAGTTTTTGACATGTTAGAGGAAATTTTGAGACTTACTTGTGAGCTGCTACTATCTGTGGATGAGGCCATTAGGGCTAGGATGACATATTCCTCAGTGTCTTCTTCATCTGAGTCAGCCCAATCCTTTCCCTCTGTAATGTAAGCTTTTCCCTTCTTGTTGGCATTAAGAATGTCAAAGTATTTCTTCTTGTAATCCACTTCAACTTCCTTTCCTTTACATTCACCTTCCTTTGTGGCCTTGCGGCACTCATTTGCAAAGTGACCCATCTCATTGCATTTGTAGCACTTTATTCTAGACTTGTCTATAAAGTTGTGTGTGCTACCAGGTTTCCTTGTTGAAATTTTTTTATTCCACTTGATTTTTGGAATTTCAGTTTGGAAAACCTTTTTGCAAGAACGGTCAAGGTTTCATCCATCTCTTCTAACTCTTCAGAAATGTACTCGGTCTCCTTTGAGTCAACTTCATAGTCCCCCTCTTCTTTAGTATCTCCTGACTGCTGCTTCATCAAGACACTTGGTCTCGCTTCTTCTTTGTTCTTCTTGGCAGCCATCAGAGCTACAGATTTAAGCTTTCTAGTATCCTCAGACATTTCAGATCTCTGTTGAACCTCCAGTTCATATGTCTTTAGAGTACCATAAAGCCTATCCAAGTCTAGGAGATTCATGTCTTTGGATTCTTTTATGGTTGTTGTCTTCGGATCCCATAATATGGGAAGTTCCCTCATGAACTTTCTATTCACGTCTTTGTTGGCATAGGTCTTCCCATACATCCTCAGGTCATTTACCAACTTGTTGAATCTGTCAAACATTTCAGTGAGTGATTCACCATTTTTCATTGTGAACCACTCATACTGTTGTGTTAGCAACTGCAGTTTATTTTCCCTCACATCTTCTGTACCATCACATAAGATCTAGATGGTATCCCATATTGACTTAGATGTTTTTAGATTCATGATACTGTTTAGTATATCATTATCTAGTCCGTTATATAGGATACCTGTTACTTTTAGATCCTTCTTCACCTTTTCTATTTCCTCGGGAGTCATCTCTTCAGTAGTCTTTGGGACTAATCTTTCTGGAACATTGACTCCATTGACAACCTCCTGAGGAATGAGCTTCTTTGGTATGTGAGGACCTTCTTCTAGAATCTGTAAGTATTCATCATCGATTGCTCTAAGATGAACTATCATGCGTTGCCACCAGAAGAAGTATTTTCCCCTTTCCAACATGGGGACCTTACTATTTCCAGCTTTGTTGGCCATTATTCAAGATCTTATAGCAAGTGTAATCTGTTGGTAGGCTCTGATACTGATCCATCGGAGTTGTTGACGAGTGAAAGAATAAATCTCGTATTAAAGGAATTATCATTAGATTTATTTTCTATCGATTTTAATGGAGGTTCTTGGTTAGGGAGCGTTAAACAACCCGTGGTTACTTTGCTTGTGAATAAAGAGTTAAGAAGTTGCGGGCTTCAACGGTCGTCGGGGATTATGGAAGGCGTCAGGGAATAGGGTAACACATCGGGGATTAAGGAAAGGAAGCTATCGGGGATTGCGCGGGTTTAAATAACACATCGGGGATTAAGGAAAGGAAGCTATCGGGGATTGCGCGGGTTTAAATAGTGCATCAGAGACTAGTCGGGGACTGAAGTATGCATCGGGGATTATAGTCTCTGATCAGTTATTTATACTGTCGGAGATTAAGACGTGTGATGGACGCGCCAGGGATTAAGCGGGGACTAATGTTCTGCGTCAGAGACTAAGACGTGTGATAGACGCGCCAGAGAATATAGTCTCCGATAATTACTTCTTCTCGGTTATGTTTTGGAGATTGTTTTCAATTTAATTTAGAATGTTTATTTTCCTGGTTAGATTAGACATCTTGCCATAATGGAATTCTTTCCATTGTAAATTCTTTCTAATTAGAACTAGGGTTTATTGATTATTCAACTTATAAATAGTTGTTCATAATGTATAGAAAGACAGACTTTGATTAATAAAAATTGTGTGAGTTTTACTTACAGTTATCCGAAAGTTGGTGGTGATTCCTTTAGACTTTCACAACTGATTTGTTTTAGCTTGCGGGTGATTAATTTCTTTAAGCAAACTAAACAAATTGATCCTTTAGTGTCGATTTCTGGTGATTAATTTCTTTACGAAATCTTCCTAAAGTTATTTTCCGCAACCTGTATTTGATCTTAACAGGACCAAATACATCAGATACCAATTGTTAGAACTAAATAAGCTCGGGGGGGGGGGGGGGGGGGG
>CM025784.1:19967176-19977184 GCA_014636745.2 Centella asiatica | reverse complement strand
GGGGGGGGGGGGGGGGGGTGTTGAATATAAACACTACAAACTTTTTGCTCTTTTAAAACTTGTTTAGCACAGGCAGGAATAGCTACCACAACCAGAAAAAATTTAACGAAATTAAGATGAATCACAAGCATTCAAGTTAAATTAGTTGTATTAAAACTTGGTGTTTTTCTGAAAATCTGTTGAATCATAATCGTGATTAACAACTACAAATCTGTAATAAGTTACAGCTTTTCTGTAATAAATTACAGTTTCTCTTTCTCACTCACTAGCTACGTTTTTCTTTGAATATCTCTCTCAAGATCTATTACAAATCTTCCTTCTAGTGTTTGAGTGTTGTGTCTTGCTTGCTTGGTTTTTCGTGTAACAACACTTTCTTTATGTATTGTAGATTAGTTAGTGAACCCACGTGCTAGACATGCTGCTTTTTCAACATAGCCGCAGTATGTCACATCAAGGTCTTTTCGGAGTGGTGTGTCAGACTGTTGTTGGCTTTTATTGCTTCTTTTTCATCCCCTGATCTGCATGTATTTAATGCTCGAGAGTTGTTATTGGATAACCAAACTTCAAGGAATATCTTTCCAGCTATACCCCTTGCTTTTGTACCAAGTATCAATGATTTGCATGTAAGTCCTGATGACATCTGGATTAGGTCCTAATGATCCACTGATGCCAAGCCTTGATATAGACTTGATCAGTGCTTCTGGATCCACTAATGGCATGTTATTGGTGACAACTTGATCAGTGCTTTATTTATCCACTGATGTTATGACTTGCTTGTTATCCACCGAAGGATTCCACTGACAAGTTGATCTTTTGTCGTCGTGAAACTTATCGAGCAATCTAAGCCATCGCCAAACTCGTTTGGCAATTTAAGTCATCTCCAAACTCGTCGGGCAATATAAGTGATCGCTAAACTCGTCGAACAATATAAGTCCTCGCCAAACTCGTCGTTAGTGGATAAAAATGACTATCGCCAAAGTAATTTTTAGCCATCACCAAACTCATCGGAAGTTATGCTGTCACCAAAGTCTTGACATTAGAGTGATTCCCCTAATGCGTTCCCCTGACGAGGTCATCCACTGACGCCTTCCCGTGACTAGGTCATCCCCTGGTGCGTTCCCCTGACAACTTCCCCTAACGAGGTCATTGCCTGATGGGTTCCCCTGAGATAGAGATTGCCCTTGTGGTTTATCTCTATGAGATGATTATTGTTTTGATTAACCAGGGTTTCATGCAAATAACTATATTGTTAAAATAAATAACTCTATTAAAGCTTTCAAAATTACCATGTAAGCTTTCTCTTCTATAGTACACGCTGTAAGGATAATTTTTTGTTTCTAGAGTTTGAGAGTGTTTTAAAGAGTAGTATGACAAGGGTCCTCCTATATATAAGAGAGTCAGGAGAAATCAAAATATCCAATGTGAGATATTTCTCACTTTAGATTAACTTCGGACGTGAAATTTATTAAATTACTAAAGTATGCTAACAATTACATAATCATTACATTTACACGTAAGTAGGAACTACTAATAGGTGTCAAGTGGTAGTACACCACACTACTAATGACTCAGCTTTTAAAACGCTTACTCATCATAAGGGATTACTACTCATTCATCCCTCTCGTAAATCACTCTCGTAATTATAGTAGTAGTAATTCATATTACTACTACATAAATTAATTGAGATAATATCTTATACTAAAATTTATTTCTTTTGGTATTAATAATTGCTCATGCTCGTAATTAAATTTGACTAAAATTTATTTATTAATAGTCTTGATGTTATAATAATATTTACACAAATCTGGGGTATTTACACAAATCTGGGGTATTACATCTTATACTAAAATTTATTAATAATGTTTTAAGGAACTTTGGTGAGAACTTAGGAAAATTTGATCCAAAGGCTGATGAAGCAATTTTTCTAGGCTACTCCTTGACATCTAAAGCCTAAAGTATTTACAACAAGAGACTCGAAGTGGTGATGGAGTCTATAAATGTAGCTTTTGATGATCAAGAAATCTCCAAACTTGAAGACCCTGGTTTTCATGAAGAACTGAGATTTGAAAATGAAGATGATTCTGATTATCAAGAGATTGAAGCTGATGAGTGTAGACAAATGGAGAGTTTAATAATCCCTGATGTCAATCCAAACAACATAGAAGCCCCTACAGCTGATAATTCATTAGGGAATGCACCATCAGGGGATCACTTTAACCCTGATTTAAGCACAAATTCAGGGGGAGTTTTCTCAAAAGCTGGTAACATAGACTTAGGGGGAGAAAATGATGATCATGCAAGATCATCAAGATACATTTCTAAGTTCAAATGGTGTAGGAGTCACACATTAGACCTAATAATTGGCAATCCAGACCAAAAAGTGCAAACCAGAAAAGCTACAACTAATGAATGCCTATATGCTTGTTTCCTTTCACAAACTAAGCCAAAGAGATTTGAAGAACCAATACAAGATGCAGATTGGATCATGGATATGCAGGAAGAATTAAACCAATTTGAAAGGAATCAAGTATGGAAGCTAATGCCTAAACCCAAAGACAGAATTATAATAGGCACCAAGTGGGTTTTCAGAAACAAGATGGATGAAGTTGGCATTGTTATAAGGAACAAAGCAAGACTGGTTGCAAAGGGATATCTTCAGGAGGAAGGGAATGACTTTGATGAAACTTTTGCACCAATAGCCAGACTTGAGGCTATAAGGATTTTCTTAGCCTATGCAGCACATTCAAACTTTAGAGTTTTTCAAATGGATTTTAAAAGTGCTTTTCTAAATGGGAAATTGGAACAAAAGGTATATGTTCAACAACCTTCTAGATTTGAATGCTCAAAATTCCCAAAATCATGTGTACAAACTAGAAAAGGCACTTTATGGACTGAAGCAAACTCTAAGGGCTTGGTATGACACATTGTCAAAATTTCTGGTGGTTAACAAGTTTACAAAAGGTATCATTGACAAGACATTGTTCTTTAGACAACACCAAGGTCATCTAATCCTGGTTCTGATATCAAGCTGATCCAAGGGAGTCTCATCTCATTGCAGTAAAAAGAATCTTGAGGTACATCAAGGGCACTACACAGTTGGGACTTTGGTATCCAAAAGAGTCTGGATTTGAATTAGTAGGATATTCTGATGCTGACTTTGGAGGATGCATAATTGACAAAAAAAGTACATCAGGAAGCTGTCAGTTTCTAGGAGGAAGGCTTGTATCGTGGTTCAACAAAAAGCAGCACTCAATATCAACATCTACTATTGAAGCTAAATATATTGCAGCTAGAAGTTGCTGTGCACAAATATTGTGGATGTGAAATCAATTAATGGACTATGGCCTAAATTTTAATAAAATTTTAGTCTTGTGTGATAACACTAGTGCCATTATCATTGCTGAAAATCATATGCAACACTCCAGAACCAAACATATAGAAATCAGATATCACTTTATCAGGGAACATGTTATGAATGGAATGATTGAACTACATTTTGTACAACAAACAAGCAGCTGACAGAAATTTTCACCAAGGCTCTTGATGAAGCCACCTTTATCAATCTTGTGGGAGAGCTGGGTATGATGAATTATGCAAAATGAAATTTAATAAACTTGCTGGAAACATGTCAGAAAGATTGTTGGAATAGCTCAAGTTATCAAGTGCTTAACTGCTGGTATTCCTAACTCATCTCATGAATTCCTGATAAATGTAATTGATATGTGACTATATATGTTAAATATGTATATATGTACATATATACTTCTTTGTTTTGATTGTTTTTGTCTGGTGCATCAGGATCAAGGTCTCTGTCGAGAACATCAGGGTTAGGGTATCCGTCCTGTGCATTAGGGTCAGGGTATCTGTCTCGTGCATCAGGGTCAGGGTATTTGTTCTGAGCATCAGGGTCAGAGTGTGTATATTCCTCAAACATCAGGGTCAGGTAACATGCTTTTAACTGCAGCAGGGGATTGCATTGAGTCTGTGATAATAATTCATCAGGGAATTCTTTTGTCCCTGATGATGTGTCACCACAAACTTAATGCGACACCCTAATAGCGTGTTTTCAGAAACGGTTTTCAAAAGTCAAAAAGGCAGGTATTTATACTCCCACTCTCTCTCTTTTTGAAATACCTCAAAAAATTTAACCTGTCTCTGATATTAGCTCGAGTTTTCTTTCTCTATCTCTCTTATTTACAAAAACCTTAGATTTTCAACTCATCAATAGTATCAATGGCACCAAGCATTGCTCAACGACTATCAAGGGATCTAGTGGTTCCACAAACCAACTTTGTGGGCTTCTCAAACATTGAAGAGGTACATGATTGCTTCAAACCTATGATGAACTATCTACTCAATTCTGAGTATAACAAAGCAATCTTTACTGATGACGAAATGTCTGGTGAAGCAATTTCACAACTTTGGTCAAGTGCCAAGTTCATGTACTCCACAACGAGACCTGAAGTTGTAAAGAGAATCTCCTTCAAAATTTCTTCTAAAAAGGGTAAAATAACTCCCTTTAGAATTAATTTTGCACTAAGGCTACCTACACAAAATTTTGTGGAAGTACCAAATGATACTAACCTGCTCGATTTCTTGAGGGAACTAGGCTACAACTCTCCAAACAATTTGGTGTTGAAGTTCAAAGACCTCAAGAGGATCAATGTGAAACGAGAGATTTCTTATCTCTTTGACACAATAACCAAGGTGTTCTCAGGTAAGTCCTCTAACTTTGAGGTAATAACATCTTTAACCTTGAAAATAGCTTTTTCCATTATAAAAAATGTAAATATAAATATAGGTAAATTGATCTTTGATGAGCGTGTAAATAAAATGGGTAGTCATACTTCTAGAAAAAAGGAAGTTTACTATGTTAGATTCCTGTCAATGATTATTAAGGATCAAATTTCTAACCTTTCTTTTGAGAATGACATTGTTGTACAAAGTTATAAACAAACGAAGAAATTATTTGTAGAAATAATAAAGAAATCTTATACTGCATAACCATTTGTACTTCCATCGCATATGGAACAGGTATCTCGAACTCTCCCTTCCTCTTCTCAACCTATTACTTTTTCTCCTTCAACTACTATGGTAGAGATCACTACCACTTCTCTGCCTACATAAGTAGTACTACCAATTTCAACACAACCACTCTCATTAACCCAACCCTTAGTCTCCCAAAAGAAAACCCTTTGAAGGAACCACAACAAGTGAGGGGGAGCAAGGAGAGAAAGTGATTGGCTTAAGGAGATTGAAGAAGAAGAAAGTGGCCAAGAGAGTAACCCTACAGCCAGACCAGGTAATATCCTCTCAAAAGGATACTGCTTTTGTAAGGAATTAAGCACACTTCTAACTAGTTCCTCTCAAAAGGAATTAGTTATTGAAAATAGTACCGAACCAAGGACATAGTTGACTGAGGCACAAACAATGACCATAGCCCCTGATGAAATTAACATTAGGGTCTCTAAGAGCCACTTGTAGATAACTGACACAGTGAGTGCACACACAACTTCTTTTGATGGATCACCTCCTCATTCGATGATCCAGTCAACACTCTCTTCTACACCTCTTCCCTCTTTCTCAATTCCTCAAATTTCTTCAAATATCATGACACAAACTTTAAGTGTCATGAGATCAGATTCTCCAATTTCTCAATTCTTGGAGGAGCCAACACTCACTGACATAGTGATTGATAATCAACATGTTCAAATGGTTGATTCATTTTTAAATGATTCAATCACTGTGAAACAGTCTGGGGACACCAATGCACCTGTACATACTACTACAATAAGCATTTATGTTCCTCCAACTGTACATACTTCTTCTATAGAAACATTTCTTCAATTGTACATACACAATTGGCTTCCACTCCTTCCTCTATCACCTCTGTGGAACCAGTTACTATACATAAATTACTTGAACTGGCCATAATTGCTAATCTCACAGCACATAGGAGCCTTTTTAGGATAATTTTGAGTGAGGATGTGAGAATTACTTAGTGAAGAAAGGGCAAAGTCAATCCCCTGAGAAGACTTTGGCAATAGGAGAGGATGAGGGTACTGCTTTAGAAGGCAAAGAAAAAGGAGAGTCTTTGAGAGATGCCTTAGAAGGCACAAGAAAAGGAAAGATTGAGGGAAATAAGGATGAGATCCTTGTAAATAAAGAAAATAGAGAAAATGTAGATATTATATATACTTCTAGCTCTTTTGAGAGTGATAAAGATGACACTCCAATAGATGACTTACCCCAATTCATTGGAGTTGATTTATACTTTCAAAAGAATCAAATGGCTGACACTTTATAGTTACTGAAACAGGAGCTTTCAAGGACTACAGATCCCATTTTGACCAAAGTACTCAAGTCACAAATAATGATAGGGCAATATGTGGGCATACATACTTTACCAACAAAATAAATAATGTACAGCAAGTTGTGGACTCCCTTGTCACCAGCCAAACCATGCTCAAGATGAAGAAACTCGCTGACAATGTTGACAAATAACTGTCTGCCTTCTCCACCAAAATTGCAAGCATGGAGTCTCTACAACTGTCAATGGTTGACACTCTACAAAAATTTCTTCAAGTCATATCCCTACTCTCAACTTCCACTGATGATGCTGTTAAAAAGGGGGAGAAATCTTCAGGGTCGTCATCAGGGGTTGTTGTTGAGACTCAAACAAGACAACCATCAGGGGATGTGACTGTCGCTCCTTGTTGTCCTAGTGAAATAGTCTAGAACTTGTAGAAGGGGGGTTGAATACAAGTTCATGAAATATTTTTCAAACTTCTTGTTCTTTAAAGTAATATAACTTGCGGAAAATAAAGAACAACAAAAAACAAACTTATAAACAATTGTTTTCTATTGATTAACAATTGATTACAAATTCTAACAATCACAAATTGATCATCAGCTTCAACTTTTGTACTGTATATATATAAATCTAAATAATCATACAGCTTCCAATACAACTCTGTAAAATTAATTACAGCTTCCAAATCTGAATATGAGTTCAGCTTCTAATCCTATTCGACAATAATAATTAATCCCTGTACAATACGAATAGTTCATTCAAATACATATCTCTGGTATATCTCTAACCAGCTTCGTCTTTAATTACTCTTCAATGTCCATGTCGAAGATAACTTCTAATTCAAATAGAACTCTGTATTGCATCAAAGAGTAATCTGCACTTTTAGTCTCTGATCAACTATGTTTAGTCTCTGACAGCTTTAGTTTAGTCTCCGACAGCTTAGTCTCCGATGCTTTAATCTTAGTCTCTGATGACTTACACAGTCTCTGACGATTAGTCTCTGATGCTTTAAGTTGTAGTCTCTAATAAGCTTTTGCCTTAGTCTCCGATAGACCAAACATAGTCTCTAACTTGTTGAACTCTCTAATGCAGTTCTGGTAGTCTCTTATAATTCAAATTAACTTACTCTCATATAAAAATAAATTACATGAATCAGAGAGTAAACTACCAGCTACAAAAACTCAAATGCTATAAACTATCACTAACTGTACATTTGTATATCTAAGTATTCTACACAATCATCATCAAATGTTATAAAACCTAACAATCTCCCCCTATTTATGATTATCAAAGTGATAAACATAAATCAAGATTGATGATTGATGTATTTGATCTGAGAGACCAAACACAGGTTGCGGAAGCTTTGTTTGTTCAAGTGCAGAAAATAACTATAGGTTGATTCTATAAAGAATTTAATCACCAAGAATCAATTCTAAAGGATCGATTGGAATAGTTTGCTTAAAGAAATTAATCACCCACAAACTAAACAAATCTGGTTACGAAAGCTTAAAGGAATTAACCACCCACTTTCAAGGTAAACGTAAGTTTAAACCTCACAAAAGTTCAATATCCAAAGTCCTCTCCTTTTATCTCCATCACAATTAACTATTTATACTTCAATAACCCTAACTCTAATATGGTAAAAATTCTACATTGGAAAGAAATCTAATTCCATAAGGAAACAAATATTAATAATTTAATGAACTTTAACCGGATGGATTAAAACTGCCTGATCAGAGACTATAGTCTCCGATAGTATAAAATTGCCTGTCCTCCGTAGTACCCGACGTGGCACTTTAGTCCCCGACGTGTTTAGTCCCTGGCGTGTCCATCACACGTCTTAGTCCCCGATACCTTTAGTTCCCGATACCTTCCCCCGATACCTTCCCGTAGTCCTTCATGCCCTTTTTAAGCTCGCAACTGCTTAACTCCTCATTCACAAGCAATGTAACTACAGGTTGTTTAGCACCCCCTAACCAAGAACCTCCATTAATATCAATAGAAAATAAATCTAAGGATAGTTCTTTTAAAACGAGATTTATTCTTTCACTCGTCAACAACTCCAATGGACCATCCTCCTCTTCTTCAGAAACAATTGTCCTCAATTGAGCTACATCGTCATCATGAATATAAGGAGTCAAATCACCAATACTAAAAGTTGCACTTACACCATATTCTCCTGGCAACTCCAATTTGAAGGCATTGTTGTTAATCTTCTCAACAATCTTGAAGGGACCCTCCGACCAAGGCATTAACTTATGTTTACGTAGGTTAGGAAACCTTTCTTTCCGCAGATGCAACCAAACAAGATCACCCACCTGAAGAATTAATTTGCTTTCTATGTTTGTCGACCAAAGCTTTATACCTTGCATTCACTTTTTCAATTCTGGCTCGTACTTGCGCGTGTAACCTCATCATAGCATGTGCTTTGGCTTTGGCATCCAAATGAATATATTCACTCTTTGGCAAAGGAATTAAATCCACTGGAAGTCTAGGATTTACACCATACACTACTTCAAAAGATGAATGTTTCGTAGCATACACGTAGCAGACCTATTATATGCAAATTCAGCATGTGCAAGCTTAACATCCCAATCCTTGGTAGTCTTACTAACCAAGCCACGCAATAAAACTCCCAAGGTTCTGTTGGTTACTTTCTTCTGTCCATCCGTCTGAGGATGATGTGAAGTGCTGAAACACAGTTTAGTTCCCAACAGTATCCACAGTGTTTTCTAGAAATATGTCATAAACTTTGTGTCTCGATCACTAACTATATAGTCTTTGGAACCCCATGAAGTCGAACCACTTCTTTAAAATACAAATCAGCTATACGAGATGCATCATCAGTTTTGTGACAAGCCAAAAAATGTGCCATTTTGGAAAACCTGTCCACAACTACCATTATTGAGTCATTACCTCTTTGAGTCCGATGCAACCCCACAATAAAGTCCATAGCGACATCCTCCCATGGGGAATCTGGAACAGGTAAGGGGGTATATAATCCTTGATGAAATGTACTCTTCGCCTTTTGACAAGTTGCACAACGAGCAATCACCCCAGTAACATCTCCTTGCATTTTTGGCCAATAGAAATGTTCTTGTAAGATTGCCAATGTTTTGGTAATACCAAAGTGTCCGGCTAGTCCTCCTCCATGAGCTTCCCTAATTAACAATTCTCGAATTGAGCAAGATGGAATACACAAGCAATTTCTTTTGAACAGAAATCCATCTTGAAACACATAATTCGCCGTAGCTCCATGAGAACACGACTCGATTATTGGTTGAAAATCCAGGTCCTGCTGATAGTACTCTTTAATCAACTCAAAACCAAGTAATTTTGAGCTCAACACCCCCAGCAAATTGTGCCTCCTGGATAATGCGTCAACCACCACATTATCTTTGCCCTGCTTATGCCTTGATGAAAAATTAAAGGATTGCAAGAACTCAACCTATTTAGCATGACGAGGATTCAATTTTTGTTGCCCATGAATGTATTTTAAAGCCTCATGATCCGAATGCAATATGAAGTGACTCGGCCGCAAATAGTGACTTCAATGGTCAAGATGATGTGGGCATAAACGATAAGGAATCAGATGGGGGTCAAGAGCTCAGATTACGAGGTCCAGCTACTAGATCAAGGACTAAAAATATTGCTGGGAATTTGTCAAATGCAACGGGTTTAAAGGCTGAAGAATT
>CM025784.1:19934530-19963011 GCA_014636745.2 Centella asiatica | reverse complement strand
CGTCTCTGAAGAAAAATCTGTTTCGTTGCATTTTATGCCCACATCATAATGGATTGTTTTTGGCTTAAAGGTATCAATCTTTTCTTTCTCTGAAGAGCCACCTCAGCTTCCTTAACTCCCTCAGCCTCAATGTCACCCTCTTTTGTTTTTCTTTTGATGGGTAACTTTGTGGCTTTTGTTGTGTTTACAACCACAGTCTTTTGAGAGACTGTGGAGGGGGCTGCAGATTGTTGTTGTGAAGATGGTGTTGGAGGATCAACAGGGTTTCTAGTTTGTTGTGCAAGATCCTCAAAATAAGTCGAAGAATAAAGGTTGGGAAAGCTATCTATGAGAATTGATCTCATGATAGGAGGAAAGAAAAGAGGAACCTTTACCTTTGCTGCCTTGTTCTTCACATCAGTAAAGATACACTTACTCTGCATAACTGTAGGCACAACTTGCATACTAGTAATATTTAGGTTAGGAATTAAATGATTTGCAATCATCATCAGCAACCTAGCATAGTAATTTTTTTTTCAACTACTAGCTTTAAGTTTAGCCACTAAGCTATACAGAATCAACAACCCTAAATTGATGTGCCTATCATACAACACACTAAATGCAATCTGTTGTGTGAGTGTAGTGATGACATCATAACCACTGCATTTAGATGTGAATGCTTTAGTGATTATGTCAAAGAACAGAGACTATTCCTGCCTTAAATGAGGACATGTAATTGATCCAACAGATGCAATTTCAGTATCATAATGCAAGTTTTTAAACATGGCAAAAATTTCCTCATCAGAGGCAGGAGGGTCAAAGTTATCATGAATAGGCAAATTTAAAGCATTGTTTATGACTTCATGAGTAATATTATAAGAAATATTATCAAAACTAAAGATCACAGGAGAGTCCTCACTCTCATCCTAGATGATAGCAGTGGACCACATGACAGTGATGATGTCCGTAGCCTGAGTGGGAGTTTCGTAAATGGCATGCGACAGAGGTGAAGTGTGAAGAAAATCCACGAATGGATGGTATTGCACTTCAAACTCATTCTTGTTGGAGACTCCACCATGGTTAGTTTTAATGAAGTCGAAGTTGCTGAACTGGCAGTACATTGTCTTGTATGCCATTGTTGATACCTATGAAAAGCTTGAAGAAATTCTTCACAAAGGAATTAAATCGCACAGATATGAGAGAGAAAGTTCTTTGAGTGTAAGAGATTGCAGTTGTGTTTGATTTTTGTTCTAACAAAGTATAAGAAATGTTTGCAATTCAAAGGATAGTGAACGGTTTTCTATCATGGGTATATGAGAAATTACTAATTTACCCCTTATTAGAGACTTCCCTAGTCTCTACCACGTTCACTTATCAGAGACTAAAGTAGATTAGTCTCCGATAGGTTATTTTTGTTTAGTCGGAGACTAATTAAAAACAACTATCAGAGACTAATTTTGATTAGTCTCCGATAGGTCATTTTTAACTAGTCAGAGACTAATTAAAAATAACTATCAAAGACTAAGTTTGACTAGTCTCCGATAGGTTATTTTTAACTAGTCAGGGACTAATTAAAAACAACTATCAGAGACTAATTTTAGTCTCGCACTCAAATTCCTTCAGAGACTAAATTAAACTAGTCTCTGCTTCAATTTTATTTCATTAGTCATCCAACAAACAATACAATGATTATTAGCTACAAAGGTTCTGTTCATTTATAACAGCTACATTCCAAAAATTAAATTCTAGTTTCAACAAAACTTAACAACTTGGTTTCTAAAGTTTTTGTCAATTTCTAGGAGCATAATTCAGCATTCCTAATTCATAGACTAACCTAGCTAATGTAGGTTCATCTAAAGGTTTTGTGAATATGTCAGCAAGTTGTTTATTAGTTGTAACCCAGTGCAATTCAACGGTTCCTTCACTAACATGTTCTCTAATGAAGTGATACCTTATATCTATATGTTTTGATCTTGAATGTTATATTGGATTTTCAGTTATTGCTATGGCACTTGTATTATCACAATAAATAGGAATTTTGGATAATGAAATACCATAGTCTAGGAGTTGATTTTTGATCCACAAGATCTGAGCACAGCAACTCCCAACTGCAATGTATTCAGCTTCAGCCGTTGAGGTTGACATTGAATTTTGTTTCTTGCTAAACCAAGAAATAAGTCTGCCTCCAAGAAATTGGCAGCTTCCAATTGTGCTTTTCCTATCAAGCTTACACCTTGCATAGTCAGCATCTGAATAGCCAGTTAGTTTAAAATAAGATTCTTTAGGATACCATAACCCAAGGTTTGGGGTACCCTTTAGATATCTGAGTATTCTTTTAACAGCAATTAAAAGTGACTTTTTAGTGTCTTCTATGCTAATCTTAGTGACTTCTCTGTTGCTGCAATGCTGCATGACTGCTTCTGTTTCTACAGTGAAGAAGTTTTTGTTCTCCTGATGCTTCCTTGTGGCATTGGTGTTCATTTTTTTTGCCCTTGCTGTAGTAGTGATGTCCTTCTGGATATTGTGTTGTATTCTTGTTAGGTTTTTTTCTTCTTGTCCTTCTGTTTGCTTTGTTTTCCTTGCTGGTTTCCCTGCGTTGGTTTATCTCCCTAGCTAGCGACCTGTGCTAGTAGGCCTAGGGGTATGCCCCTCGTTATTTTTGTATCTTTCTTTTCTTTCTATTTTATTCTCAATTTAACAAAAAAAAAAAAAAAAAAGAAAGAAATCTTGCACATAAGCATGTAGCAAAGATTATATCAGGTCTACTTGTAGTTAAATATAAAAGGGAGCCTATCATGCCTCTATAGCTAGTTATATCAATTTTCTTTCCTTTAGTATCCTTATCTAGCTTAGTGGCTATAGCCATTGGTGTTTTTGCAGATGCACAATCGACTAGATTATATTTCCTTAATAAGTCTCTGAAGTACTTGGATTGACTTATGAAAATTCCATCAGTTGATTGTTTTATCTGCAATCCTAAGAAAAATGTTAACTCACCCATCATACTCATTTCATATCTAGACTGCATTAGCTTTGAAAATCTTTCACATAATTTTTCATTTGTAGATCCAAATATAATATCATCCACATATATTTGCACAAGTATTAAATCAGAACCTTGTTTTCTATAAAAAAAAAAGTGTTTTATCTATGATACCTCTAATAAATTTATTTTCAATTAAAAACTGAGATAGAGTATCATACCAGGCCCTGGGTACATGTTTTAAGCCATAAAGTGCTTTATCTAACCTATAGAAATGTTTTGAAAACTTGAGATCTACAAAACCTGGTGGTTGTTCAACATAGACCTCTTCTTCCAACTTTCCATTCAAGAAAGCACCTTTGACATCCATCTGGTACACCTTGAAGTTTTTATAGGCTGCATATGCTAAGAAATTCCTTATTGCTTCAAGTCTTGCAACTGGTACAAAGGTTTCTTCATAGTCAATTCCTTCTTCTTGGGAATAACCCTTTGCTACAAGTCTTGCTTTATTTCTTGTGATTGTACCAGCTTTATCTAATTTATTTCTGAAGACCCACTTGGCACCAACTATTGATCTATTCCTTGGTTTGGGCACCAATCTCTAGACTTTATTCCTTGTGAATTGGTTTAATTCTTCTTGCATGGCTATTATCCAGTCAAGATCTTGAAGTGCTTCTTCAATTTTCTTTGGTTCAATTTTTGACAGAAAAGTGAGATAAAGACATTCATTTTGAGTTGCACTTCTTTTCTTAACTCCTTCCTCTAAATCTCTAATAATTAAATCTGGTGTATGATCTCTCAACCAAGGTCTTGCAGGTGGCAGATTTAATCTTGAAGATGAGGCTTCATTATCTAGATTGATATTGTCCAATCTAGTTGTTGGATCAGAGACTACTCTCCCTAAACCAGTGACTTCTTCATTATTGGCTCCCCCTGAGCTATTTGTCTAATTTTCACTATTGACTTCAGTAGTCCCTGGTGTCTCGTTAGTCTCTGATTTTGCATTTGTGTTACCAGTTCCTTGTGTTTCATCAGGTGCTAATACTCTAGTCTCTGATATAGTATTAGTCCTTGGTACTTCATGCACAACCGTTAACTCCCCCTCACTTGTTGAAGGAAAATTGTCATCTGAGAGTAATTCTTCAGTCTCTAATGGATCCATCCATGCATCCAATTCATTTTCAAATCTGAGAGTTTCATGCAATCCTTGACCAATCATTCCTGGAATCTTGCTATATTCAAAAACAACTTGAATAGATTCCATAATGACCTTTGTTCTTAGATTATACACTCTCTATGCCTTGCTTGATAGAGAGTAACCTAAGAAAATTGCTTCATCAGATTTGCTATCAAATTTTACTCTTGTCTCTAATGAATCTCTCAAAACAAAGCACTTACAACCAAACACATGCAGAAACTTGAGAGTTGGTTTTCTCCCAGTCATTAACTCATAGGGTGTTTTGTTGTAAGTCTTGTTGATCAAGGACCTGTTCTGTGTGAAGCAAGCAGTACTAATTGTTTCCTCCCAGAAATATGTTGGAAGCTTTGATTCTTCAAGCATTATCCTTGTTGCTTTAATAAGGGTTCTATTTTTCCTCTCAACAACTCCATTTTGTTGAGGAGTTCTTGGAGCTGAGAATTGATGAGATATCCCTTTTTCAGTGCAGAATTCATTTACTTGGGTATTTTTGAATTCTGTTCCTCTATCACTTCTTATAACCCTTACTGTTTTTCCTGACTCAGATTCTACTCTCTTGATATGATCAATAATCAACTGAGCAACTTCATCTTTTGAGTGAAGGTATTTTACCCAAGTATACCTTGTGTGATCATCCACTATAACCAAAACATATATGTTTCCTAGTATTGACATCACATTCACTTGACCAAATAAGTCCATATGTAATAATTGTAAAGGATCAGTGATTGATGTTGCTGGTTTGCTCTTGAATGACACACTTCTTTGTTTTCCTTTCTGGCATGAATTACACAACCCTTCTTGTGTGAATTCCAGTTGAGGAATGTCAGCTACCATGCCTTTTCTCACCAGATTATTGATGTTTTTGAAGTTTAAGTGGGAGAGCTTCTTATGCCAAAGCCAACTTTCATCAGTTGAGGCTTTGCTATAAAGACATGTGAGTTGATCAGTAGAAGAGATTAGGTTTGCAGTGTACAAATTTCTTTTTCTTTTCACTGTCAATATCACATTTCCAGATTCCTTGTCACACACACGGCATTGATCTTCTTTGAAGGTGACATAGAATCCTCTATCACATATTTGACTCACACTTAACAGATTGTGCTTTAAGCCTTCAACTAGTGATACCTCAATGAAGATGACATCTCCATGCTCAACATTGCCATAGCCCTTTGTATGGCCGTTGTTGTCATCTCCAAAAGTTACCTTAGGGCCACTCTTTTCTTCATACTGTTTAAGCAGGGACTTGTCTCCTGTCATATGTCTTGAACAGCCACTGTCCAAGAACCATGATTTTTTCTTTTTGCCCTGCACAGTAAGAATAACTAGTTAGAAACTTTTGGGACCCAGATTTTCTTGGGTCCTTTCTCACTAGTTTTAGAATCAAGACTTGACTCATATGGAGTTGATTGTCTTTTAGAATTTTTAACTTTTATTGGACAATAAATAGTCTTGCTTTTTGAAGGTGAGAGACTGCCAAGTTTAGAATTTTCACAATTATTGCAAAGATGGTTAAACCTTTTTACAGGTGATTTTTCTTTAGTTATCTTTGTTGATGCAGTCTTTACTGTAGGAACTCTATTTTTACTCCTACAATGTATAGCTATGTGATTAGGATTTCCACATATGTGACATGTTTTTCTAGGAGCATCAGGCATTTTAGCATAATTAGTATATTTATTTATGCCTATTTTTCCATTCCTATTCCTTCTTCCACTGCTAGTCTCCACTGACTTTTCAACCTTAGACTCAGTAAGATTTACCAATTTCTTGTTTAATTGTATCTTGGTCATGAATCCTATATTCAATCTTTTACTTCCACTATTTTCAACAGTATTCACTGAATTTTGATCATTCTTTATAACTGCAGTGACATGTTGACTTTGAGTGTTGATAAATTTAGGTTCAATGACTGGTGAGATAAAATTAATTCTTTTAATGGGAATTGGCTTGTTAGTCATGGAATTAGCAGCTTCAAGCTTTTCTGTATCTGATTTCTTTTCTAGAAACTCATCATATCCTAAACCAGAGTTTTGACCCATCATTTGATCTTCTACCAAGTCTGAAAGCTTTTTAGAGGATTGATTCCATTTTTTTATCTTAGCATGTTCATTTTCAAGTTGTTCGACTAAGTAATATTTCCTCTTTTTCAAAGCATCTATCATGTGATGAGCTTTATCCAGTTCTGACTTGATAGTATCAAATTGTATTTGTCTCTCTTCAAGAAATCTATTTCTCTTCAAGAGTTGGTCATGTGATTCTTTAACTTTGGCATGTTCAATGGTTAATGATCTAAAACTAACATGCAAATCAGACATCTTTTTGTATGCTTTCTATACTAAATGTTAAAATTCTAAATTGCATCACATACCTTTGTAGAATCACTTGGCTCATCAGTTTGAACCATCAAGGCAAAGTTGACAATTTTTTCCTCAGAGTCACTGTCAATCCAATCTTTGCCTTTGATCCATCGGAGTTGTTGACGAGTGAAAGAATAAATATTGTATTAAAGGAATTATCAATAGATTTATTTTCTATCGATTTTAATGGAGGTTCTTGGTTAGGGAGCGTTAAACAACCCGTGGTTACTTTGCTTGTAAATAAAGAGTTAAGAAGTTGCGGGCTTCAACGGTCGTCGGGGATTACGGAAGGCGTCAGGGAATAGGGTAACACATCGGGGATTAAGGAAAGGAAGCTATCGGGGATTGCGCGGGTTTAAACAGTGCATCAGAGACTAGTCGGGGACTGAAGTACGCATCGGGGATTATAGTCTCTGATCAGTTATTTATACTGTCGGAGATTAAGACGTGTGAAGTACGCGCCAGGGATTAAGCAGGGACTAATGTTCTACGTCAGAGACTAAGACGTGTGATGGACGCGCCAGAGAATATAGTCTCCGATAATTGCTTCTTCTCGGTTTTGTTTTGGAGATTGTTTTCAATTTAAATTGGAATGTTTATTTTCCTTGTTAGATTAGATATCTTTCCATAATGGAATTCTTTCCATTGTAAATTCTTTCTAATTAGAACTAGGGTTTATTGATTATTCAACTTATAAATAGCTGTTCATAATGTATAGAAAGACAGACTTTGATTAATAAAAATTGTGTGAGTTTTTCTTACAGTTATCCGAAAGTTGGTGGTGATTCCTTTAGACTTTCACAACTGATTTGTTTTAGCTTGCGGGTGATTAATTTCTTTAAGCAAACTAAACAAATTGATCCTTTAGTGTCGATTTCTGGTGATTAATTTCTTTACGAAATCTTCCTAAAGTTATTTTCCGCAACCTGTATTTGATCTTAACGGTACCAAATACATCATCTTGGTATCAGAGCTTTTGGTGGACGGATTGTCTTGATTCATTCGAACAAACTCAAATACAATGGCTGGAGAAGAAGAACAGATTATTCCGCGAGGGCTTACCATGGAGCAAGCACAAAACTTGCGACGTGATAGGCAAATCAACGACCTGACCGAAAAGATGAACGAGATTTTGGCTAGATTGGATCGTAGAAATCCTTCTACGAGTCCAAACAGAAGTACGAGATCTGTTCGTACTTCAGATTCAGAAGAAGAAGAAGTGGCCAGACCAGTACCTAGGAGGCAGAGAGACAATGCTAACGACGATAAGGGGCTGAGGTTAGATATTCCGGACTTCGATGGCAGCATGAAGCCAGAAAAGTTCTTGGAATGGCTACAAAGAATTGAAAGAGTCTTCGAATACAAGGACTATGATGACCACAAGAAATTCAAGGTGGCAGTATTAAAATTCACCGGCTACGCTAATCTGTGGTATGAAAATTTAAAGAATAAGAGAAGAAGAGAAGGTAAGGCACGGATTGTGTCTTGGGAAGCCTTGAAGGGTAGGATGAAGAAACGGTTCCTACCTACGGATTATGTACAAGATGTATTCTTGAAACTACAAAGTTTGAAACAAGGGGCACTGTCGGTGGAAGAGTACACGGTGGAGTTTGAGAAACTCACCATGTTATGCGATCTTGAGGAGAGGGCAGAACACAAGATTGCTCGGTTCTTAACAGGACTGAACAATAGTATTGCCGAGAGGGTAGAGTTACAACCCTACTGGTCCTTCGAAGAAGTATGTAAGGTGGCCATGAGGGCTGAGAAACATGCCAAGGCCAAGGTAAACAACTATATACGGCCAGTAAACAAAACGATGGAAAGAGGCAGAAGCGAAAGGAGAAACGAAGCACCATCTGCGGCTAAATTCACCCCTACCTTTGACAAGTTCAAGAAGGACAAGGGTAAGGCTACTACGCCATTGGCGACGGAAGATAGACGAATTTGCTTCAAGTGTAAAGGCTATGGACAGATGCAACGTGATTGTCCTAGCAATAGAGTAATGACTCTCCATGATGTTGAAGAGATTGAGGCATCTTATGCTTCTAAGGAGAAAGAAACACTTGAAGAAGAGGAGTTGAGTAGCTGTGAAGTTGAAGATGAGTTCGAAGCTGATGCTGTAGAAGAACCCGAGACACAGGGTTCACAATTGATTGTTCGGAGACTGTTACAAGCCAAACCAGTCCCCTTGGAAGCTGACCAAAGGGACAAGATTTTCATGACTAGAGTATTGGTAAGGGACAAACTGTGCAATCTGATAATTGACACGGGTAGTTGCACCAATGTGGTTTCTACCACATTGATTGATAAATTGAATTGGCCGACAACACCCCATCCTAAACCATACAAATTACATTAGCTGAGTGATGGAGGAGAAGTGAAAGTGACGAAGCAAGCACTGATTTCTTTTGAAATTGGTAAATTCAAGGATCAGGCATGGTGTGATGTTTGTGTCATGGATGCATGCCACATCTTATTGGGGAGACCATGGCAGTATGATAGATTTGTCAAGTACGATGGCAGAACAAATGTGTACATTGCCAAGGTAGGCAACAAGAAGACGGCTCTAAAACCTTTATCCTCTTCTGGTGCACGCAAGGAGAGTTTAATGGTGAGTGGGAAGCAATTCCAGTCTGAACTGGAACAGGAAGGTCACGGCTACTTGCTGATTGCTGTCGGTTCTCAATCTGAGCAAAAGCCCAAAGGACTAAATAAAGACGTAGAGAAATTGTTGGAAGAATTTCAAGATGTGTTTCCTGAAGACTTACCACCAGGTTTGCCACCTATTAGAGGAATTGAACATCAAATTGATTTAATTCCTGGGGCATCCTTACCTAACAAAGCGGCTTACCGTTGTAACCCTCAAGAGGCACAAGAAATACAAAGACAGATTGAGGAACTGATGGAGCGAGGTTATGTACGAGAGAGCATGAGCCCTTGTGCCGTTCCAACTTTGGTGGTACCAAAGAAAGATGGAACATGGAGAATGTGCAAGTTCAAAATGTTCAGGAATAATTGTTTCTTCCATAGTTTTTGAAGAAACAAATTTCCTTGGTTAATAGGGACCCTTCTCAATCTTATCAATGTATTCAGGATCGGTTGCCCTCAAGTGCATATACATCTTTTGTTTCTAGATTGGGTATTCTTCTTTTTTTAAAACTGGAATTCTGGTTCCACCATCACGACTTCCTGCATATGTCATTATGTTGGAGCTACTTCCTTCATCATTGGCCATCTTTGGATCTTGTTAATTGAAATATCAATTAATGAGCTCTGATACCAGTTGTTGTCCTAGTGAAATAGTCTAGAACTTGTAGAAGGTGGGGTTGAATACAAGTTCTTGAAATCTTTTTCAAACTTCTTGTTCTTTAAAGTAATATAACTTGCGGAAAATAAAGAACAACAAAAAACAAACTTATAAACAATTGCTTTCTATTGATTAACAATTGGTTACAAATTCTAGCAATCACAAATTGATCGTCAGCTTCAACTTCTGTACTGTATATATATAAATCTATATAATCATACAGCTTCTAATACAACTCTGTAAAAATTAATTACAGCTTCCAAATCTGAATATGAGTTCAGCTTCTAATCCTATTTAACAACAATAATTAATCCCTGTACAATACGAATAGTTCTTTCAAATACATATCTCTCGTATATCTCTAACAAGCATAGTCTTCAATAATTCTTCAATGTCCATGTCGAAAATAACTTCTAATTCAAATAGAACTCTGTACTGCATCAAAGAGTAATCTGCACTTTTAGTCTCTGACTACTTCAACTTTAGTCTCTGATCAACTATGTTTAGTCTCCGACAGCTTAGTCTCCGATGCTTTAATCTTAGTCTCCGATGACTTACACTTAGTCTCTAACGATTAGTCTCTGACGCTTTAAGTTGTAGTCTTTGTTAAGCTTTTGTCTTAGTCTCCGATAGACCAAACATAGTCTTTGACTTGTTGAACTCTCTAATGCAGTTCTGGTAGTCTCTTATAATTCAAATTAACTTACTCTCATATAAAAATAAATTACATGAATCAGAGATTAAACTACCAGCTACAAAAACTCAAATGCTATAAACTATCACTAACTGTACATTTGTATATCTAAGTATTCTAAACACAATCATCATCAAATGTTATAAAACTTAACACTCCTGCTCTAAAAGCCAAGGACAAGGGTAAGGGTATCCTGATTGAAGAACCTAAAAAGAAGACCCACAGTCAATCAGGACCCAAACTGCTTAGAGATGCAATGAAGACAACTCATTTTCCAACTCCTGTCGAAGTATTAGTAGACGAAAAAATGGAGCTTGTCTATCCTCAAGACAAGAAGTTAGTAGAAGCTGATGCACTGTATACACAACAACTCTAACAGGAGGAGGAAAGGGCTGCAGAGGAGGAGAAACAAGAAGAAGAGCAGAAAAAGAAGAGTGTCAAACCAAAATCCTCCAGGAAAACTCAGCAAAAGAAACATCCCCCAAAGGTGCATCAGGGGATAAAGACAATTCTCTTTGACTGTGCTATGAAGAGGTAAGAATAGACCTCCAATTAGATATCTTTCCATAATGGAATTCTTTCCATGGAAAATTCTTTCTAATTAGAATTAGGGTTTATTGATTATTCAGCTTATAAATAGCTGTTCATAATGTATAGAAAGAGAGACTTGATTAATAAAATTGTGTGAGTTTTACTTACGATTATCCGAAAGTTGGTGGTTAATTCCTTTAGACTTTCACAACCTGATTTGTTTTAGCTTGTGGGTGATTAAATTCTTTAAGCAACTAAAACAGATTGATCCTTTAGTGTTGATTTCCTGGTGATTAATTTCTTTACGGAGTCTTCCTAAATTTATTTTTCCGCAACCTGTGTTTGATCCTACCAGATCAAATACATCAATTATGGATGACTACTCCAGGAACACTTGGGTTAAGTTCCAACATGCTAAAACAGAGGTGCCTCAATAAGTCATTGACCATATAAAGAAAGTGGAAACTGATTCAGGGTCAGTGGTTAGAATTATGAGGACAGACAATGGAACCGAATTCAAAAATGTAGCTATTGATGGATTTTATGTGGAGAAAAGTATTAATCATACATTTTCTACCCCAAGGACTCCTCAACAGAACTTTGTGAGTTTAATGAATATACTGTATTAAAAGTTGTGGAATTGAAAGAATACAATATATCACAAGTGTTTCTGAACTTTTATAAATTAATGAAATATTACAAAAGCTCATTGGTTTGAATGACCAGCTTCTAACAACTTTGTTGAAAATAACAGTTGCACTCTAGAATATGATTTTTACCTTCATTCAAGTTATGAAAACTTGATTCTCTCTTTCTGTAAGTTTATTACCGTTGCAATATGATCTAAGATAACATGTATACTATTGCTTTTGTGTATCTCAGTGATATCTTATTATATCTCTGTTATTTTTTCTCAACTGCCTCATGTCTCTATTTATAGATATAGCTCCCTTGTTCTCAAATCTTTTTTAGTGAGTTGCCTCCAAATATATCTCTAATATTCTTTGGTAATTGCAGCTCTATCACATAACTTCTTTTTGCATAAACTTCCTTGCATTCCAACATGTTATGTATCATCTCTGATGTATCAGCACACCAGCTCCCTTATTTTTCTCTTGGAATTCCCATGATAAGTTATCTCTATAAGTTATCACTGCGTTTTTCACACCAGCAATTATATACGCATGCTAATGTATAAATATGACTTATCTTCATATCAGTGTTCACACCTACAGTGTATAGCTTATCTCTTTAAAGCTTCTTTGGTAGCCAATGTCTCCTTATTGAACCACCATTTATATTTTAATTTCACTACCTTTAGACTTGAGATAGTGGATTTGTAAACTTAGTCATGTGTCATCCCATATGTCATCTTTCGTCTCTAATCATTTTATCCCCTGACGGCCAATTTTGTTCATCAGTAGATATTTATCCCCTGGCTGGCTTCACTTGACTTCAGCGATAGACATTATTCCGATGACTTTGGTGATAGTCTTTTTGAGTTTGGTGATGTTGTTGATTTGTCTGACGACTTTAGCGATAGTCATTTTGAGTTTGGTGTTGTTGTTGATTTGCCTGACAACTTTGGCGACAGTCAAAATGACTTTTGGTGTTGAGTTTGGCGTTAGCCAAATAACTTTGGCTATAGTCAAATCTTTTCAAGGCTACTTCAATGCACTGGAGTGTTTTTGCCTTAGTCTCTAGTAGTTTCAACATTAGTCTTTGATGAACAAATACTTGGTCTCTGATGAACAACCACTTAGTTTTAAATTTTTCGGTGAACAAAAACTTAGTCTCTGATGAACCAAAACTTAGTCTCTGATGAACCAAAACTTAGTCTCTGATGAACAAAAACTTAGTCTCCAATGAACAAAAACTTAGTCTCCGATAGGTTAATTTTTCTTGACCAACATTGACTTTTGTTGAACTCTCCAAATGCATTCTTTGTAGTCTTTGATAATAGTTTCTCATAGTGCACTACCATAGATACATGTACAATTACAAATTAAACAATTCTAAGTGTTTATACATCATCATCAAATGTTCTAATTCCTAACAATCTCCCTTATTTATGATTATCAATGATAAGCATAAATCAAGGTTTGATGATGATGTCAAAACTCAATCTTATAACATCATTACTTAAAATTTATTTAAAACATGTAAAAACATAATTGTACATGAAGTTAACAGTGATGGCTTTGTTGTTTCAGTTCCTTAATGCCCAACCATCAATCTATTAATATTTTTAACAATTCTCCCCCTATCTTTATCAGAATTTCTCTTTGCTTCCCCTGCCTTGATCATTCTCCCCATTTTTGACATCAGCATCTTAATGTTTGAAGGGTAGAAATCACCAATAAGTGTTGACTAGTAGGCGAAAATTGTTTGAGCTTTTTTTGAAGATAATTGATTAGGAAGTGTTGGAGCTTCATGTTTTTCTTTCTTTGATCAATGCTTCAAAAACATTATGTAAGTTTAGCTACACATGATCCATGTGTGATGAAATATTTTGATATAAAGTCTGTTGCTGCATTATCTAGTAATCTTTTGTTGCTTTCATCCAACCAAACATACACAACTTCTTCTCTTAGTATCCTCGGATATTTGATTAGAATTAGGGATCAGAGAATATATGAGCTGCAAAGGTGGTGTGTGAAATAATTTCTCTCAATTCTTTTCTTCAAGGATCTCATCCTTGCTCACACCCTCTTCTTTTGCTTAACTTATACACGTCAGCCTCTCCCACTTACTTTCTCAAAAAAAAAAATTGCTTTAATTTCTTTTTCCTCACCTTTTTCTAGACACAGGGTCTGACTCTCATTTTGAATTCTCTTAGGCTCACTAAATATAAAATCCTCATGTTGTAGGTGACCTGAAGTGGTGTAGAAAATAAGAATTAAGTGTTTTGTATCGATGGATGCTTGATAAAATACAATTGAATTATTCACTGATGAGTTGAGAGCTGTTATTTATGTTTCAGCTACAAGAGTTGGCTTCTTTGATGATTAAATTATTAAAGAATCTGAAACCAATGGAATTAAGAAATTTTTCATTACTTCTAAAGAAATATCAAAGAGAGTAGAAGAAATAGTAATAAGGGTAGAATTTAAATATTGGCTACTCCTCTTGAATAGAGAAAAGAGAAGCATCAATGTGAGACCCTGTGTGCGCATTTAGTGACAGATTGATCATTGATCAGAGCCTGTTTCTTCTTTTTCCTCTAAAAGGTATTTATAGATGTGAACATTGTAGACTCAAATACCTGTATCCTTGGAGGTGGACTATTTTCAATAGAAACAACCTTTTGAGAGGTTGCACCTAGAGATGTGCTTCTTCCTTTTAGAACTTAATATCCTTTTAAGAAAATATTAAGTAGTCTCCAAGGGTTCTCATTGTTCCTTATTTCTTCCTCATAACTTCCTCTACATGCTCACTCTCCCCCTTAGTTATTGCTAGTTGTGGTGATTTTCATTTTACAACAACCTTTACCTTTTGAGAGGTAGAAGAGGTGGCTTTTGACATAGACTTGTTTTTAGAGGGTTTTCTACTTGGGTAGAAGGAGTTGGATCATTACTAACATCCTTCATTGTAGCAAAATTAGAAGAAGTAAAGAATAAAGTAGTAGAGAGTTAAGACATATCTGAATCAGCTATGACAAGATCCTCAAATAGATGATGAATAATAAACATAGGGAATCCTGCATAGTATAAAAGTTTCTCTACTATATATATATAACCACGAATTAATTATCCACTGACAGTTAAACTGTTGAAGGATAATTAGCCACTACTACATTAACATCAGGTAATAATTATCCTTGAATAAGAACAATTATTGACTAATGTTTCACAGTGTTATTATCTTTTTGAACAATTAATTTTGTCAAAAGATAATTTTGACTGCTTCATTCAACTGTTAATTAGTCTTTGGTAACTAAATCATCAGAAAATAATTAACTACTGCTGCAAATATGAAACTTGCACAAAATTTCAAAGAATCTTATTTACCAAAGTTGAGTAAACCTAGCTCACTTACCAACCTGTTAAACGTGGCTTCATCCAATGGTTTGGTGAATATGTCTGCAAGTTGCTTCTTTGTTGGAACAAAATGAAGTTCCATTGTACCATTCATCACATGTTCCCTGATGAAGTGAAACCTGATATCTATGTGCTTTGTTCTAGAGTGTTGCACGAGATTCTCTATAATGGAAATGGCGCTAGTGTTGTCATAAATAGGAATTGGAATTTGATTATACATCATACCATAGTCCATTTGTTGATTTTTTTATCCATAAGATTTGACACAGCAACTCCCAGCAGTAATGTATTCTGCTTCAGCTATTGAGGTTGACACAGAATGTTGTTTCTTGCTAAACCATGACACTAGTTTGCTTCTAAGAAATTGATAGCTTCCTGTTGTGTTTTTCCTGTCTAATTTGCAACCTGTATAATCTGCATCTAAATAGCCTATTAGATTAAATCCAAAATCTCTAGGATACCAAATTCCAAGATTTGGAGTACCCTTGTGATATTTGAATATTCTTTTAACTGCAATCAGATGAGATTCTCTATGATTTGATTGGAATCTAGCACATAAACAAGTGAAAATATTATATCAGGTCTACTTACAGTGAGATATAAAAGAGAACCTATCATGCCTCTATAACTTGAAACATCAACTTATTTACCAATTGAATCTTTGTCAAGTTTAGTGGTTGTTGGCATGGGAGTTTTAGCAATTGCAACATCTTGTAAATTAAATTTCTTTGAAAGGTCTTTTAAATATTTTGTTTGACTAATGAAAATTCCATTACTGGTTTGTTTAACCTGTAAACCCAAAAAGAAAGTTAATTCTCTCATCATGCTCATCTCATATCTACTTGGCATAAGCTTAAAAAACTTAGAGCATAAGCTCTCATTAGTAGAACCAAAGATAATATCATCAACATAGACTTGAACAAGTATTAACTCACCAGCATATTTTATATGAAATAAATTTTTATCTATGATCCCTCTAGTGAATTTATTTTCAATTAAAAACTATGATAGAGTATCATACCATGCTATTGGTGCTTATTTAAGTCCATATAGTGCTTTGTCTAACCTATAGACATGATTGAGAAATTTTTGATCTTCAAAACCAAGAGTTTGCTGGACATACACCTCTTCTTGTATTTTTCGATTCAAAAATACACTTTTTACATCCATCTGGTACACTTTGAAATTTGCATGAATAACATAGGCAAGGAATATCCTGATTACTTCCAATCTTGCTACTGGTGGAAAGGTTTTATCATAGTCAATCCCTTCTTCTTGTGAATAACCTTGTGCAACTAGTCTGGCCTTATTCCTTGCTACTATACCAGCTTCATCCAACTTGTTTCTGAAGATCCATTTAGTACCAATGATTGATTTATTCTTTGGTTTTGGTACTAGTCTTTAGACTTTGTTTCTCACAAACTGATTGAGTTCATCTTGTATAGCAATTACCCAATCAGCATCATGTAATGCTTCTTTAACCTTTTTAGGTTCAATCTTGGATAAAAAGTTGAGGTATAGGCATTCATTCTGAGTAGCACTTCTTGTTGACACACCTTTAGATGGATCTCCTGTAATTTGATCCATAGGATGATCTCTTGTCTATCTTATTTGTGGAGGTAAACTTCTTGAAGAAGAAGCTTCATTTGATCCAAGTCCTCCATGGTGTATAGTGCTCTCATCTTCATGTGAAGCTTCCCCTGAATCTTTGGATATTTCTAGACTGGAGTTTGAGATATACTCTAATTCATTTTCCACTAACTGCTCCCCCTCGTGGTTAAAGGGATATCCACTGGTGGAGTGTCTTCTTCGGGTTCAGCTTCATCAACTGATGAGTCAGTTTCACCATATTCTGACTCATCTTCATTTTCAAACCTTAGAACTTCATGCATTCCTTCATCTTGCATTCCTGTTAGTTTCTTATTATCAAATGCAACATGAATAGATTTCATTACAATGTTCAGCCTAAGGTTGTAGACCCTATATGCTTTGCTTGTTAGAGAGTAACCTAAGAAAATTGCTTCATTAGCTTTGGGTTTAAATTTTCCTAAGTTTTCACCTTGACTCTTAGCACAAAGCATCTGCCACCAAATATATGAAGAAATTTGACATTAGGTTTCCTGTCTGTCATAAGCTCATAAGGAGTTTTGTTGTGAGCTTTGTTGATCAATGTACTAGTTTCAGTGAAGCATGCAGTTGAAATTACTTCAGCCCAAAAATAGGTAGGCAGTTTGGCTTCTTCAAGCATGGTTCTAGCAGCTTCAATAAGAGTTCTATTTTTCCTCTCAACTACTTCATTCTGTTGAAGGGTTCTTGGAGTAGAAAATGTGTGAGACATTCTTTTGTCCACACAGAAACTTTCAACTTTGGAGTTCTTGAATTCTATTCCATTATCAGTTCTTAGAAATCTGACAATCAGCCAAGATTCAGTTTCCACTTGCTTGATGTGATCAATCACCAACTGAGCTGCTTCATTTTTGGTATGCAAAAATTTTACCCATGGGTATCTAGCGAAATCATCAACTATGACCAGAGCATACCTTTTCTTTGAGATAGAAATTATGTTTACAGGTCCAAATAAATCCATATGAATTAGTTGTATTGGACTTGTAATTAATGATATCTCCTTGCTTCTAAAGGAAGTCTTCTTTTGATTCCCTTTTTGACAAGCTCCACATAGACCATCTTGAGTGAATTCTAGTTGTGGAAGACCTGCCACTGATTCTTTCTTCACCAAAGTGTTGATTGTCTTGAAATTCAGGTGAGAAAGCTTCTTATGCCATAGCCAACTCTCATCCACTGATGTTTTACTGTAAAAGCATGTTGACTGATTTTTACTTGATGAACCAAAGTCAGCTATGTAGGGGTTACCTTTCCTAATTCTAGATAGAGCTATTTTTCCATCCCTACTATCACTTATCAAGCAATGTTCATCTTTGAAAGCAACTTTGTAACCTTTGTCACACAGTTGGCTGATGCTTAGCAAGTTGTGCTTAAAACCATCAACTAGTGCTATAATGTCCAAGATGGCATTTTCATTTGTGACTTTCTCATATCCCAAGGTATATCCTTTGTTGTCTTCTCCAAAAGAAACATTTGGGCCAGCTTTCTCCTCATATTGTGTTAGCAGGGTCTTGTCTCCAATCATGTGTCTTGAATAGCCACTATCCAAGAACCAAATATGTTTCTTTATACCCTGCATACAGTAAATAACTAAGTTAATTTAGAAACCCAGATTTTCTTAGGTCCATTCACATTTTTAAAGTTTAATTTAGCAGTTGTTAAGGGTTTTTTTGTTTATCTTTCTTTTCCATCCACTGCTTAGAAGGAATAACTTTCTTCTGAACCTTAAGTGCATTAGATTTTTTCCTTAACTTTAGAGGAGATTTCAGATAATTGTTTTTAACCTTTTGAATATTTTAGTGGTTCTTAATAGTTAACTCTTTCCTTTTATTAGAGGGTAAGTTTCTAGAATGCATGTTCGTATGGATATTTTTACACTTATAAGCAAAGTGGTTGGGATTTCCACACTTCCAACAATGCTTCCTAGGTGCATTAATAACAGAAGTATAATTAGTATATTTGTTAATTTTCTCCTTACCATTCCTATTATTTTTCAGCTTAACCTCTGATGAGTGAGTGGGCTTTGGATTAGAGCTTCTGGCTTTGAAGTCATTTAATTTCTTTTCTAGCTCACTAACTCTTTGTTCTAGCACAATCTCCTTAGATTTTTTCTTCAGTAGCTCATTCCTTAACAAATTTTATCTTTTTAAAGGTAGAAGTAGTAGCTACTTGAGTACTTTTACTTGCGTTCGTTTCATTAGTTCCAGTGATTGGCAATTCCTCAATCACTGGCTACTTTCCCTGGTCCTTATTATTATAGCCTAGCCCTTCATTTTGACCAGTGCTATATTTTTCTATTGTCTCCTTAACTATTTTAGAGGAGTTGGTCCATTCTTTTATGATGTCCTGCTCTTTCTTAAGTTGTGCTCTTAGTCATTCTTCTATTTGTTTAGTACAAGCAAGATCATCTAGTGCCTTTTTACACTCTTTCTTGACTTGTTCAAGAACACCTAACTTAAACTCTAAGTAGGAATTTCTATTCTTTAACAGTTCAATGGAGGCTATGAGTCTAGCATTTTCTTTTACTAAGCATCTAAGTGTTCCTTTTAAATGGTACATTTCTTTACACATGTCAGCTAAGCTTTCTTGGCAATCAGATAATAACATAGTAGAAGAAATAGTTAAGTCAGTTACCTAGGAGTTCTTGAAATTTGGACTTCCAAAAGTGTCACTACTATCAGAGGAGTTGTCCATCAGTGCCATGTTGACATATTCTTCAACCTCTAATTCTGAATCAGCCAAATCCCTGCCTTTTGTGATTAGTGTCTTTCCCTTGCCTTTGTTGTTGTTGAAGAGATCATACTATTTCTTTTTATAGTAATCCTCATCTCTTGTAGCATCCCTGGGCTCCCTTGTCTTTTTTTCAGACTTGGGCTTCCTACACTCACTAGCAAAGTGTCCAAGAGCATCACAGTTAAAGCACCTGAACTTAGATCCGTCAACCTTACCAGATTGACTTTCTTTCTTAGATGAAAAGACATTGTTGAATTCAGGCTTTCTCCTGGAAAATTTAAGCTTTTTGAATTTTCTAGCTATTAGAGCTAGAACTTCATCAATGTCTTCTAACTCTTCAGATGTGCAGAGTTTTTCCTCTACCTCCGCATCTTTAGCTTCTTTATCAAATTCTAGATCAGAATCTACTTCTTTAATGAGAACTCTTTTCCCATCAAGCTTCATATTACTTGTCTCTACTGTAAATGCAACAGACTTTTCTTTCTTGAAGTTAGGATTTAGCATGCTTCTCTGCTGCACTTCAAGCTCATAAGTTTTGAGATTTCCATAAAGCTTGTCCAAGGACATGGTATTCATGTCCTTAGCTTCTCTTACAGCAGTTGTCTTGGCATCCCAAGACTATGGAAGTGACCTTATGAATTTAATATTTGTGTCTATATTCTCATAGACTTTCCCATGTAATCTAAGATCATTGATGAGTATGTTGAATCTATCATACAGTTGAGTTCTCCAGATTTCGCAGAGAAATACTCATATTGTTGAATGAGTAATGATCTTTTGTTGCCCTAACTTCTTCAGTTCTTTCACATAGTACTTGAATAGTTTCCCATATCTCCTTGGAACTTTGGTAGTTGATGACACTGTTGAACATATCATTGTCCAACCCATTGTAGAGGATGTTCGTAATTTTTCTGTCTTTTAAGACTTCCTCTTTTAATTCCTTGGAAAGCTCATTTGGCTTTTTAAGTACAAATGTCTCTTGGGTTGGAAAGTCATCAACAATACCTTATGGCACAACTTTTGTGGGAATAATAGGTCCTTCCTTGAGGATGTCAGCATATTGGGAATCAGCTGATTCCAAATGCAAGAACATTCTTCTCTTCCATAAGAAGTACTCTTCCCTTTTGACCATTGGAATTTTGACATTGCCATCCTTTTCTCCCATGTTTTAGATCTATTGATTGGTGTTTTAATCAATAAGCTCTAATACCAATTATTTGTCCCACAAGATGGTTTGTAGAATGGGGGGTGATCCATCGGAGTTGTTGACGAGTGAAAGAATAAATCTTGTATTAAAGGAATTATCAATAGATTTATTTTCTATCGATTTTAATGGAGGTTCTTGGTTAGGGAGCGTTAAACAACCCGTGGTTACTTTGCTTGTGAATAAAGAGTTAAGAAGTTGCGGGCTTCAACGGTCGTCGGGGATTACGGAAGGCGTCAGGGAATAGGGTAACACATCGGGGATTAAGGAAAGGAAGCTATCGGGGATTGCGCGGGTTTAAACAGTGCATCAGAGACTAGTCGGGGACTGAAGTACGCATCGGGGATTATAGTCTCTGATCAGTTATTTATACTGTCGGAGATTAAGACGTGTGAAGTACGCGCCAGGGATTAAGCGGGGACTAATGTTCTACGTCAGAGACTAAGACGTGTGATGGACGCGCCAGAGAATATAGTCTCCGATAATTGCTTCTTCTCGGTTTTGTTTTGGAGATTGTTTTCAATTTAAATTGGAATGTTTATTTTCCTTGTTAGATTAGATATCTTTCCATAATGGAATTCTTTCCATTGTAAATTCTTTCTAATTAGAACTAGGGTTTATTGATTATTCAACTTATAAATAGCTGTTCATAATGTATAGAAAGACAGACTTTGATTAATAAAAAATTGTGTGAGTTTTTCTTACAGTTATCCGAAAGTTGGTGGTGATTCCTTTAGACTTTCACAACTGATTTGTTTTAGCTTGCGGGTGATTAATTTCTTTAAGCAAACTAAACAAATTGATCCTTTAGTGTTGATTTCTGGTGATTAATTTCTTTACGAAATCTTCCTAAAGTTATTTTCCGCAACCTGTATTTGATCTTAACAGGACCAAATACATCAGGGGGTTGAATACAAACCACAAAATTCTTTCAAACTTTGTGAGTTTAGTGAAATAATGTATTAAAAGTTGTGGAATTGAAAGAATACAATATATCACAAGTATTTCTGAACTTTTATAAATCAATGAAATATTACAAAAGCTCACTGGTGTGAATGACCAGCTTCTAATAACTATGTTGAAAATAACAGTTGCACTCTAGAATATGATTTTTAGCTTCTTTCAAGTAATGAAAACTTGCTTCTCTCTCTCTGTAAGTTTATTACCGCTGCGATATGATCTGAGATATATGTATACTATTGGTTTTGTGTATCTCAGTGATATCTTATTGCATCTCTGTTATTTTTTTTCAACTGCCTCGTGTCTCTATTTATAGACATAGCACCATTGTTCTCCAAGCTTCTTTAGTAAGTTGCCTCTAAATATATCTCTGATATTCTTTGGTAATTGCAGCTCTATCACGTAACTTCTTTTTTCATAACCTTCTTTACACGTCAACCTGTTATGTATCATCTCTGATGTCTCAGCACACCAGCTCCCTTATTTTCCTCTTGGAATTCTCATGATAAGTTATCTCTATGAGCTTCCTGGTTTTTGGTTGGACCAACTTCCAAATTTTTCTCCTTCAAGTTTCTATAAGTTATCTCTGCAGTTTTCACACTAGCAACTATATACGCATGCTAGTGTATAAATATGACTTATCTTCATATCAGTGTTCACACCTGTAGTGTATAGCTTATCTCCTTGAAGCTTCTTTGGTAGCCAATCTCTCCTTATTGGACCACCATTTATATTTTAATTTCACTGCCTTTAGACTTAAGTTAGTGGATTCGTAAACTCAGCCATGTGTCATCCCATATGTCATCTTTAGTCTCTAATCATTTTATCCCCTGATGGGCTGTTTTGTTCATCAGTGGATATTTATCCCCTGACTGGCTTCACTTGACTTCAGCGATAGAGATTTTCCCGATGACTTTGACAATAGTCTTTTTAAGTTTGGCGATGTTGTTGATTTGCCCGACGACTTTGGCAATAGGCAAATGACTTTGGCGACAGTCAAAATATCTTTGGCGTTAGCCTAATAACTTTGGCGACGGTCAAATCTTCTCAAGGCTACCTCAATGCATTGGAGTGTCTTTGCCTTAGTCTCTAGTAGCTTCAACATTAGTCTCTGATGAACAAACACTTGGTCTCTGATGAACAATCACTTAGTCTTTGTAAGTCTTAGTCTTTGGTGAATAAAAACTTAGTCTCCGATGAATAAAAACTTAGTCTCCGATGAATAAAAACTTAGTCTCCGATAAATAAAAACTTAGTCTTTGATGAACAAAAACTTAGTCTCCGATAAGTTAATTTTGTTTGTCCAACATTGACTTTTGTTGAACTCTCCAAATGCATTCCTTGTAATCTTTGATGCTTACCTACAGTCTCTGATAATTGTTTCTCATAGTACACTACTGCAGATACATGTACAATTACAAATTAGACAATTCTAAGTGTTTATATATCATCATCAAATATTCTAATTCCTAAAAGGTTTTCATGAAGAGCTCAGATTTGAAAATGAAGATAATTTTGATTATCAAGAGAATAAAGTTGATGTGTGCAAACCAATGGGAGAGTTAACCTTTCCTAATATCAATCCAACCAACCAAGAAGCCCCGTCAATGGATGGAGTTAATAACCTGGACAACAGATCAGGGAATACTCCATCACGGTATAATCTATCGAGGGATGCACCACAGGGGATAACTTTAACCCTGATTTAAGCATAAATTCCAGGGGAGTTTTCACAGAAGTTGATAGCACAGACTTAGGGGGAGGAAATGATAATCATGCAAGCTCATCAAGGTACCTCTCTAAGCCCAAATGGTCTAGGACTCACACAACAGAATTAATCATTGGTGATCCCAACCAAAAAGTGAAAACTAGGAAAGCTACATCTAATGAATATCTATATGCTTGTTTTCTTTCTCAAATTGAGACAAAGTAATTTAAAGAAGCCATGCAAGATGCAGAATGGATTATGGCTATGCTCGAAGAGTTGAGTCAATTTGAGAGAAATCAAGTATGGAAATTGGTGTCTAAGCCAAAAGACAGAACTATCATTGGCACCAAATCGATTTTCAGAAATAAGATGGATGAAGTTGGCACTGTTATAAGAAACAAAGCAAGACTGGTGGCAAAGGGATATCTTCAAGAGAAAGGGATTGACTTTGATGAAACTTTTGCAACAGTGGCTAGACTTGAGGTTATAAGAATTTTCTTAGCCTATACAGCACATTCAAAATTCAAAGTTTTTCAAATGGATGTGATAAGTGTCTTTCTCAATGGGAAATTGGAACAGGAGGTGTATGTCCAACAACCACCAGGGTTTGAAAGGTCTAAATTCCCAAATCATCTTTACAAGCTAGAAAAAGTACTTTATGGGCTGAAGCAAGCTCCTTGAGCTTAGTATGACACACTGGCAAAGTTTCTGGTGGATAACAAGTTCACAAGAGGTATCATTGACAAAATATTGTTCTTTAGACAACACCAAGGTCATCTGATCCTAGTTCAAATCTATGTTGATGATATCATTTTTGGATCCACTGACACTAAGCTGTGTGAAAAGTTCTCAAAATTCATGCAAAAAAAATATGAAATGAGCTTAATGAGTGAATTGTCCTATTTCTTAGGACTGTAGATCAAACAAATCACTGATGGGATTTACATACACCAGTCAAAGTATGCCAAAGAACTTCTAAAGAAATTTGACATGGAGGACTCAAAAGTAGCAAAGACACCAATGACCACAATAACCAAGATTGACCCTGATAAAGATGGAAAAAAAAGTTGATTTAAAGACTTATAGGAGAATGATTGGTTCTCTGTTGTATCTGAGAGCAAGTAGGCCTGATATTATGCTTGCAACATGTCTTTGTGCAAGGTATCAAGCTGACCCAAGGGAGTCTCATCTAATTGCAGTAACAAGAATCTTGAGGTACATCAAGGGCACTACAGAATTGGGGCTTTGGTATCCAAAGTAGTCTAATTTTGAATTAATTGTATATTCTGATGCTGACTTTGGAGGATGCAGAATGGACAGAAAAAGTACCACATGGAGCTGTCAATTCCTAGGTGGAAGGCTTGTATCTTGGTTCAACAAAAAGCAGCATTCAATTTCAACTTCTATTGTTGAGGCTGAATATATTGCAGCTGGAAGTTGCTGTGCACAAATCCTATGGATGAAAAATCAGTTATTGGATTATGGCATAAAGTTCAATAAAATTCCAGTTTTGTGCGACAATATAAGTGTCATTGCCATTGCTGAGAGCCTTGTACAACACTCCAGAAACATATAGAGATCATATATCACTTTATCAGGTAACATGTTATGAATGGGACCATTGAACTACATTTTGTACCAACAAACTAGCAATTGGTAGACATCTTTACGAAGGCTCTTGATGAAACCACTTTTATCAAACTGGTGGGAGAGCTGGGAACTGTGAATTATGCATGATAAAATTGATCATCTTGCTAAAGTCATACCAGAAAAATTGTTGGAGTAGTTCAAGCTATCAAGTGCTTAAGTACTAGTATTTCTAACTAATCTCATAAATTCCTGATAATGTTATATGTGTATGCTTATATGTTTAAAATAATAATAATGTTAATAAAAAAAATTTTGCACATCAAGGTCAAGGATGTGCATTAGGGTCAGGATGTGTACATAAGGGTTGTGTGTAGTTCATCAGGGTCAGGGTCAAGTGTTTGGACGTGTTAGGGGAAAGCATTAAGTCTGTGATGACTTGTCATCAGGGGACTCTTACTGACCCTGATTATATTGATAGAATTGAGAAGGGTCCGTATCAACCAAGGAAATTTGTTCCTTCAAAGACAGTGGACAGAACAATAATAGCTGAACACTTTGAACCTGCACCTGAAAGTGAGTACACTGTTGAAGATAAGGTGCAAGTGTTAAAGATGCTAAATGATGAATATACTCTACAATGGTTTGGATAAAAATATGTTCACAAGCATGATAAAATGCCCTACATCAAAACAAATCTGGGACACCAACAAGGTCCTGTGTGAAGGGACAGACCAATTCTGAAAGAATAAAAGGTAATTGTTGACGCAACAATATGAATTCTTTCAAGCAAAGCCCGGTGAACGAATAAAATCAGTATATGATAGATTCAATGCTTTGCTGAATGACTTGAAAATTCTTAGAAACACCAAATTCATGAGAGCTCTTCCACCAAGTCAGAATCCTAAAACAACTGCAGTAAGGGAAGCTCATGATTTGAATACCCTCACATTGGATAGGCTCTACAAAAATTTAAAGACTTATGAACTAGAAGTAGAGCAAAGACAAAAGATGCATAGCAGGGACAAGGGAGCTGCACTAATGGTTGAGACCAAGATGTCTCATGAGGAGCTTGATGATAAAATTTACACTACAAATTCTGCTGAAGAAGGAACATGAATTTGACACTGGTGATGACATGGAGGAATTCATGGCTTTCGTGGCGAAATAGTTCAAGAAATTCAGAGCTAGCACGAAAGGTAAGAAATCATTAAGGAAGCCTAACCCAAAGAAAAAAGGTCAAATTGTGGCCTTTAACAAAAAGAAATTAAGATGTTATAACTATGATGGGTTAGGGCACTTTGTTAATGAGTGCAAGAATCCTAGATCAACTGAGAGATCTAAGGATGACAAGAATGGAAAATCAAGGAATGATCTTCTTAACAGGAAGTACAAATCTATGAGCAAAGCCTTGATTACTGAAGGCAAAGACTGGGTTGACAGTGATCCTGATGAAGAAATTGTCAACTTTGCCTTGATGGCTCAAACTGATGAGCCATATGATTCTTCAACTCAAAACTTTAATGTGCTTAATCTAATTGATACATCTAGTATAGAGAACATACAAAAAGATATGTCTGATTTGCATGTGAGCTTTAGATCATTAACAATTGAACATGCCAGAATCAAAGAATCACATGACCAACTCTCAAAAAGAAATAAATTTCTTGAAGAAAGACAAATACAATTTGACACTATCAAGACAGAACTAAATAAAACTCATTATATGATTGATGCTTTGAAAAAGAAGGAATATATACTTAGTCGAACAACTTGAACTTGAATAGGCTAAGATAAGACAATGGAACCAATCCTCTAAAAAGCTGTCAGGCTTGGTAGGAAGTCAAATGGTAGGTCAAAAATCTAGTCTAGGTTATGATGAGTACCTAGAAAAGAAACCATAAATAGAAGAGAGTGAAAGGATTGCTAGCTCCATGAGTCAAAAGCCAGTTCCTATTAAAAGGATTAATTTTGTCTCACCTGTCAATGAACCTAAGTTCATCAACACTCAAAGTCAACCTGTCATTGCTGTTATAAAGAATGATCAAAAATCAGTGAATGTTGATGAAAAGAGTTCAAGCAAAAGACTGAACATAGGTTTCATGACAAAGACTTAATTAAACAAGAAATTAGAGAAGTTGACTGAGTCTAAGGAAGAAAAACCATTGGAGTCTAGTAGTAGTAAAAGAAATAGTAATGAAAAGATAAACATTAATAAATATACTAATTATGCAAGAATGCATGATGCTTCTAGAAAAACATGTCATATATGTGGTAACCCCAACCACATTGCCATACACTGTAGGAGTAAAAGTAGGTTTCTTATAGAAGAGACTAAGCCAACAAAGATAGCTAAAGAAAAATCACTCGCTGATGACGTCACTAGTCCCCGATGCTTGTTAGTCTCGTGTGACGTCAGCATTAGTCTCCGATGCGTTGTTTCATTCTTCGGATGATGTCATTAGTTCCCGACGCATAGTCTCTGACGCGTCATTAGTCCCTGACGCGTAGTCTCTGACATGTCATTAGTCCCTGACGCGTAGTCCCTGGCGTGTCATGCGTAGTCCCTGGCGCGTCATTTCTCGGCAGGCTCGACTTAAAACAAATTTGTTTCCAATTTTGAAAAGAAAATAATGACAGAAACGCAAGAATTCCTTGGTGAATCACAACGCTTATCAGCCCATTCCCAAGTTTCAATATCTTCATCATAATTCACCAAACAAAGGCCCAAAGCTTTTAATTCTTCAACCTTCAAACACGTTGCATTTGACAAACTCACAACAAACTTCTTAGTTTTTGACCTAGTAGCTGGACCCCGTAACCTGAGCTCTTGCCCACCATCTGATTCCTTTCCGTCTATGGCCACATCAGTTCACCTAGACACTGAAGCCTCATCTTCAAGATTAAATCTGCCGCTTGCAAGACCATGGTTAAGAGACCACACACCAGATTTAATAATTGGAGATTTATAGGAAGGAGTCAAAACAAGAAGTGCAACTCAAAATAAGTGTCTTTATATTAGTTTTCTTTCAAAAATTGACCCAAAGAAAATTGAAGAAGCACTTCAAGATCCTGACTAGATAATAGCCATGCAAGAATAACTAAACCAATTCACAAGGAACAAAGTCTGGAAATTGGTGTCCAAACTAAGAAATAGATCAATAGTTGGTACCTAGTGGGTCTTCAGAAACAAGCTAGATGAAGATGGTACAATCACAAGGAACAAAGCAAGACTGATAACAAAGGGCTATTCTCAGGAAGAGGGAATTGATTATGATTAAACGTTTCCACCAGTTGCAAGTCTTGAAGCTATAAGGATTTTTCTGGCATATGCAGCTTATAGAAACTTCAAGGTGTACCAGATGGACATCAAAAGTGCTTTCTTAAATGGAAAGTTGGAAGAAAAAATCTATGTTGAACAACCACCTAGTTATGTAGGGAGTTTAAGCCTACAGCCTTGGATAACTAAATCAACCTATTGATATACGCACAATAAGCTAATTTAGGGTTCCTGAACGAATCACACATTCAAGGCTATTCGAATCTCACGAATAGGTTCTTGTTTATATCACAC
>CM025784.1:19912199-19928593 GCA_014636745.2 Centella asiatica | reverse complement strand
AGCCTTAACTCACCATTACCATTTGATCCATGCACCGTCTCTGAAGATAAATCTGTTTCGTTGCATTTTATGCCCACATCAAATCCCCTGATGCAGTTAAAAACATTTTACCTTTCCCTGATGCTCTTTGTATATACATACCCGGATACTGATACATAAGTCGGATGTCCTGACACTGATCCGAAAGCACGATACCCTGACCCTGATGCGAGAGTAAGATACCCTGACCTTGATGCGCGAGCCGGATACCTTGACCCTGATGCGCGAGCCGGATACCCTGACCTTGATGTGTCTTGACGGAGACCCTGACCCTGATGCATCAGTCAAAAACAAACACAACCAAACAAAAATACATAATATACAAGTATACATATACATATTTACAGTAATAACATATATAATCATATATGAATTGATTTCATCAGGAACTTATAAAATGAGTTAGGATTACCACAACTTAGACATTTGACCTTGACCCTGACGCATAGTTCACCATTCCCAGCTCTCCCTCAAGTTTGAAAAACGTGGCTTCATCAAGAGCTTTGGTGAATATGTCTGCCAACTGCTGGTGCGATGGCACAAACTATAGTTCAATGGTTCCATTCATAACATGTTCCCTGATAAAATGATATCTGATTTCTATATGCTTGGTTCTGGAATGTTGCACAGGATTTTCAGTAATGGCAATGGCACTAGTGTTGTCACACCTGATTGGAATATTGTTTAAGTTCAGGCCATAATCCATTAACTGATCTTTCATCCATAGTATTTGTGCATAGCAACTTCCAGCTGCAATATATTCAGCTTCAGCAGTTGATGTTGAAATTGAGTGCTGCTTTTTGCTGAACCAAGATACAAGCCTTCCTCCTAGAAACTGACAGCTTCCTGTTGTACTTTTTCTGTCAATTCTGCATCCTTCAAAGTCAGCATCAGAATATCCTATCAATTCAAATCCAGACTCCTTTGGATACCAAAGTCCCAACTCTGTAGTGCCCTTGATATATCTCAAGATCCTTTTCATTGCAATGAGATGAGATTCCCTTGGGTCAGCTTGATATCTTGCACAAAGACATATTGCAAACATTATATCAGGCCTGCTTGCTGTTAGATACAACAAAGATCCAATCATTCCCCTGTAAGTCTTCAAATCAACTTTCTTTCCATTCTTATCAGGGTCAATCTTGGTTGCAGTGGCCATTGGTGTCTTTGTTACTTTTGAGTCCTCCATATCAAATTTCTTGAGAAGTTCTTTAGCATATTTTGTCTAATGAATGTAAATTTCATCAGTGACTTGTTTGACTTGCAATCCCAAGAAATATGATAACTCACCCATTAAACTCATTTCATACTTGCTTTGCATGAGTTTGGAGAACTTTTCACACAGTCTAGTGTCAGTGGATCCAAAGATAATATCATCAACATAAATTTGAACCAAAATCAGATGACTTTGGTGTTGCCTAAAGAATAATGTTTTGTCCATGATACCTCTTGTGAATTTGTTTTCCACCAAAAACTTTGACAGTGTGTCATACCAAGCTCTAGGAGCTTGCTTCAGTCCATAAAGTGTCTTTTCTAGTTTGTAGACATGATTTGGGAATTTTGAACATTCAAACCCTGGAGGTTGTTGGACATACACCTCCTGTTCTAATTTCCCATTGAGAAAAGCACTTTTCACATCCATTTGATAAACCTTGAAATTTGAATGTGCTGCATATGCTAAGAAAATTCTTATAGCCTCAAGTCTGGCTATTGGTGCAAAAGTTTCATCAAAGTCAATCCCTTCCTCTTGAAGATAACCCTTTGCAACCAGTCTTGCTTTGTTTTTAATAACAATGTCAACTTCATCCATCTTGTTTCTGAATACCCATTTGGTACCTATTATGATTTTATCTTTGGGTTTAGGCACCAACTTCCATACTCGATTTCTTTCAAATTGGTTTAGCTCTTCTTGCATAGCCATTATCCAATCTGCATCTTGAATGGCTTCTTCAAATTTCTTTGGCTCTACTTGTGAAAGAAAGGAAGCATATTTGCATTCATTAGATGTTGCTTTTCTGGTCTGCACGTTCTTGTTTGGGTCACCAATAATTAAATCTGTTGTTTGACTTCTAGACCATTTGGGATTGGAGATATATCTTGATGAGCTTGCTTGATTATCATCTCCTCCCCCTAAATCTGTGCTCCCCGCTTCTGCCCCCCCCCCCCCCCCCTAGAATTAGTGCTTAATTCATGGTTCAAGTTATCCCCTGATGGTGCATGCCCTGATGGATGATCCCCTGATGGAGCATCCCCTGATCTGTTGTCCAGGAAATTGACTCTTTCTGATGAAGGGGCTTCTACAGTGTTTGGATTGACATCAGGAATGGATAAGTTCTCCATTTGTCTGCACTCATCAGCTTTAATCTCTTGATAATCAGTCTCATCTTCATTTTCAAATCTGAGCTCTTCATGAAAACTAGGGTCTTCAAGTCCAGAAATTTCTTGATCATTAAAAGCTACATTTATAGACTCCATCACTACTTGAAGTCTTTTGTTGTAAACCCTGTAGGCCTTAGATGTCAGGGATTAACCTAGGAAAATTGCTTCATCAGCCTTTGGATCAAATTTTCCTAAGTTCTCACCAAAATTCCTTAGAATAAAGCATTTGCATCCAAAAACATGTAGGAACTTGATGCTTGGCTTTCTCCCTGTCATTAGCTCATATGGTGTCTTGTTGTGAGCCTTGTTGATTAATGATCTATTTTGAGTGAAGCAAGCAGTGGAAATTGCCTCAGCCCAAAAATATGTAGGAATCCTTGCCTCTGCTAGCATTGTTCTAGCAGCTTCTCTCAGGGTTCTATTCTTCCTTTCCACTACACCATTCTGTTGAGGAGTCTTTGGAGCAGAAAATGTATGATTGATGCCTTTCTCCACACAAAATCCATCAACAACTTCATGCTTGAATTCAATTCCATTGTATGTCCTCAATGTTCTAACCACTGACCCTGACTCAGTTCCCACTTTCTTAATATGGTCAATGATTTGTTAAGGTACTTCTGATTTAGAATTTTGAAACTTAACCCAAGTATATATGGTGTAGTCATCCACAATAACCATTGCAAATCTTTTCTTTGATACCGACATAATGTTGACAGGGCCAAAAAGATCCATATGAAGCAATTAAATTGGATCTTTGATCATTGTGGCTTCCTTGCTGTCAAAGGATGTTTTCCTTTGCTTCCCTTGTTGATAAGCTGAACATAACCCCTCTTGAATGAATTCCATTTGGGGTAGCCCAGTTACCAACTCTCTCTTCACTAAATCATTGATAGCCTTGAAGTTTAGGTGAGAAAGCTTCTTGTATCATAGTCTGCTTTCATCAGGTGTTGTCTTACTGTAGAAACATGATTCTCCACTTATTGAATTGAAATCAGCAACATAGAGATCTCCTTTTCTTATCCCTGACAAAACCAGCTTTCCATCATCCTCATTTGAGATCAAGCACTGATCCCCTTTAAAGGAAATAATGTACCCTTTGTCACATAGTTGACTTATGCTTAATAAATTGTGCTTAAGCCCATCAACTAGTGCTACATTTTCAAATGAGACATTCCCATTTGCTGTTTTGCCATAACCAAGAGTCAGTCCTTTGCTGTTATCACAAAATGAAATCACTAGACCAACCTTCTCTTGAAATTCTGTGAGCAGGGCTTTGTTTCCTGTCATGTGCCCTGAGCAACCATTGTCTAGAAACCAGATTTGACTGCTTTTTACTTTTACCTACACACAAAAAATATTTAATTTGTTTTTGGTACCCAATTGGTTTTGGGTCCTCTAGGTTTAGTCACAGTTGTAGGTAAAACAACCTTTTCTTTAATTGTGACTTTTGGTTTTGACAAATTTAAAACTTTCTCCTTTTTAGGAGCTTCAATATATACTTTTGATTTCTCAACAGTTATCTTGCCTTTATCCTTGGAGGTACAAGTTTTAGCAATTGGTAAATCATCAGCATATAAAATTGTGTCAGTCAAAATTTGTGGTTTCTCTTTACATTGAAAAGATAGATGATTATTGTTACCACAATTCCAACACACTTTCCTAGGGGCTTCATGAATGGAAGTGTAATTACTATCCTTGTTTACACCTAGCTTACTATTCCTATTCTTTTTATTTTCCCCTGATAGGCCTTTTTCCCTTGAAGGGCTATGATGGCCTGATGCACTCTTTCCCCCTGATGACTGTGTATCCATTGATGCACAGTCTGGTTCTTTTCTGACTGGAGGTTTGAGTGCTTTGGCAAGAATAGGTTTCTTGCCACTCCCACCACTTGTGGAAGCTTCACTCATCGGGAAAACATTCCCTTTTTCTAACTTTGTTACAGCCTTTATTGGCTTTTTTCCAAAACTAGCTGCTTTCTCAACCTCAATGGGAGGTTGCTTCACTAGAGTCTCTCTATAGCCTAAACTAGATTTGGGATCAGATTTTTGATTGTTTAATTGATCCTCCAGTTTTTTGCTAGACTCATTCCATTTCTTTATCACTTCCCTTTCTTGACTTAGAAGATTGGAGGTCCATTCCTCTCTTTTAATAGCACAGTCAAGAAGATTTTTTGTCCTTGAGAGTTCTTTTTCAAGACTCTCAAGTCTGGAGAGTTCTGATTCTAAAAGAGTGTTTCTTGCAGTCAAATGCTCATTTATTTTCTGCACTCTCTCAGTCTCAGCTACGACACTCCTCAGGGTGTCATAAAGATCCTTTATCTCACAAGCCATTTCCTTAACAGTTTTAACATAATCATTTTTAGACATGTTAGAGGAAATTTCAAGACTTACTTGTGAGCTGCTACTGTCAGTGGATGAGGCCATCAGGACTAGGTTGACATATTCTTCAACATCTTCTTCATCTGAGTCAGCCCAGTCCTTTCCCTCTGTAATATATGCTTTTCCCTTCTTGTTTGCATTAAGAAGGTCAAAGTATTTCTTCTTGTAGTCCACTTTAGCTTCCTTGCCCCTGGATTCACCTTCTTTTGTGGCCTTGCAACACTCATTTGCGAAGTGGCCCATCTCATTGCACTTGTAGCACTTTATTCTAGATTTGTCAATAAGGGTTTTAGTGCTATTAGGCTTCCTTGCTGAAAATCTTTTGGATCCCGCAGGCTTTTGGAATTTTAGCTTGGAAAATCTTTTTGCAAGAAAGACCATGGTTTCATCCAGCTCCTCTAACTCTTCAGAAGTGTATTCATCTTCCTTGGAGTAGGCTTCGTTGTCCCCTTCCATCTCAGCATCTCCTGACTGCTGCTTCATTAAGACACTGGGTCTTGCTTCTTGTTTATCCTTCTTGGCAGCCATTAGTGCTAGAGATTTAAGCTTCCTAGCATCCCCTAACATTTCAGATCTTTGTTGAACCTCAAGTTCATATGTCTTTAGGGTGCCATAAAGCCTATTCAAGTCTAGGAGATTCATGTCCTTGGATTCCCTGATGGCTGTCATCTTAGGATCCCATGATATGGGAAGAGCTCTCATGAACTTTCTGTTCACATCCTTGTTAGCGTAGGCCTTCCCATATAATCTCAGGTCATTTACCAACCTGTTAAATCTGTCGAACATTTTAGTGAGTGTTTCACCATTTTTCATTGTGAACCACTCATACTGTTGTGTCAACAGCTGCAGTTTATTCTCCCTCACTTCCTCGTAAGATTCATGATATTATTCAGCATATCATCATCTAAATTGTTATATAGGATGCTTGTGACTTTGAGATCCTTTTTCACTTTCTCTCTTTCCTCTAGTGTCATTTCATCAGTTGTCTTTGGAACTAATTTTTTTGGAACATTGACTCCATTAACAACCTCCTGAAGAATGAGCTTCTTAGGAACATGAGGGCCTTCTTCTAGAATCTGCAAATATTCATCATGAATAGCTCTTAGATGAACTATCATTCTTTGTCTTTAGAAGAAGTATTTTCCCCTTTCCAACATGGGGACTTTATTGTTTCCAGGTTTGTTGGCCATAGATGTTGATTGTTGTTAGCAAGTGTAATCTGCTAAGAGGCTCTGATACCAATTGTTAGAACAATATAAGCTCAAGTGTTTGTAGAAGGGGGGAAGGGGGGGGGGGGGGGAATACAACCACTACAAACTTTTTTCTCTTTTTTAACTTTAGTTAGCACTGACGGGAAACAACTACAATGAACAGAAAAATAATAAAATATGAACACACAAATTCAAGTTAAAATAGTTGTATTAAAACTTGATGTTTCTTTAGAAATCTGGATAATCACAAATGTGATTAAACAACTACAATATCTGTAATAAAATTACAGCTTCTAATTCACACTCACTAGTTTCTAACTTTCTTTGAAATATTTCTCTCGAGATATATTACAAAGCTGCTCTAGTGATTTGTGTGCTTCAATGTTTGTTTGATCTGTTGGATTGATATCTGTGTAATGAGAACTCCTTTACATGTATAGAAGATTAGTGGTTGAAACCACGTGCGAAGATGTGCTGCTCTTTTCAACTTAGCCGCATATATGTCACATGTTGTCCTTTGGAAACTATGTGTCAGACTGCTGCTACTTTTGTTGCTTCTTTTTCTTCCCCTGATTTGTGAGCATTTAATGTTCGAGAGCTGTCATTGGACCATACAAACTTCAAGAAATATCTTTCCAGTTAATATCTCTTACTTCTGTAACAAGCTTCGTTGATTTGAGTGCAAGTCCTGATGACGGGTGTATGCAGTCATAACCATCCACTGACAACAAGCCCTGATGAACTTGATCAGTGTTTCTTGGATCCCCTGATCACAAGTCTTGATAAAAACTGGATCAGGGCTTCAACCTTCACTTGAGTTTCACTCAGTGCTTCTTGATCCACTAATGTTATAACTTACGACATACACTGATGGCTTCCATTGATGCAGTGTTGAGCATTCCCCCTGATGGGTTAGCCTGACACTGTCATACCCTGATGTCTTCCCCTGAGAGGTGACATGAATTGTTCATGCCCTGATGCGTTCCCCTGATGAGTTTGGCCAGCCACTGCCATACCCTGACGGGTTGGTCTGCCTTAGTCATCCCCTGACGGGTTCCCCTGACGGGGGATTCTTAATCATTGAAACTTTGTTTAGAATATATGATATGCGGAATACTTCAATCTTTTTAGAGTAACAACAGACATTCCTCTTCACTTTGTCAAGTCCTTTAGATGATCCATTTTACGACTTGTCTTGTGAAGTGTTTGATCATCCCCTGATGAATAATATTATCATCAGTGGATGCAAAACTTGTGCTGATATTAAGATTTATAAAATACCTTAAGTATTTACATATGCACAATTTATTCTTTAAACATCATTATCATCAATTAACTTTAACAGTAATATACAATAGTGTGTACATATATATATATATATAATTTTTTTATTATGTAGTATATATTATTATATATTATATTTACTTTAATATTGTATTATATTATATGATCTATATTATAAAAATAAAATATAAGATATTTTATATATTATAAAATAAATAATATAATTTTATATTATATATATTTAAGTGATATTGAAAAATAAAAAATATACAAGTTCAAAAAAATATTTTAATTTTTTCAAGGATAAAAATGCTGAATAGTATTTTCTAGATTTAGAGATTCATTGTTAGAATTTGTTTCGTGAAATATAAAATTTGCTATTTTAGAAAATTTAGTTTTTTAAAATCCAAATTATCTTTATTTTAAGAAATCTACCGCAGGTGTTGCAGGTGTTACTACTTAATTTATAATAAAAATATGAAAAAACATTCGATAAACTACTGCCCAAACAACCGTGTGCGATAAAATTTACCACCACAATACATCCAAACATTTGTAACTTTCCTCTCGTTTCTCCACGTAATCCACGACCGACCGGCGTAGAATCTAATTCTAGTTTGACAGGCGCTAACACACAACCCACACGGCCACACGCCCACACGCCCGCCACCAATTGACTGGTTTCCCGGGTCATGCCAACCGGAAACCGGTTTAACCAGTCACGAGCTTGTTAACTACACCCATCACCCATATGCCCCCTCTTATCTTTCACGCCAGTGACAAAACCCCTAACGTCACAGTCTAGTAGTGTTAAGATTCCTCCAACCTAGTTGTTTGGAAACACCAGAGTATATATTCATATTGTTTATTATGAAAGTAATTCAGTGAAAGACTACTTTGACTTTCAACGATGGCGAAATCCTTCTCAGTTTCATCGATTTGAAACCCTACAAATCTCCATAATTCTCTCTCTCTTAATTGCATCATTTGAAACCCCAATTTTTTTTTATGGATTTGGAAGTAAAGCCGACAAGGAAAGCTTCTCTTGCGCCTGGATTTCGGTTTCATCCCACCGATGAGGAGCTTGTTCGGTATTATTTAAGGCGGAAGATCTGTGGAAAACCCTTCCGATCTGATGCTATAGCTGACATTGATATCTACAAAGTTGAGCCATGGGACTTGCCAGGTTCTGATTTTCTTAATTTTTTAGATAGTAAGGTTTATGTGAATTCACGAATGTGATTTTTTTATGAATCAGTTTTATTCATTACTTCATCGGTTCGGAGTATCTTGTGCACCGGATTATACAGTTTTTTCCCATGTTATTATGATTAATTTGTTTTGTTTGATTTAAAGCTCTCATTTCATTTCCGATTATGTAGGAATAGGGAGTGTGTTGTTTCTTCCTGTATCAATCTGCTTATCAGTTTATGTGTGATTACATTTTAAGCTCGGTTCCAAAAGATATGTACCAGGTTTATTCTTCTTGATATTATCTTTGAAATAAGTGAAGTCTGATCGCAAAATTCTGGAGCAAGTGTACACCGTCAAACAAGTAGTAAAGTAATATGTAGACTATTGTTTCCCCTAGTAATTGATTATAATTATGTAAACATTGTGAACGATTCTAAATTTTTCTGACCTTGAAAATTTAGTGAGAATGAAGAACTTGTTATTGCAAAAGAAATTGAAACTGAAGTAACCACTAATTTAGTCAATTATGAAATAAAACGGAACGATGACTAAAGAAAAAGGTTTTAGAGCATCTTATTTCACCAAATTAATCTCTTTCAACTTCTTATGCAATCAAGGTGAATTGCATTGTTATGGTAGAAAATTCCAAATTTAATTACTACCTTATGTCAAAGTGTAGCAGTTCTACATAATTTTAGTAACTTACTGTGTCCACTTGAATTTAATAAATCAAGTACTTTACGTTCTATGAATTTTCTCTGATTCAATAAATCACCTTCAATTATTTACCTATTACTGAAACTACACAAATTAATTACTATATCTCTGTGTAATTGAATTTGTGGTTATGAGTGAACATATGCATATTATCTCCTATCGGTCTCAAATACACAATTTAAACATTCAAGCATTGGCCAAACACTTAAGACATGATTATATAACTCAAAACAACAAAACCCTTAAATTGCAATAATAAGAAGAGATCAAATTAACTCAACATGGTTTGGCTATATCGAAATCTAGAGCATGACTAAAGAAGTAGAAGAAGAGGAATTGGAATTGTTCAAACAAAGCATCTTGCGAATTACATGTCAAAATCTCCTCTAAAAGTGTTTTCTAATGCTTCCGTGCAATCCTCTGAATAATGTCTCCCTAACCACATTAGAATAATAGAATGATATAAGAAAAGCCTACTATTACAATGGAAGGAAAAATTTGGGTTTCCTATTCAAAATAGAATTCTGGCACACAGCACAACCCGCAACTTGTGACGAAATCCGGGTGCCGGTGATGAAAAACTAACAACAAATTTTTGTATATTTGTTGTCCAAATTCACTTCCTTTTCGATACAATCTTTCTCCAAAGCTATCAAAGCCCAATCAAAAGTTATTATGAATTAAATTATTGTGTTTTGTGGGTTGTTGCCCTATTTATCTTTCTCTAACCCGTTTATTCCCTTCTCTCCCCTATTTTGTCCTACATCAAATTGGTAAGCCGAATTCCTGGACTCTTTTTGAATCAACCTAATTTCTTCCTAGGGATAAATATATAAAAATACCCTGAACTATGACTAGTTTTCACTTTACGGGTTGTTCTTTTGATTTTTGCAATTAAGTGATTCAATTATGGTTAGTTTCCACTTTAGTGACTATCTTTTAATTTTTACAATCAAGGGATGCAACTACAAGTTAGTTTTCACTTTAGGGACCGTTCTTTTAATTTTTGTAATTAAGTGATGTACCTATTATGTTTTTTAATATGATCTAAAATTTGATTAATCAAAAACCCTTTTTATTTTTCTTTCAATTACTTAATTTTTAATAGACATATCAAGATATTTTTATTATCCATTGATGAAATGTCAATCATATTCATTTTGTAATGAAAAATATCATTAAAATTGAGTAATTAAAAGAAAATAATAAAAAATGACTCAATTTAAAGAAAATCGAGTCTTTTATATTATTATCTTCAAATTAAGTCATTTTTTTAATTATTATCTTTAAATTGAGTCATTTTTTTATTATTTTATTTCAATCACACAATTTTAATAATATTTTTCATTAAAGAATGACTTTGATTGACATGTCATCATAACACATTAACGAATAATAAAATATGTGGATATGTCCATTAAAAACTGAGTAATGAAAAGAAAATAATAAATAATTTTGTTTTCAATAAAAATGCCTTTAATATATCAAGTTGTATAATTATAAAAAAATACCCTCAACTATGTACTAGTTTCCACTTTTGGGATAATTCTTTCAATTTTTGCAATTAAGGGATTCAACTATGATTAGTTTTCACTTTAGTGACCGTTATTTTAATTTTTACGATTATGGGATTCAACTATAGGTTAATTTCCATTTTAGGGACCATTCTTTTATTTTTTTCAATTAAGTGATTTACATATTATGTTTTTTAAATATGATGTAAAACTTGACGTGTTAAAGGTATTTTATTGGGAAAAAAAATTATTTATTATTTTCTTTCAATTACTCATTTTTAGTAGACATATCCACATTATATTATTCAATGATGTGTAATGATGACATGCCAATTAAAGCCATTCTTAAATAAAAAAATATTATTAAAATTCAGTAATTGAAAGAAAAATAGTCAAAAAACTAACTCAATTTAAAGAAAATTGAGTCAATTTTTAATTATTTTCTTTAAACCGAGTCATTTTTATTATTTTCTTTTAATTACTCAATTTTTATGAATATGTCCATTAAAAATTGAGTAATTCAAAGAAAATAATAAAAAAATTGGTATTTTCTTATTAAAAAATGCTTTTGATTCATCCAATTTTAGACCATATTAAATCTCATAATTTTAAAAATTAAAAAAACGATCCCTAAAGTGAAAATTAACTTGTAGTTGAATTCCTTAATTGCAAAACTAGAAGAATGGTTCCTAAAGTGAAATTAATTCATAGCTGAATCCCTTAATTGCGAAAATTAAACGAAGAGTCCATAAAGTGGAATTAACTCATAGTTGAGGATATTTTTATATATTTATCCCAATTTAAAAAACGTAATAGATAAATCACTTAATTGTAAAAATTTAAAAAGTGATCCCTAAAGTGAAAACTAACTTATAGTTGAATCCTTTAATTGTAAAGTAAAAGAACGGTTACTAAAGTAGAAACTAACCATAGTTGAATTACTTAATTGCAAAAATTGAAAGAATGATCTCTAAAGTGGAAACTGATACATAGCTGAGGGTATATTTTTATAATTGCCCCTTTCTTCCTACCCCAAATATATTTTCTAGCCTTTCTTTATTTTGTTGAAGTTCACTAAGGAATTGACAACCATATTCCGAGATTGATCTACACCTTTGTGGGAGAAATCGTTCTTTAATCTCAAATCTATCTCATAAATGTTTGAAAACAAAGAATTATTGTTCGTGTCGTCAGACCCCGTTGTCAGAGTTCATCAGAATGTCGGCTGGTTTATTCTACTGCTGTGCACCATCAGATCTGATTTTGGAAAATGGGAAAAAAAGAAAAAAAGAAGTTGGCTGCTGCTGCTGTTTTCTTTTCTGTTGCTTCTTTTGTTGCTGCTGTTGTGGTTGTGAGATAGCCCCATAACCGTAATCTTTTGAAGTTGTGGCATATTACCATCTGCACCCCTACAGTTTTGAGGACATTTTAAAACGGTTCCCGCAGCTTTCAATTTCTGCGGTTTAGCCCCATGATCCCCAGTCAAGCTTCTAAATCAAGCACCAGGAGTTTCCAAGGTCTTGCAGTGATAAGGTCTTGCTGTTATAAAGATTTTTGGGTCAACACCTGCAGTTCGGATCAGTTTCAGTGCCCTAAACCTTCAGACTTCTTTAATTCAATTCAACAATTCTTATGGGGAAAGAAATTATTTTGCAGAGTATTTTGAGGTTTCAAATAAAATTGAGATTTGTTAGCTAGTCAAATCTAATGGACTCAACCAAAAGATGGTGCCAAGTATTGGAAGCTAATTAAAGAGTGCATTAGTTGTGGACAAACTTAAAAGTGAAAAGTTTGAATTTGTAGAGGAAAGCAAACACGCTCAAGTAGAACTGACTGACTTCGTTGATGAAGCAATTGTTGTGGAAGACGAAGACAATTGATATGGCTAAACGAGGTGACAACGAGATCAAGATGGAGGTACAAGAAGTCAACGAGGTTACACGTGAAACACAAGAGCCAATTGAGATACAACCAGTTGATTTCATATTTTCCGGAAAAGGCACCCACCCAAAGTTCAGCCTTCTTCGAAAGTTATTTTAATGGTTCAAGTCTTTTGGAGAATTGTGCTTATGGAACTGGCAAGTGGGAAGCTCTAGTACGATTGGACGTATCTCTCCCGATGGTTCTCAATTCTCAACATGTTTAAAACTCGAGGACAAGTTTTTTTCGAATGAGAGGAGAATGATGCGGAACAAGAAATTAACTTAGTAGTTCTAAATTATTTTGTATTATTGATTGGATATAAAATTATTGATGTAACTAATTAGTACTTATTATATAATTATTATGAATATTCTAGAAAAGTATCTTGATATTTATTAGTAGTAGAGATATAGGATTCTAAAGAGATTTTGGGATTTTACTTGGCCGTTAAGTTGTAGGAGTCTATTTAAATTGTTGCAACTATTCGGTCCTACTTCAAAAAGCAGTCAAAGCCAATATTCAAGCTTAACCGTACAAAACAATAAAAAACTACCAAACAGACCAAGCATATAACATAAAAGGAAAATAAAAGCAATTACTACTAAAAATTAATCAAATTCATGCAATATAATATAAACTAATAACAAATTATAACCAAAGTATATGCAAATTTTCCACTTATCAAAGTTCATATAAAATGATAGTTATCTCCATAGAAAACTATGATTCACTAGATGATGTATGAGAACTTTGTCTAGCTTAATTTTAATTTCAAGTATGTAATGGTCACACAGAACTTGTTTAACGTTTTCATCTGAAAAACATTTTTCTTTGTTGCAAAAACAGCATTTAGGACAAACCTTGAAGCAGAACTACTCTTCAAACTCTTAAAATAATTACTGAAATCATAATCAATACTTCACAACCCTTCTTGCTGGGAAAAATGGATAATAATATCATATATTAGCGCAGGAAGATGAGGTACTTAAGTAATTCAGAGGTGATCCTACACTTGGATTAATACCACATGCATCTTTAATTATATTTAGTTGTTGGGAATCCAAACAATGACTAATGTAGTTGGTTGTGACATTACTATATGATTGTAGTAGACGATACACGGAGTTAGTGTGGTCCATCGCAGTATACTGAATTTCAGTGCCATTCGGGATACAAGTAATACAACATTCCTCTTTATTACATGCATAATTTTGTAGAAGATATGTACCTTCTGTCATTCTATGATGAATAGAAAATATCGATCTTGTATCATTTTATGATGATAATATTGTAGAACTATATTCAGGAGTATAAATTTATCTTGAGCCAGTGACCTGTTTGATAAATTTTGGAGGTTTTAGGGCTTGTTTAAGTTGAAGAATAGATTTAGAATGCAAGTCCTGTTTACATAGTTGTTGAATCATGTTTCATGCCACATATCGGAAACCCCAGATTATATTTTATGAGTCTCATTGTATATACCAAAAAAAATAAAATAAAATAAAATCAGACAGTCTCTGTTCGAACATACAAACAACTTAATTAGTTGGAAAATCGCTCATGCTAGGTTATCTTCAATTCAAGAATAGTCAAAATTAATTTAAATCTATATTTAATTTAACAAATTAAACAATTTATAATGATATTAGCAGCTTGACTATAATGTAGAAGTGGGAGACTTGTTATTGTTATAACCTAAAAATGATCTCTAAATAGGTAAATAGTTAATATCATACTAGTCTAACGTGGCACATGCCTACGCATGTCGGCGTGTATAGATTTGTTTTATTTATAAATTATTTATAATTTATCAAAATAGTAACAAAAATATTAGTTATGGTAAAACGTGTATAATTTCTTTTCTGAATAAAATCACAAAAAAAACAGCCGTTACAATGGGAAGATTTTAATTATCACAATGTGTGTCATAATTAGAGATATTCCATCTTGTGGACAATCAAAGAAGCAATGGCAAGAGAGAGTACTTTATCCATTAAAAAGATAAAAGTACAAAAAAATAAAAAATAAAACGAAAAGTTAGAATAAATGTAATTAAACATGAAAATACCTGAAAGTTTCAATACTTTCCCACTTGCAGACTCTAGTTTATTTTGGGTATCGCACAGACGGAAACGACAATACACATGAATGTTATAAGTCCTTAAAATCACAATATAGCATGGAGTTTGGCTTGTAAAGTTGCAATTGACCTTGGACTTTTCTCTTATCGGTAGTTCTCTTCAATTCCACCATTTCCCTTAATCATAATTTTAGTAACATGCTGTTTCTGGTAATTTTTAGATCTGATTGATTGGAAATATGGTTCTAACATAAATTGTAACCGTAATATGGTACAGTGGATTGCTATTATAATGAGTCTGTTAGGTAAAGGAGAGAGTAGTGTTGTGTTCAGTTTTATATCTCGGTCTTGAGAAAAACAACTATTATAAATATCTTTTCCATGACTGACAACTACCAACAGTTACCTCTTGCAATATTCTTGGTGGACTTGGCCTCATGTTGTGACTTGTGAGGTTATCTTTTTTTTGTTTTTAAATATATATATTTTTAATATATATATATATATATATATATATATTTATTTATTTATTTTAAGAATTTCTGGAACAAAATTACCACTTACAGTTACTAAGAGTCTCAGCCCTTAATATCTATCTATTATCTATTATATTAAGCATTTGGGGTCTAGAATAACTGCCTTGGTCATTTTGTGTCATCATTTATAATTTTATTAAAAAAAACCCAAATGTCACCCTCCTTTTTCTCCTACAATTGCTCTAACTTAATTTTCCCAATATAATTTCCTCTATTTAACTCTTTTATTTCTCAATCCCTATTTTTCTTCGTATTTTAAAGATGAATAAAAATATATTATAATTAATTAACTTATTGAGATATTATTTATTTAATAAAATTTCAAAATTAATTTATAAGAAATAGTAAGTAAATTTTGCACATGCACTGCATCATTTGCATGTGCCTGCGAGACTAGTAATAGATAATAGATAGATAATACTTTTAGACTAGTTTATTCTTAAGTAACAATAAGGCTTTCATTTTTGTATAAGGCTTCAGAGTGCACTATTACTCGTTTGAATCTCTGTAGAGACATTATAGGTTCATGTTGCTTATTTTAAATTAAATCGTAAAGTGTTTAAATATGAATTCTATCATATCATAACCTATATTTGCTCATCTTATAATAACTATGGTTGCATATGGATAAGATATTATATCTAATCATATTTGTTTGTATTTGATGTACTTTCACATGATATTTGAGGCGTTATAGATTTTGCTAAATGCCTATTGTAAACCCCCATATCGTGTTCCATGTACTTCATCGTGAGTCATATCATATGATACTCGAAATAAATGCAAAATTTGATAATATATTTTTAGACATATTTATAACAGAATTTGTTAAGCAAATTAGCATATTAGCTTGATTATAACGTAAACTTAGACTACTAATATATCTTTGAGCATATTAATAACAATATTATTGGACAATCTAGCATATTCAATTATCATAATGTAAAAGTGCATTACAAATTATTTGTTTGTCCTAAAAATGAATTATAAATAGGTAAATAGTATTTACAATACTCTAAATAGCTTGATATTGCTTCCAACATAATCTTAAAATGTCCCGTTATCGTATAAATCGTAATGTATTGTGACCGATACTTGCAATATGGTGATAATTGTTATAGGCCTTATGATATGTATCG
>CM025784.1:19893363-19912099 GCA_014636745.2 Centella asiatica | reverse complement strand
ATGGCTCAAGGACAAACCGTGCTACAGATGGAGGGTATTGGAAGACAACAGGGAAGGACAGGACTGTTTACCATAGAAATAAGATTGTTGGGATGAAGAAGACTCTTGTGTATCACTCTGGCCGGGCTCCTCGAGGTGAGAGGACTAATTGGGTCATGCACGAGTACAGACTCATTGATGAGGAAATGGAGAAAGCTGGAATTTTTCAGGTTGGATTTTTGTGGTTCTATATCAGATCAATAAATGGATATACATACATATAATACACACACACCTGTTTGTACGCACCTGTAATTTTTTTTATTTTTTTATTCGTATGGTTATAAAAAGCTGATTTTCAGATGATGACGACCAATAAGCCCATCTCTTTAGCTGTTTTCTGAGAAGTGTGCCTAGTATTTGTTTATAGGAGATGGGTCAATTGTGAACCAACAATGTTGGAAATCATCAAAAAAATATGAACAAATGCTTAGCTATGTATAGAACTTTTATTTTTAAGCTAATGATTTCATATACACTTTCTCTTTTTAGGAGCTGTTGGTACTTCCCCGATTTGCTCACGTTCTTATATGATGGATCTGATAATATTTAAATTTTTGGTTAATTGGGTTGTAGGATGCATTTGTGCTTTGCCGAATATTTCGGAAAAGTGGTTCTGGGCCTAAGAATGGAGAGCAGTATGGAGCACCATTTGTTGAAGAAGAATGGGAGGATGATGAGCTGGTCATGGTCCCAAATGGTGAGTATGTGGAGGAAATGCCAGTAAGTGATGATGCGTATTCGGATGCCTATCTGGACGAAAATGACCTTGAGCAGGTTTGTCACTGTCCTGTTGTCTATGTGCATGCACACATACTCATCTGCACGTGGTTGTATATTGTATGATACGACTTATATCAGCAAAGTAAGGTCTATCTTCATGTAAATTAGTTTTTTGGGGTTTATGGTGAAAATGCTGCTATTTTAAAACATTGTACTATTTATGCTTAGGTAACCTGCACTTGTGTGGTATGTTTTATGAGAAAGGGAGGACTGATTTGACATCACAAAAGGAAAGTGAAGGAGAAAAAAGTTAAGGATATGGAGGGTTGGGTGGGGGTGGTGGTGGTGGTTTGGGTGGAGGATGAGGAGGAATGGATAACTGTAAATATGTGACTGTAAAAAAAGTTCCTGGGTTGAAGGAAATGTAGGTTCATGAATCTGTGAAAAGGATATTCTATTTCTTTCTTTCTAATTAATTTCTTCTGTTTTTAATTACCATTGTGGTCAATTATTTTATTTAGGATTTTATTATTTATTTTGACCTGTGCATTGACATAACCCTAATCCTTGCTGAAATTTTCAGTAAGACCTTTGTTCTTCCTTACAAAATGATGGTCTATGTTGCATGTAGCACTGATCTTCTATACTTGTTTAATCTCTTGAAATAAGTGTATATTAATTTAAGACCCTTTGATTAATTTTATCATGAATGCTTTAATGGTTTTCTTCCTTCAGATTCTTGGAGCAGCTGACCCACATGAGGCTCCTCTACCTTCTAACATAGTTTATGGGGATGAAAATCAATATGTTGAGGAATACATAAACATTACTGATGATACACATCAGCTCTTGGTTGACGTGGATGAGAATAACCAAGATCAGGAAGACTTAGGTGGTGCAACTTTGTTCAATTTGCCTGTGCAATATGACAAAGATTCAAAACCAGTCAAGCGTGAATATATTGTGGAGCCAAGCTATACCGGAGATTCAAGCAATGCTGAGAATCCTGTGGATGTGGACTACTTACTTCATGAACCGTTTTTAGATGCTATGGATAACCCCCAATATGGTAATGGAGCATTTATTGAGACTAATGACCTCAAGCAATCTGTTGAGGTGGACCCCGCTAGTTTTGACATGCTCGATGAATACCTTCAGTTCTTTGACTCCACTGACAACAACTTGGAAGATCTGGGTTTTGACTATTCAAATACAAGGACAAGCGAGGATGTTCCTTCTGAATCAGCACTAATGCTATCACATAATGTCTCACACAAGGTATCATTGCATTTACATTCCCAATCTTGGATACACAACTTTGGCATTAGGTAATGGTGTATCTAACTCACCTGTTACTCCACTGTTAGGATGTTAAAGAAGGTATCAAGCAAGAGACTCTGGAAAAACAGCAAATAGAAGAACATAAAGATGATCTTCCATCTTCTTCAAAACAAGTGCAGTCAAAGCTTGTTTCAGGTATTGTTACTGGTCTATAAGTAGTTGACTTAGGATTGATGACTTAGGATCTTATCTCTAAAAACATTAAAAGAATTGCTCACATCTCTCAAAATTAAAGCATCACAACAAAAAAGAATAAAAGACTAACAAGATAATCAACAATTAAAGAATAAAATAAATTAAATTCTACAACTTATAAAAACGACCAAAAATAGGACACCATAATAAATTACTAAAGAATAAATAAAATTATGAAATTTTAGATTTAATAAATTATATTAAATTAAAACAAAATAAATTATATCTAGTACTAGGCAATGTAAATTATTTTAGATAATTACAATAACTAAGAAAAGGATTTCAAAACTATAATTAAATGAAATAATAACTTATTAGCTCATATTTAAAATAAAATACCTCCATCAATTTTAAAATTATAAGTATAAAACTAATGATATTGTAAAAAACAATATTAACTATGGACTCCGTATTTATGGCAACAAAAATTCTTAAAAATTAAAAAATAATACATATTGGACTCAATTATTTTAATCAAGTAAAACGAAATCCGTGTTGTGCATGGGTCAGCAAGCTAGTTATACAAGTGTTTCATAAGTAACTACAATTTGCACCTGTTTCACACCTATTATTCAATTTGCATTCCACACTTTTAACTCAATTAAAAGCACCCTAATTTTAATTTTGAATGAACAATTTACACATGTATGGAATGCAATAGTTGGGAAACTAATGATGTTGTAAACAACAATATTAACTATTGACCGCGTATTTAACACAACAAAAATTTTTAAAAATTAAAAAATAATACATATTGGACTCAATTATTTTAATCATATAAAAAGAAATCCGTGTTGTGCACAAATCGGCAAGCTAGTTATACAATTCAGAAGTAACTACAATTTGCATCTATTATTCAATTTGCACCAACATATAATATCATAATATTTAATAATTATTGTTCTTAAATATTCTATACACTATAAAATATATAAACATATATAATTATATATTATAATAATAATGACAATAATAATAGTAATTTACTAAATATTATAATATATATTACTCCCTACTAGTGTAGTAGTTAAGGCACTCGCCATGTGCTAATGGTGTGATGCAAATGGGTAGTGTCGCCGTGCCTTCACGATTTTGAAGGCTTCGAACAAAGGCGCAACGACAACTGTCAAAGCGCGGTCAACAACAAAGATACCAAAAAAGGGAAAAAAAACCTAAAACAAAGATTGTGTTGTAGCAGTCGATTGCAACTTAAAATGTATGCAACATAATCACGTACCCTTCATCTCTATTGACCTAAGGGTAATATTTTTAATACTTATTTACAATATACATTACACTTTTTATTTTTAATAAATATTTCCTTTGCAGTTATTTGTAATTTATATATTTACTAAAAACATTTTATTTGGTATTCTAAGTATATGGTTACCAGATTGTCAAACTATTTAAATTTTAAACTTTTTTTTGCTTAAGTTTTAAAATGTTATATATTTTCTTGTGTATTGTTTTTATCGCCGCTCGCTCCGCCACTTGTCGCGCCACTCACCGCACGCCATTGCTCTTTTTTATGGTTGCACCACGGTTGCTTCATTAACTACACTGATCCCTCTGTTCCAAACTTAGAGATGTATTACTCTTTTAAAGTATAAAAGTTTGTATTTAAGAATATTCTTGGTATAATTTATGATATTTCATTTTAAAAGTAAAAATTTTCACTCAAATTTTGAATTATAGAATTTTGTATGAACACAAATGTATCTCTAGTTTTGGAACGAAGGGAGTATATTTGTTTACTATATATTGTTGTACTATTATTTACTATATATTGTTGTACAATTGTAATATATATTTCAATATTAATAATATAATTATAATATAATATTATATAGTCACATATATAGTATAATATATTAACGCGTGAAGGGTACAAATATAATTTGACAGATGACTTTGGTAATCTAAATCAGTCATCGAAGATAACCCCCTCTTGAGGTAGTAAGGTGGTAAATGAGATAACACCCTAGATCCTAGGTGGTAATATTTCAAAATATTACTAGTTATTCATTAAATGACAACCCCAGATTAATCTGTAATATAGGATGACCAATGAATATGACATGAAACAAACATGCCCTTAACTCAATTAAAAGCTCCCTAATCTTAATTTTGAATAAAAAAATTTACACTAGTATGGAATGCAATAGTTGGACACTAACGAGGACTGCAAATTTTCCTCGGGATATAGAATAGGATACTTTTTGTAGTTTCCCCTCTATGGTACATGAATATTTTTGCAAGTCAAAGAGTGATTACTAATATAATTTATCGGTACTAATCCCCAGGTGCTCATTACTATTTTTACATTTTCATGGTGCAGATTTTCATTATTCATATTCAAAAATGTTGGGAAATATTCCTGCTCCTCCTGCATTTGCTTCAGAGTTCCCAAGAAAGGATGCAAGTCTCCATGTAAATTCAGCTTCTTCGAGTTCGATCCATGTCACTGCTGGTATGATTCAGATAAGAAATGTGAGTTTGGGTGGCACTGGTATGGATTTGTCGTTCAGTAAGCATGGCCGTGTCAATGTAATCCTTTCCTTTGGCCTGTCAAGGAGCGACGATTATTCTGCAGATATGGAACCAGCCTCTAGCATAGGCTGGTACAAGGCTAACTCAATAACATATTGTGGTTGGTTCCTTTTCATGTTCATGTGGGTGCTGTTTTTGACAATGAGTTTGAAAATTGGGTCCTATATCTGTGCCAAATAATGCTCGTGGATTTCCAAACTGCAACAGAAGTTTATGGAATGTACTTGACATGATACAAATACTCGATTGCAAGATTATTGTTATTATTACTTTCTGGTTCTTATTCTAGGAAACGTGATCATAATTATAGTTGATGTAGCATTTTCCACATTAGTCCTCCGGAGTTTAGATTATGTAAGGGTTTAAACTTCGAACATTGCATTCACAGATTATAGATTATAAATATATGTTTCAGGTTAAGTTCGCATGGTTTGATGCTTTAAGATTATTCTGTTATTTAGTTCATTCTATTTAATTCTGCCTGCCGAGTGATTTTTTATGCTGTGATTTAAGAAATGGCTATAATTATTAGACTACTACTACACTTTTTGTTGTTGTTAAACTGCAAATACATAAAGAAAAAGATCAAATAAGGGGTATTCCCTCATCAGAGCAAGCACCATCTAAGCAAGCTAAGGCTAGCAGCTAACTTATCCAAATAACACTATGATTATGTGTAGGAATTACACGGCAAGAAGCCAGCTAGATAGAATAGGAATTTAGGCAACAATTTGAGGAACTTTTTATAAGCAAGGAGGCAACAACCCACAACATCAATGACATGTTTGGCAGTGATACTGGGTGAGGCATATTAGTTTTGGAAGACTCGAGCGTTCCGTTCCTTCCATAGAAAATATTCCAGAAAAAATATACCACAGACGCCAAGCAAAACTTTAAGGACTGAATGAATGAAAGGATGGCCTCGGAGGGTTAGTCCCAATGAGCTGGGAACCATCTCATGCGCTCCAACACTAGCCGTGCCACTTCCAAAGAGTATAAGCAAGTGAAAAAAGGTTGTGCGTTTTAGATGCCTCATTGCAAAGAACACAAATGTCCTCATCTCTGCGGCCCACTCCAACTAGGAAATCCTTAGTGAGCAACTTTGATTGGCAAGCCAACTACAAGATGAAAGGGAATCTGGGAACATAAAGGGGCTCCCAAACCAGTTTCCCAAAGAGACAATGGACCTTACAAGAACGGATAGACTCGCAAATATTGGAAATACTTCACCTTGTGGATTTTTTTAAATCCGTAAGTACAAAAACAAATAATATTTGGATGATTTTACATTGGTGCAAGTACAATTAACATTAACTGATTTCTTAAAATTTAACCGAATCAGCATGTTCTTAGAATAGTTATGAAAAAAATTATATCATTGCTTAACAAAAAAATTAAATCATTCATATATATTGCATAACAAATAAAAATCTGAAAGTCTGGTATATTTGGGAGGACATCAGATATCATGATTTTGTTGTCCCTTGGCATACTGTATTATGACAATCTACATTTTCTTGGATACACTTTTATTTTCTGGTTATGCCGTCTTAATAGGCTGCACACAAAGGATCAACCTATCTTGTTTGGTATGAGAATTAACCCCTTGTGAGTTCTATGTGGCTCCATTACTGAAACCAGGTACCATTTATTTTTTGCTTGTAAGTTCAGCCACCAGATTGCTTTTGTTTTGTTCAAATTTGCTGGTTGGCGCGGGAGTACTGACTGTTGGAATGCTCTAGTATAAGTGCCGACGAGCATTCATCTGTCAGTTAAAGAAACTCATTCTTTGGTTGTGCCTCAATTGGGCTATCTTTTACCTATGGAGGAGCATAATGCAAGGATTTTCACGTAGAAATCAAAGCCTTTAGTGTACTTGCTCGAGAAATCATACAACGTATTAAGCATAGGCTAGCTTCGCATGGTCGTTCTTAAAAGCAAAAAGATGTAATAGTATTAGAAAGTGACAGTTAGACTAGTGCCGATTGCTCTCTCAGGCATGTCCCAGTGGGATCTCTAGGGTATGCCCCCACCATTTTTTTTTTTTTTTGCTAAATTGCGAAAATATATAAAAGGAAAGAAAATACAAAATTAACGAGAGGCATCCCCCTCGACCTACTAGCACATCTCGCTAGCTAGGGAAAACAAGCCAAAAACTATGAGCATAAACACAAAGCAATCAAGTCGGCTGATACAAGGAGACCAAGTAATAATCCCTCTGACGGTAAATCCTTCGCTAGCTAGGGTCCTCTGAAGTGCAGCAAGAAGACTCCTGAATCCAGCAGAAACAGTATGCAGCAGCAGTAAACAGCAGCAGCAAATATTAGCAGCAGTAGCAAACAGCAGTAGAAGCACTTTGCAGCAGCCAAAAAGAACAAACATAACCCACCAATACAGAACAAAGAACAGAGAGTTGAAGCATAAGGTAAAAACCCTCAAATCGGCAAGTCCTCCAAAGGCAATTACTCTCCTGAATCAAGCAGCAACATGAATACAAAACCAGCAGCAGCAGCAGCCAACAACAAGCAACTGGCATCATACAACTTACAAACTTACAAACTTACATACTTCTCCTAAATTTTACATGAGAGACCAGCCTACTTTTGATAATAATGAGAATTTCAGCTACAAGGTCAAGCGGGTTTCTACCAGCTTTACCATGCATCCTGTCATTTCTCTCGGACCAAATGTGGTAGACAATATTGTTGAAACTGAACCAAACCAGCTGATTTCTAAAGGAGTTAGAGTTTAAAGAACTGATATTGTGTATGAGCTCGGACCAATTAAAATTGGAACCAAACCAACCAGCTTTTCGGAAAATGGCATGAGCTATTTTAAGAGAGTAGGAGCATTGGAAAAATAAGTGTTCAAAGGATTCAGGTCCAATGTTGCACAAGACACAGAGATTCGTGATATTCAAGCTTATCTTTATATATTTACCATTTGGTAAGGAAAAAAAAAGAAATGGAAGAAACTGAGACCGACTAGAATGTAGTTTTTCATTTTTTTGAAGTTCACGCCTAGAGGGAAAATATATTAATGAATCAAATCCAAATTAATAAGGCTGAGGTAGAATTGTAAAGCTGTTTTGACTAAGGAATGTGCTTTTTTTTTTGTTTGGTTTACAAGGGACCGCTATTTAGAATTCGCACATCCATAAGGGCCTGTCTTGGAATTTACTTAAGAGGAGAAAAGAAAAGAAAAGAAAATGGGTAGAAAATATTTTGTTTTGTTGTTTTTGAGTTATTTTTGGAGATTAAAGAAAGGAAATGAAAAATAGGTGAAGGTTTTCCTCCTAATTTTTTCTTCCCAAAAATGAGAAGATTTGCAGAGAATTTGTTTTTTTTTTCTTTCCGACTTCTACATACTTTTCTTAATACCAACTTTGTCATTCACCTTTTTTATGAAATGAAATCATGTCTTAATAATAAAATGGTGCAATTGTAAAATCGATACTTTTCTTTTATATTTTTCTCAACTCTTAAACAAGAGAATGAATATTTCAAAACTATTTTTTTTTCTCTCCATAAACTCTTAGTTAAAGAGAGAAAAAAATATTTCTCTTCTTTTCTCATCTTTTTTTTTCTTCTCATTAAAAACTCCTAGACAACACGGAAGAGAATCATATGACCATTTCAAATGCATGTCAAGACAATAAATGTGATACTTGATTTACCCCATTGGATTGAAGGAATAATTTGTTTAAAAAATCTTTACAAATTAGAGGTAATGAGATTCAACAATGATTTTTTTACAGTGAAATTCCTACCACAACTAACTCAACTCTTACTCAATTCTCAGGTCATAGGATTTGTTCCCTTGCATCTCAAGGTCATATGGGAGAACTTTTATCACTTGAGCTAACTCATAATCTCAAAAATAATTTTTTAAAAACCGAAATCTTCTACTCCTAGTGAATTAAAAGAAAATAAGAATTATTACTCTTAGAATTTTCTAACAGCAAAACGGAGGAAAAAAGTTAACTAGGAGTAATCAAACATCACAAACCTTCTTCTTATTGCAGATGCTAAGAATTTGAAATTTATTAAGAAATCAACTAGGAGTAAGCACAAGAAATAATCTCAACCCAAGAGTTGGCCATCACAACATGTTGCATCTGAGGTGCTAAAATTGCCAAAGAGTTGGCCATATAGCTTCTTTTTGTCTTGTAAATCCTTACTATAGTGATAAGTTTATTAGACTAAAATGAGACAAGTATGAGTTCCCAAGGGTACTAACCTCTCGGGCCCAAAATTTGTTGAGTACCAAAATGACTTGTTTTATTCAAGTAGGAAATTAGCAAGGAGCAAATATGATATTTGTATAATGGATGTTCAGGGCACATGACTGGTGATAAAACCTTGCTAACGGACTTCAAATAGATCAATGGACCTCTAGTAATCTTTGGAGACAATAGCCGTAGAAAAACTAAGGGATATAGTTCAGTAGGAAATAGAGTTATCAACTTCAACAAAGTGGTGTTCAAGGACTCAATCACAATCTCTTAAGTATAAGCCAGTTGTGTGACAAAGGATATCAGATCACCTTCTTGCACAATCAATGTTATGTAAGAGACCTTCAAACAAATTTTCTGAAAGCTTTTCGGCTTAAAGAATGACAATGTTTATGTAGTTGACTTAGAAAAGCTAAGTCCTGCTGAAACAAGATGTTTCCTTGCTAACATTTCAACATATGCTAGTTTGCCATGACATAAGAGACTTTCCCAATTAAATTTCAGTACGACTTCAAAACTTACTGCTAAAGATTTAATAAAAGGTTTATCAAAATACTCGTTTGAAAAGGAAAAACTATGTAGAGCTTGTGAATTTGTCAAGCAAACAAAACATCTTTGATAAGCAAACCTAAAATACAAACTCTATGCCCCTCTAGCTATTACGTTTTGATTTGTTTGACCCAATATTAACTAGTCTTGGAAAAATAAATTATGGATTCACTATCGTGAATGATTTCATAATATATATATATGGACATTATTTCTGGCTCACCAGAATGATGCCTTAGCAAAATTTGAGAAATTCAACAAACAAGTTCAAAATGAGAAGGATCTCAAAACTAAAACTATAAGAAGTGACCAACGCAAAGAATTCAATTTTTGAGGCTTTACTGAGTTCTGCGATCAACAAGAATTTCTCATAACTTTTTTAGCTGCAAGGACACTTCAGTAGAATAAAATGATAGGAAAAAATGCACCTTGGAGGAAGCTGGGAGAACTCTACTTTTGGATACCAGACTTCTAGAGTAGTTTTTGGCAGAAGCAGTCAACACCGCATGTTACATCGAGAATCGCTCTCTTATCTACCCTACACTAAGTAAGACTCCATATAAGCTATAGAAAGGGATGAAGCTAAACATTAGTTATTTTCATATTTTTGGATGTATGTGCTATGTCTATAATAACAGTAAGGAATATTTAATTAAATTTCAAGCTACATCTGACGAATGTATTTTTTTAGGTTATTTCGCTCCCAGTAGAGCTTTTAAAATTTTTAATGAGAGAACTTTGACTGTTGAAGAACCAATACACATAGTATTTAATGAAACTAACACTGAAAAACCAAGTGGTTTACTCTCTCTTATAGATGAGTAGGAACATGTAAGAGAGAACAAGCTACTGTTGAAGTCAAAGAAAATCTTGTTGTTGATCCTCTTGCTGAAAATTTGGAAAATGTTGCTCCATGCACACTTGCTGAAATCAAAGATGATGAACCCAACCTTGAATACCTACGAAAATAAGAAGTTAGAAATAATCTTCCAAAAGGGATGAACTAGAAAAGAGACCATACAAATGAATTAATTATTGAAGATCCATCAAGTTCAATAAGGACAAGTAGAGTTAATCAAAATGAATGCAACTACCTAAGCTTCCTTTCTCAAATGGAACCAAAGAAGATCAAAGACGCTCTTGCTAATGCTGACTGGATTGTAGTAATACAAGAAGAGCTAAACCAATTTAACAGAAAAAAAGTTTGGAACTTTGTTCCTAGATCAAGAAATCACCCGGTTATTGAAACAAATTGGGTTTTTAGAAACAAGATGAATGAAGATGGAGTAGATGTATGCGATATTGTCATAGTTTTATATGCTTAAATTCCCCTATATTCATGTCTAATTTGTTAATTTGTGTTGTTTTTACTCATATTTAGTACTCTTCTTGTTTGGAGTTACATTTCATCTCGTGTTTAATGTTTTGTAGGAAATTTGGAGTTTTAGAGCACGGATTTCACGTTATTAAGATCATGAGTGGACTTTGATGGAGAGGTGTGTATCTAAAATGTGCATGTGTACGAGTGAAAGACGACCAAGTGTGTGAAACACGTGAGGACATGAATTAGAAGCAAGAAGAAACCAACAGGTCAGGGCTTGTCGTGAGCCATGACATACGTCACTGGCCGTGACAGGTTATGGAAGAAAACGCACGAACCCCAGTCGTGGGCTGTGAACAGAGTCTCAGGTCGTGACTTCCCTGTGTAACTATGGCGGCCCCGATTAGCGGTTGTAGATGGAATTGTTAGTTTGTTATTAACTGAGGCAACTCTGACTTTCAGCGGAAAATCGAGCCATCCATGGGATAGAAATAAACAAACTTATATTCATAGCATGGGTTGGAATCAAATATAACCAACAATTATTACAAACATTGTGTCAAAAGATTCTAACAACAGATAAAGTAATAGCTTCTCGACTACAACACCAAAACTGGGTTTGTAGTTAAGAGCCCTCGACAACCAGTCCTACTGGTACATCATTTCCTTACCCTTTGAACTTTCACTTTTTTTGCATTTAACTAAAAGAGAAACAAAGCAAGTATGAAAGATGAAAGCTCAAAAAGTAATATAATATAGGACAAGTGAGAAGAATAAAAGTTCTATAACTACTTTAAGTAGCCCATTTTTTGGTGACAATGGAGATATGAATAAACTAAATAGTTCAAATAAGTGGATTTCCAACATAGATGGGGTAAATCCAAATTCTCAAATGAGGGAAGATTGGCAATTAATGCCTTTGAAAAGAATTCCACATAAGCATTTGACCTCTTTCAGTTCATGACTTACTAGATCGCCTTAACTTTGTTCATCACTAGGATTTACTGAGGGTACTTCTTACTATTTGACAATAGCAGGCCAGGCTATCTCAATATGGTCTGCACTGTACATACGTATGACAGTTAAAGTAGATATAATTCCATCTACAGGGTTCGACAAAATAGAAGAAACTATTGTCTATTTTGAGGTATTCCCTCATTAGCTTATATAGTGGATTAATCCTGACACATTAGCGAGGGTCATTGGGTAGAAACATAGTTGATTTCATAAGAATGCAAAAGTATAACATTAGAAGAGTTAAATTAAATCAAATAATTCAATATATCATGTGACGACCCCAAAATCCCACACGGGACTCGGGCACCATCAGAAGAAGGAAACAATCAACAATACATCTATACAACGTTATAAACTAGATATTATTAGTACATTCTTAAAAAATTCAAAGTACAATTCCTGCAGTAGAAACTAATCTATTACAACAGTTGCAACTATCTTCCTTGGATGTTCTTTTAGGCTACCCCCTTTATTCCCTTCTCTTGCTGTCGTGGTACTATGCCTCACTAAAGTCCTGAAATTATGAACTTAATAGGAATGAGAGATTTATGCTCCGCAAGTATATAAACACATAGGAAAAGAAAATATAATCTCTGAAGAACTCAATCAATAGTATAATTTTGTTTGTGAGATTTTAGTGAAGCAATACCACTACCTTAATGTCCTTCTAAACTTTCTGATTTATTTGATTAATCATATTAATCGAACATTTATAATTCCGATCCAATCGAAATAGAAAATGTATCATTATTCTTAAATAAAATTACCTGACTTACATATCCAATATTCAGAATACCTAATAAGCATGCATCAAATATAATCAGAATTCGTAATTTTAGAATATCCATACATGCAGAATATCATATATTCAATATTAAACATGTATTAACAACATATATCAAATATATCGAATTCAATCAAACACATAAATCCATATTAATGTTCTACAAATAGCTTTGATATCACTGTTGGGGTTTCGACAAATAAAACGTAGCGGAAAAAATCAATTTAAAAACAAAAAATGAAACCCTAACTCGAGGATCTGTTCGAAATAATTTAATACAGATGACTTAAGATTTTATCGATTAAAATTGCAGAATCTAAAGATTTGATGAGGGTGTTGAACGTCTCCGAATCTTTAATGCAATCCAACTGGATGACGCCTCTACAGTATCCACACAAACACCCCACAAATCGTCTCACTATCCGAAGCAAGGAGAATTGGAGTACTAGCTGTTGAATCTGTTTCTCTCTCTCTCTCTCTCTCTCTTAACTCTAGTCTCTCTCTTATGAGTGGCTAGGGTTTTTTCAAAAAACGTATATTAAAGAGAACAACTGATATATCTTATATATAACTGTGTATAGAGTAATTCCAAACCCTAATCTAATTAGGAGATTAAAATCTGAATTTTATATTTATTATATATTTTAATCAAGTCTCAATTAATTAATATATATGTCAAATAAATATATATTCGTATTTTCTTCCAAGGGACTCTACTATATATAGATTACATACATATAATTTAAAGCCATGATTTAAATAAAAGGAATCTTATTGATATATGAAAATCACTGAAATTTAAATTATATCTCTTTAATGAATGTTCTTAGTGTGCGACCCTGTAGGTTATTATTACATTGACAATAATTTTAAATCATATTCTAAAATTATAAACAGTGAGTGACATTGATGTATTTGATCCGGGAGAATCAAACACAGGTTGCGGAAAAAAAAATAACCTTAGCACAATTCCGTAAAGAAATTTATCACCGGGAATCAACACTAAAGGATCGATCTGACTAGTTGCTTAAAGAATTTAATCACCCGCAAGCTAATTCAAATCAGTTGTGAAAGTATAAAGGAATTAACCACCAACTTTCAGGATAATCGTAAGTAAAAACTCACACAATTTTTATTCATCAAAAGTCCTCCCCTATTGTACAACATAAGCAGCTATTTATAAGCTGTTATAAAAACCTAATTCTATTTTGGAAAGAATTCTACAATGGAAAGAATTTTGTTACTGAAAGATATCTAATCTAACAAGGAAAGTAATCAATCCCATTTAATCTAAGAAATAAATAAAATATACGAAATCAACAACCGAAACTAAAAAAACATGAAATATAACTATCGGAGACTATAGTCCCTGACAAGTTTAAACACTCCCGTTGATGACGTCACTAGTCCCTGATACTTTAGTTTAAACACACCCACTGCTGATGTCGCTAGTCCCCGATAATTTAGTCCCCGATGCGTGTTACCGATACTTTAGTCCCCGATGCGTGTTAGTCCCCGACGCGGCATTAGTCCCTGACGCGTGCTAGTCCCCGACGAGTCATTAGTCCCCGATGCCCTTTTTAAGCCCGCAACTGCTTAACTCCTTATTCACAAGCAAAGTAACTACAGGTTGTTTAGCACCCCCTAACCAAGAACCTCCATTAATCTCAATAGAAAATAAATCTAAGGATAGTTCTTTTAAAACGAGATTTATTCTTTCACTCGTCAACAACTCCAATGGATCAGGCATCTAGTAATACATCACTGTTACCCAAGTAATAATAAAGTCCTTGATTCGATGCAACCTTTTTGTGACCAATGTTTCAATGTAATTTAATCCTTTTAACCTTGATATCTAAGATTAAATTCAAGGCATGGATGTGTCATCCTCTTCATAGTTTAATCTCAGTTTTCTTGATTAATGAGTAAACTATATGAAACAAATCTCTATTTGAGCATAGTCATGCATTTCATAGTCTCACTCAATCAAGAGGCCTATAGATATCGCCCTTAATTTATAGGAGTGTTAAATTCCATCTACATCATTCTCATCTCTCACATAACTCATGATGCATCCAACAATCACCTTTATCGTCCACCTGGTTAAAGGCGACTTTTGACAATGTCAAAACACATAACTCCTTATGTAGAAATGTCATGACTTCAGGTCGAAGGACCATTACATCATTGTCATTATGAGAATTACTTATGAGACATAGCATAATTCTCCATGTAGAATTCTCATGGTGGGTATGTGCAGTACACTGTTCTCTAACATGGTACCTATGCATCAACTTAATATATCTCGTATGTATTTATGACCAATGAGATGTTCAGTCAATCCACAGACTAGTCTCAATGTATTATTGTTGTCCCATTAACAATAATACTCGACTAGGGACATTTAAGAATAATGATATATATAACATACTTATATGATTTCATATTCAAGTCACATACTTGAATCCATATAACTAGTATCATTTTTCTAAGGATATTTATTATGTTAACATTTATATAACGCAGTAAATAAAACATAATAAAAGAAATTATCATTTAACCAAAACATAACATAAATATAGTGTCACAATCATTACATAATTGGCCACTAGGGCATACACTCCAATAGAGCTAACTTAATTCACTTGCTTAGGTGAAATATTTCTGTAAAACATATATATGTTTACTTAGCATGAGAATTTATGCTTGAATATAAATGTGAGTATGTACATATATGATGTCTGTGATGTATGTGTATTTCTTATCTTTTGATGTTTTAATTTAATCATTTGGTGTGTTGGAAATTGAGACTTTTAATTCAAACAAGCCTGAGGGATTTTTCAGACTGTTAAATATCCATATTATTCATCAGGGAATAAATTTTAGTCCATTAGGGGATAACTTTTGGTCATCAGGGAATGTTCATGACCGTCAAAGGATAGCCATTAGGGGATGAAATGTACTAATTAGGGGATAATTCACCCATCAGGGGATAGTCTACCCGTCAGGGGGTATTTTACCCATTAGGAAATAAATTACAGCCATCAGGGGATATCTGTCAGGGGATGATTTGTTTATGAGTGGATATCTATCGTTAGGGGATGACTCTCGGTCATCAGGGGATGACTTATTCATCACCAAACTTGTCGGTAATCCATTCTACCGCCAAACTCTCTTGGCTGTCGCCAAACTCATCAGCTATTGCCAAACTCATCGGTGGATAAGTTGTTCAGCGCCAAACCCTTCGGAGATTAACAAAAATTGCTCTTCGGAGACTAACAAAAATTGTTCCCGAAGACTAACATTTTTTACTCATTGGAGACTAATGCATAATCTCTCAAGGATTATTTTAGACTTATCAGAGACTAAGCTAGAACTTGTCTTTGTTACAAAGGAGGAACTTTCATATGATCATGGATGATGCCTAACAATGGATAAACCTAACTTAGGGTGCCTCATTATCCTATCTGATGTGTGTATCATTTCTTTATATAATACACACACACACACACACTCACAGATGCAAAAGAATACTACTGCAGCTTTTGAAGCTTTATTCTTCTCTTGGATAACTTTTAACATGCATGACTAGTAAATGTTATGTGCATGAAATAATAAAACAGAACATAGCAGAGTATACGATTGGTATAAAGCTCTTACCTTTTCATCTTTAAGAAAGAAGTTAAAATCTCGGGCTGCTCTCAAAAAGGACAGTTGCTCTAGAAAGTGAACCTGAATTTTATGTGGGTAGTCGGCTAAAAAGAATATTTAGAAAGGAGGTTAAGATTATACCTCCGATGATGTATTTATAGTGCTTGTAAATCAATTAGAGTAGTTGGATCATTTTGATAAAAAATTCTCAGCCGTTGGCTAGAATTATATCCTTGGAGTGATGTGATTGGCCAACTTGGCCGGTGTAGTGGCTGCTCATCATATCACTTTTAATAGTTGGTATAACACCAAGCAGTTGCTGGCACACATGTAGTTCAATCTTTATCACTTGTTGACACACATGCAACTTATTAATCAAATAGTAATACACATAATCCTCTAATTACCCACAACAGTCTCCTTCAACCCATATAACCCTTCATTTACTCATCTCTATATATGCTTAATTAAATTAATCTCATGTTAGATTTGAGATTAGTATATTCATATGCTTTGATGAGTTACTTATGCGCAATGTAATTGATTTTGGACATCACATTGACAACTCATGCATTTAATATTCATACCTCATAGGAATTAATCCTATTTACACTTTAATTCTATTATAAACAAAATTCTGGGTCCTCACATATCATGTATTGATGTAGAACATATAGGATGCTTGTAAACTAGATACAAGTAGTCAAGAATTTAACAATAAAGTCTTAGCTCAAGTTGAATAAATAAATTTTATTCTTTGTTAGTATGTATACTGTTGTTGCACCCCTGCTTATATTATCCTTGCTTAAACTTTTATTTATTGTTCAATATATAAGAATTGATGATGTAATATAGTCCTTGCTTAAATATTGTAAAAGGACTTAGAAAAATATCCAACTTGTTAGGTGGATATAATTTGTAATTAAGCAAGGAGTTTTGATCACCATTGAAGTCTGCTGATTTGATAAGCCTGCTATGAAGGATTCTGAAGACATGAAGAATTTTTCAAGTATAGTCCTGCTTAGAATGGAAATAAGCAAGGACCTAAGTAAGCAAGATCCTTTGCTTATCAAAGTCAAGATTGTCAGTAAAGTTATCTTAACCCCTGCTTAGTCAACTTCTAGGAAACTCTTCTGAAAGACACTAGAAGATAGAATAACACTTTAAATAATTGCTTAAACTTTGTGAATCCTTTTACCATGGTTTTCTCTCTAACCTTTTTCTCCCCCTTCTCTCTTCCATTCCCCTAAACCCTAAGACCTGCTGCTCCTTCCAGATTGTTGCTGCTTCCTTCCCCTCCCTACTTCCTCTCCTTCTTTCCCCCGTCTTCCTTCCCTCATTCTTCTAGTTCGCGGCTGCCCTTTGGTTCTGCAATGGTCGGACTGGGTCAGGTAGTGGCTGCTCCTTTGGGTTCTGCAGTGGTCGGGTTGACTCCCCCATCCTCTTCCTCTTTGGGTACTATGACGGTCGGGGTCTCTCCTTTGGTATTTACTGATTCAAACCCGCCCACAACCCCCTTTTCGCTAGTCTCATCTGCCTCTAGTCTTGCAGGCACTATTGACTCGAATTCTGATTCCAAGAACTTAGCTGAAGATCATCAATTGGATAAGGTTAAATTTGCTGCAGTTGCGCAGATTCCAAAAAATGAAACTCTTATGGCTTTCATAACCTCTCTTGGCTGGAGTACTGAAGACATTAAGAAGTTTGAGCTTGATGGTTCCACCCCTACTGCTCCTGTTCAAGCTTCTAAGGGAAAGGAAGAAATTATCTCTCCCCTGTCCCACCTGGAGGAGGGTGAAATTCTGCACTCCGAGTCTATTCAGAGAACTGAACAAATTAATTTGAAGGAAAAACCATCTTGGAGCAAGATTGTAGCAGGAGATTCTAAACCTGCTAAGCTCTCATTCTTTCCTCCGACTTTGGCTGCTGGTAAGATCTCTATTAAACCTCCCCTTGATGTTCTGAAGAAAGGTTGTAAACTTTGGGAAAATTGTTTGATTGGTTTCTTCCATCATTCTCGGCCCCCTTACAATATTATTGCTGCAGCAGCTTCTAAAATTTGGGGTAACTTAGGTCTCCATAAGGTTTTCTTACATAAAAGCTCTGTTATGTTTCAATTCAATTCAGTTGAAGACTGTGATAATGTTCTGAGCTTGGGGCCTTGGCACCTAGCAAATAAACCCATCCTTTTGAAAAAATGGCGAGAAGGAACTGATATATCCAAAGAAGATTGCAAGCAAGCTCCCGTATGGGTCAAAATTTCTGGAATTCCTCTATCTTACTGGACCATAGAGGGGCTTAGTTACATTGGAAGCGGTTTGGGTAAGCCTCT
>CM025784.1:19872164-19885459 GCA_014636745.2 Centella asiatica | reverse complement strand
GTGAATAAAGCGTCCAAGGTAAAAGGAGCAAAAGAATCCTTTTTGGCTAGTAGGCGTGAGGTGGAAAATACCCTGCGAGACGGTGGAGCTATTTTGGTATTGTTGGCACGAGAAGTGATGAATCTGAGTTCATTGATTATCAACCCTCAAATTCAGAAACTACTCGAAGAATTTCAAACATTGTTTCCTGATGAATTGCCTAAAGGATTACCACCAGTCCGAGGGATAGAACATCAGATTGATCTATTACCGGGAGCATCCTTACCAAACCGAGCCGCCTATAGATGCAATCCGGAAGAAGCAAAGGAGTTGAAGAGACAAGTTGATGAACTGATCGAAAGGGGCTATGTTAGAGAATCCATGAGTCCGTGTTCAGTGCCAGCATTATTAGTACCAAAAAAGGATGGATCAATGAGGATGTGTGTTGATAGCCGTGCAATCAACAAAATAACGGTTAAATATCGTTATCCAATTCCTAGGCTCGACGATATGTTGGACGAGCTGCATGGTGCTGTAGTGTTCTCGAAGGTTGACTTGAAGAGCGGATATCATCAGATTCGTATGCGAGAAGGAGATGAATGGAAAACTGCATTCAAGATTAAACATGGACTGTATGAGTGGATGGTCATGCCGTTTGGATTGTCCAATGCACCAAGTACCTTTATGAGGCTTATGAACCATGTTCTGCGTAGGCTCATTGGAAAGTTTGTCGTAGTGTATTTTGACGATATCTTGGTGTATAGCAAGAACATGGACGATCACTTAATGCACCTGCGTGAAGTATTTGTTGTGCTAAGCGAAAATCAGTTGTTCGCTAATGTAAAGAAAAGCGTATTTGCCCAAGACAAGTTAATATTCCTAGGATACGTTGTATCTAAGAATGGAATAGAGGTGGATAAGGAGAAGGTAAGAGCAATACAAGAATGGCCAGAACCGAAATCAGTAAGTGACATAAGGAGCTTTCATGGTTTGGCGTCATTCTATCGGCGATTTGTCAAGGACTTTAGCACGATTGCATCACCTATGCTTGAGTGTCTAAAGAAAGGGGGTGAGTTTAGGTGGACTAAAGCAGCCCAAGAAAGTTTTGAATTATTGAAGCAGAAGTTGTGTGACACGCCTGTGTTGACATTACCAAACTTCAACGGCACTTTTGAGCTAGATTGCGATGCAAGTGGCGTTGGGATAGGGGCTGTTTTAATGCAGGAGGGCAAACCAGTTGCCTATTTCAGTGAAAAGTTAAGTGGGGCAAGTCTGAATTACTCAACATATGAAAAGGAGTTCTATGCATTGATTCGAGCTTTGGAAACATGGCAACATTATCTCTTGCCCAAGGAGTTTGTGATACATACTGACCATGAATCCCTGAAGCACATCAGAGGGCAAGGCAAACTGAATCGAAGACAAGCCAAGTGGGTTGAATTCCTAGAAACCTTTCCATACGTGATCAAGTACAAACAAGGAAAAGGGAACGTTGTAGCTGATGCACTTTCCAGGAGATATACTCTGTTATCTCTACTTAACTCGCGCCTGTTGGGATTTGATTTGATCAAGGAACAATATGAACATGATCCTTTCTTTGTCAAAGTGATAGCAGATTGTGGAAAGGGTGCGAATGGACAATTTTTCATACATAATGGATTCCTTTTTAAAGGAAAGCGAGTTTGTATACCAAATTCATCCTTACGTGAGCTGTTAGTAAGAGAAGCACATGGAGGGGGACTTGCTGGTCATTTTGGCGAAGGGAAAACATTGGAGTCCTTGAAGGAGCACTTCTATTGGCCGAGCATGGATCGTGATGTGCATCGGGTGATAGAAAGATGTGTTACGTGCATGAAAGCAAAAGCACATCAACAACCACATGGTCCATATATGCCTTTGCCAGTTCCAAATCATCCTTGGGTTGATTTAAGTATGGACTTTGTGTTGGGATTGCCAAGAACAGCAAGAGGTAAAGATTCCATCTATGTTGTTGTTGACAGATTTTCAAAGATGGCACACTTTGTACCATGTCATAAAACGGACGATGCGACACATGTGGCTGACTTATTCTTTCGAGAAATAGTACGTTTGCATGGTATGCCAAAGACCATTGTGAGTGACAGAGATGTGAAGTTCCTTAGCTATTTTTGGAAGACTTTATGGCATAAGCTAGGGACGAAGTTGTTGTTTAGTACGGCAAGTCATCCTCAAACAGACGGCCAAACGGAAGTGGTGAACAGAACCCTGGGAACTTTGTTGCGAGCTTTTGTGGGGAAATCTTTAAAGGATTGGGACGAAAAACTGGCTTTTGTCGAATTTGCTTACAATCGCAGTGTACATTCTGGTTCTCGTATGTGTCCATTTGAAGTCGTTTATGGCTTCACACCTTTGACTCCATTGGATATGATACCCATTCCAATTGAGCATGCCATTAATTTGGATGGACAAGCTAAAGCAGAATTTGTCAAAAGACTGCATGGGGAAGTTCAAGAACGGTTACAACGAGCCAATGAGGCTTATATTCGACGAACAAAGAAAGGAAAGAAAGGTCATATTTTCAAAGTTGGAGATTTAGTCTGGATTTACTTACGCAAGGAACGATTTCCTTTGAAGCGCAGGTCTAAGCTGCAAAAGAGAGTTGAGGGCCCATTCCGAGTTCTTGAGAAAATCAATGACAACGCCTATAAAATTGATCTTCCTGGCGATATTGGAGTTTCAGCCACTTTTAATGTTTCTGATTTGATTCCTTATAATGGTGATGATCATGACGACGATTTGAGGACAAATCTTTTTCCACAAGGAGGGAATGATGTGGGCATAAACGATAAGGAATCAGATGGGGGTCAAGAGCTCAGATTACGAGGTCCAGCTACTAGATCAAGGACTAAAAAGATTGCTGGGAATTTGTCAAATGCAACGGGTTTAAAGGCTGAAGAATTGAAGGCGTCGGGGTTAATTTTGGTGAATTATGATGAAGGTATTGAAACGTGGGAATGGATGGAAAAGCATTGCGATTCTTCAAGGAATTCTTGCATTACTGCCTTTGTTTTGTTGATATCGAGTTTGCCGAGTAACCACGCGCCAGGGACTACGCTTGACGCGCCGGAGATTAATAGTCGTGTCGGGGACGCGTCAGAGGCTAATATGCGTATCGGAGATTAAGCGTATCGGGGATTAATACATCAGAGACTATAGTCTCCGAAAGATTAATTTGTTCATCGGGGATTAATTTGTTCATCGGGGATTACTTTGTCCATCGGGGATTAATTTGTCCATCGGGGATTAATTTGTTCATCGGGGATTAATTTGTTCATCGGGGATTAATTTGTTCATCGGGGATTAATCGCGTTGTGCCTGCAAGAGACTAATTTTCGGATTTGGACCGCGGTGTATTAACTTAGTTTATTTAATTACTTTCTAGTCGAAATAGGTTTGTTCCCTTGCCATAGTTAGATTAGATATCCTTCAGTATTGAAATTCTTTCCATTGTAAATTCTTTCCAATTAGAATTTAGGGATCTTAACAGCTTATAAATAGCTGCTTCTATTGTATTTTTGAGGGGGAGCAGTTGATATCGACTTAATAGAATTCAGAGTATTCTGTAATTTTTCTTATTGTTTGTGTGATATAAACAAGAACCTATTCGTGAGATTCGAATAGCCTTGAACGTGTGATTCGTTCAGGAACCCTAAATTAGCTTATTGTGCGTATATCAATAGGTTGATTTAGTTATCTAAGGCTGTAGGCTTAAACACCCTACATCATTAGTAATCCTTCGGAGACTAATATTTCACCAGAGACTAGAGTCACTGATGCACAATCTGAAACTCCAGTGACACCAGAGCAAATAGAAATAAACAGCTCAGGGGGAGCTGATAATGCAGGAGTCAATGGTTTAGGGGGAGCAGTCTCTGATCATGAAGTTAGAATGGATAACACCAATCTAAACAATGAAGCCTCAACTTCAAGATCAAATCTGCCACGTGCAATTCCATGGTTGAGAGACCACACGCCAGATTTGATAATTGGAAGTTTAGAGGATGGAGTTAAGACTAGAAGTGCAACTCAAAATGAATAATTATATCTCAGTTTTCTTTCAAAGATTGAGCCAAAGAAAATTGAGGAAGCACTTCAAGATCCTGACTGGATAATTGCCATGCAAGAGGAGTTAAACCAATTCACTCGAAACAAAGTCTGGAGACTGGTACCCAAACCAAGGAATAGATCAATAATTGGTGCCAAGTGGGTCTTCAGAAATAAATTGGATGAAGCTGGTACAATTACAAGGAACAAAGCAAGACTGGTTGCAAAAGGATATTCTCAAGAAGAAGGAATAGACTATGATGAAACTTTTACACCAGTAGCAAGACTTGAAGCTATAAGAATCTTCTTGGCATATGCAGCCTACAAGAACTTCAAGGTGTACCAGATGGATGTCAAAAGTGCTTTCTTGAATGGAAAATTGGAAGAGGAAGTCTATGTATGCCAACCCCTAGGTTTTGTGGACTCCAAATTTCCAAATCATGTCTACAGGTTAGACAAAGCACTTTATGGCTTAAAACAAGCACCAAGAGCCTGATATGATACTCTATCTCAATTTTTGCTTGAAAATAAATTTGTTAGAGGTATCATAGATAAAACCTTATTTTATAGAAAGCAAGGCTTAGACATAATATTGGTGCAAATATATGTAGATGATATTATATTTGGATCTACAAATGAAAAACTTTGTGAAAAATTTTCAAAAGTTATGCAGTCTAGATATGAAATGAGTATGATGGGAGAATTAACATTTTTCTTAGGTTTGCAAATAAAACAATCAACTGATGGAATAGTTATCAGTCAGTCCAAGTATATCAAAGACTTATTGAGAAAATATGATTTGGTTGATTGTGCATCTGAAAAAACACCCATGCCTACTGCCACTAAGCTAGATAAAGATTTAAAAGGAAAGAAAATTGATATTACTAGCTATAGAGGCATGATAGGCTCTCTTTTGTATCTAACTGCAAGTAGACCAGATATAATGTTTGCTACATGTTTATGTGCTAGATTTCAAGCTGACCCTAGAGAGTCACATTTGATTGCTGTAAAAAGAATTCTCAGATATCTAAAGGGTACCCCAAACCTTGGTTTATGGTATCCCAAAGAATCTGATTTTAAACTAATCGGTTATTCAGATGCTGACTATGCAGGTTGCAAGCTTGATAGGAAAAACACAAGTGGAAGCTGCCAACTTCTTGGAGGCAGACTTATTTCTTGGCTCAGCAAGAAACAAAATTCAGTTTCTACTTTAACAGCAGAAGCTAAATACATAGCAGCTGGGAGTTGCTGTGCTCAAATCCTATGGATCAAGAATAAACTCCTAGACTATGGTATGTCATTATCCAAAATTCCTATTTATTGTGATAATACTAGTGCCATAGCAATAACAGAAAATCCAGTGCAACATTCAAGAACAAAACACATAGATATTAGATATCACTTTATAAGAGAACATGTAAGTGAAGGTAATATCGAATTACACTGGGTAACAACTGATAAACAACTTGCAAACATATTCACAAAACCTTTAGATGAATCTACCTTTTCTAGATTAGTTTCTGAATTAGGAATGTTGAATTATGCCTCTAAAAATTGATTAATTTTTTTTAAACAAGTTGCTTAGTTGTATGTAGCTAGAATTTAATTTCTGGAAAGAAGCTGTTTTATTTTATTAAAACAGAATTTTAGAAGTTAGAATTAATTTTCTGGATTGCAACTGTTTTTAATTAAACAAAATTTGTGAAGCTAGAATTAATTTTCTGGATTGAATAACATGAGCTAGAGTAAGCAAGAGACTATTTTAATCCCTGATAGTTGTTTTTAATTAGTCCCCGACTAAATTAAAAAATTGAACTATCGGAGACTACCTTAATCCCCGATAGTTAATACTATCAGAGACTAACTAGTCCCCGATAGTTAATACTATCAGAGACTAACTAGTCCCCAATAGTTAATACTATTAGAGACTAACTAGTCCCCGATAGTTAATATTATCAGAGACTACATTAGTCCCCGATAGTCAACACTATCAGAGACTAATCTTATTTTAGTCTCTTACAAGTGAACTTACCAGAGATTAGGGCAATCTTCGATCGAGGGTAATATGGTAGTTATCTCTCCCATGATCAAAAACGGTTCACTGCCCTTAAGAATTGCAAACATTTCAAACAATTTGATAAAACAAAATTCAAGCATCTTTGCAATTACAAACACTCAAGCTCTGAAATTATTTTCTCTCTGCAAATACTCTGCAATTTAACCCTTTTTCAAGTTTTCTTCCAAAGTTCACAGATCTCTGAAAATTGCCGCTAAAACAGTTCTGTTCAAGTTTGGAGATTTTGATATCATCAAGACAAACCATGCAGGGGTGGCTGATAAGCATGTCTTTGAAGCCCAGTACCACCCCTTTGTGGATTTCCTTCAACACTCCAGTCTTTCGTATGCCATTTACGAAGCCCCCATTCAAGTCGCTGAGGTTATCACGGCTGTCTGGTCCATTGCTACCATCCAGGGTGAGAAAACTGCCTCCCCTGTGGTAAGTTTCAGGTATGCAAACTCTGTTTATAATATAGATCATACCGTAGTTAATAATGCTTTACATTTACCTGTTCATGAAAACTATGACTCACTTGCTTCTGATGAAGAAATTGTTTCTATGTTTAAAAATTTACATTATTCTGCAGAAATTACTTCTGTTGGGTCTATAACACGACCCCATCTTAGGCAAGAGTGGTCACTATTTTTTGACATAATCACAAAAGCATTTTCTACTAAGTGCAGTGGCTATGATGCTATCACTACACTCACACAACAAATCGCTTTTAGTGTGCTGTATGATAGACATCTTAACATTGGGCTCTTTATTTTGCAAAATTTGTTGATAAAACTTAAAACCAGTAAAAATAAAATTTATTATTCTAGGTTTTTGATGATGATTGCTAATTATCTAATTCCTAACCTTGATATTATTGGTATGCAAGTTTTACCAACTGTTTTGCAGAGTAAAAGAATATTTATAGATGTGAAGCATAAATCTGCAAAGGTAAGAGTCCCTTTATTTTTTCCTCCTGTCATGAGATCTATTCTCATTAACAGGCTTCCAAATCTTTATTCTTTGCAATTTTTTGAGGATATTAAAAGCCAAATCCCCATTAATCCTCCAACCACTTCACATCAACTGTCCATAGCCCCCTCCACAGTCTCTCAACAGATTGTGGTTGTAAAACCAAAGACAATCACAAAACTCCCAATTAAAAGAAAAATAATTGAGGGAGTAAGTGAGGATGAGGGAGAACCAGAAGCTGAAGTCCCACTTCAGAGAAAGAAGAGAGTTATAACCCTTAGCCAAGCCCAATCCAGTGCTTCTCAAAAAGCATTGGAGGTTATAAGGACAAACAGTGAACTGTCACCATCCTCCCAAAAGGATGTTGACATTGAAGAAAGTTCCCAACCAGGAACATACTGTACAGAGTCTGCACAACCTCTTGTTCACCAACAAGAGGAAACCCAAAGAGATATAATAAAAGAAAAGAGTGACACAAGGAGTGCACACACAGAGTCATCATTTGATGTTCCTCAATTTTCAATATCTGAGGAACAGCCAACACTCCCCACTGTACATTCTTCTCCTTTTTCTCCCACTCTTGATTCTTTTGATATAAATATGATTGATTCTCTTGATTTTTCCCAAGAGGAGCCAATAATCGAGACAAGCTCTCAAACAGATTCCATGGATAGAACCCTAGCCCAAGATAAACAAAGGGAACCCACTGTTCATGCTGTCACAAGCACTTCTCAAATCCCCACTTCTATAGGACAGAGTGACACCATCCATATGAGTGAGGTTGTGAGAATAATTAGTGAGAGTCAGGCTCCTGCCCTGAAAAAAGGAGAGACAATACACATACAAGAAAGTCAAGCTTTAGATAGCTTGGAAAAAGGAGAGAAAGAGAAGCTGGGTGCCCAACCCCATTCAAAAGGAGAGGGTGTGAGCAAGGATGAGATCCTTGAACAAAAGAAAAGAGAGAAATTTTCAGCAGGTATATTTTTACAACCTGCTGAAACCAGCTCACAAGCAGCTCAGGTTTCTTCTGCTCCCTCCATCAATATCCAAACAGAAGAACCAGAGATTAGATCAAGCACAGGGGATGCAGCTTTACAAGTCATATCTGAGATGTCCAATGCTGATTTTGAAGAGTTATATGGTCTACAACAGAGACAAGATCATATTTCTGCATTGAAGACAAGCCTAGCAGATGAACCTGTGCCTGAAGAAGCTCCAGAGAATAATGTTGATGAATGGCTTGATACCTCTTATGCCAACACTCTGGAGGAAGCAGCCGCCCAGTTGAGGCAGGACTATGTGACCAAAATAGGGTCAACTGCTGCTGCACCATCTGTGAAGGACATTCTTGAAGAAGTAACCAAGGTGGATAAGAAACACACAAAATTTCACCACTTCTTGGTTACTGGCATCAATGGTGCAGTGCAGCAAATCAAGGAAAGGATGGAGTTGGAGACAGACAAGATTAGAAGGTGATATGAAGGACACTTGCCAAGGAGGACTGTCACAGCAATTGATTCATTAGTCAAAGATAAGTCCAAGACTGACAGTCGCCTTCAAGCCCTCGAAGCAAATATCCAACTCCTGATCCAAAAGCAAGATCGAATGGAACAACTTTTGCTACAGGCAATTCCAACACTGGCCACCTCCTCTAAACCCCAAGCTACTGATGTCAAAAAGGGGGAGAGTGGTCCATTCAAAACTGCTCCTGTACATTCACACAAGTCTAGTTCTGTCCTTGATGTAGAATTGCAAGCAATGTTGGACAGTATCCTAAAGAAGCATTCTGATCTTGCAGCAGCAGCAACAACAACAACAACAACAACAACAATTCCAACAACAGCAACAACAACAGCAACAACAACAACTTTTCCTTCTTCCGCTGCATAAGCCCCAAAATCAAAAGACAAAGGCAAGGAAGTCATGGTTGAGGAACCAAAGAAAAAGATTTCAACTCAACCAGGACAACCTAAGATGTTGGGGGATGCCATGAAGACTGCTCACTTTCCTACTCCTATTGAAATTGAAGTGGAAGGGAAAGTTGAGTTAGTCAATCCTCGTGATCAAAGATTAATAGATTCTGATGCATTATTAGCTCAGAAACTTCAAGAGGAGGAGGACATGGCAGTAGCAAGGGAAGAGGAGGAGGCAAAGAAGAAGAAAACTTCAACAAGGAGATCAAGTGCACAGAAGGCAGCCATTACCAAAAAGAAAAATAAAGAGATGGAAGAGGCAGAAAGAAAGTCAAGGAGGAAACCTTTGGTCCAGAAATCTGCAAAGAAACCTGTGATCAAGGCAACCATTAAGAAGCCTACCTCTCAAGATCCTCCAAGGTCAACCGAGACGACCTTGGTGGCTGTAAGTGGATCAACAAAACCACGAATAGTTTCATCAAGGAAGTCCTGTAAGGTTGAAATGGCTAGCACTGAAGAAATAATCAAGGCCCTGAAGAAAAGTACAAAGAAGATTGATCTTATCAAGGGTAAAAACAATTAAGAGCTTCTCCATGTTTTTTTAAAAGATGGAGAGTCTCTGAAGTTTGAAAAGCCAGCCTTGGAGGGACAGAATAAAGAAGATCTGGAGTGGTTGTTAACTGTTGTGCTTGAGACTTCTAATCTCAACATGAAACTTCGAAGCCAAATTCAGAAGGTGATGAAGATGGAGCATAAGGTGGATTCAGTACCGGAAGCTAAGTCTAAGCCTTTGGGATTGTGGTATGAGACTTTTCATGGAGAGAAGGTTTTCTTTGACTACAACAGAGACATTAACAATATCAGTGAGAGGCACATTGAAGGATTTCTTACTCTCCTCAAAGATGCAGAAGAAGAAATTGAGCTTGTATTGAAAAATCTGTTGAAAAATAGGCTGGAGTTGCTGAGGAAAAACAGAAAAGAACGGCTGGAGTTGTTGAAGAAAAAATGAGGTAAAATTGTTGTGTTGAAGTTGTTTGTTGAAATAAGTTGTAATTTTTTTTTATTTTTGAAGCCAGACTTATAGGATTTAAACCTGAGTCTTGGTGGAAGCTGAACAACAGATCAAAGATCTTAGTTCAGAATACATTTGTAGTTAGAAATTCTTTATTCTTTTTCTAAGTAATTGTAATATTGAGTTTTGACATCATCATCAACCTTGAAATTATACTTATCATTCTGATATTCATAATTAGGGGGAGATTGTTAGGTTTTAGAACATTTGATGATGATTGTCTTTAGATTACTTAGAGTACAAATGTATAGAAAGTGTTAATTAGTAACACTGAAGTTTTGTAGCTAGCAATTATCTCTTTGTAATTTATTCATTATTTGTAGAGATAAAATTATTTCATATTTGTAAGTAACTGCTGGAATGATGTATCGAAGCTTCAGAAAGTCAAGATGTGATTTGATCCGTTAGAATTTGCAAAAAGGCTTGTCGGAGACTAGGAGAATTGGTCAGGGACTAAAAAGATTTTATCTGTCGGAGACTAGTTTTGCCTATCGGAGACTAAGACTTAAGTCATCAGGGATTAAGTCTAAAGGAGTCAGAGACTAAAGCTTACGTCATCGGAGACTAAAGTTAAAAGCATCAGAGACTAAGCCTTAACGCGTCAGAGACTAAACAATTCTATCGGAGACTATACAAGCTGATGTCATCAGGGACTAAATGCACCAGAGACTAGTAATGACGTCACCAGAGACTAAAGATGAAGCATCAGGGACTAATCGTGATTTATTTCCTGAAAGATACAGAGTTCGAATTAAAAAGGAATGTCTTCCATGTAAAATAAAATATTATTGAAGACGTAGCTGGTAAGGAAACTAACCAGAAATCTGTTCCTATCAAAAAGGAAAGATTATATTTGATTCGAATAAGGAAGCTGAATTTTATTTAGAATAGGAACTGAGTTAATGATAATTCAGTTGTAATAGAAGTTGTAATTAGTTTTTACAGAGAATTGTAACTTCGAAGCTGTATAGGTTTTTCATAGTTTTGTATCTTTTCCTATACAAAATAGAAAAGAAGCTGACGATTACATTATTGTAATTGTTAGGATTTGTATTCAATTGTAAATCAATAAAGCAATTGTTTATGAATTGATTTGTGTTCTTGTTCTTTATATTCCGCAAGAAAAGTTAATTTCTTACAGAACAAGTAACTCAAAAAGATTTCAAAGAACTTGTATTCAACCCCCCTTCTACAAGTTCTCGGCATCTCACTGGGAAAACATCCTCTAACTGTAGTTGGTAATCCAACTACAAAGTCCATTGTAATAAATTCTCATTTCCATTCTGGAATTTCCAAAGGTTGTAGCAATCCACTTGGCTTTTGATGCTCTGCCTTCACTCTTTAACAGGTTAAAGAATGACTCACCCATTCTGCAACTTCCTTTTTCATGTTAGGCCACCAATAAATTAGACACAGATCTTGGTACATCTTGGTGCTCCCAGGATGTATCGAGAATTTTAGGACAACTCCACAATATGTTCCACGTGTCAGTCCTATAGCCTTACAAACCTGATTTCAAAAGAGTCATAGATTATCAACTATTGAAATCAATGAAGATTTGACTTATGAAGAGGAACCAATCCAAATAGTGGATCGACAAGTTAAAAGTCTGAGAAATAAAGAAGTTCCCTCCATGAAAGTTATCTGGAGGAACCATGAAGTTGAAGAGGCTATATAGGAATTAGAAAAAGACATGGTTGAGAAGTATCCTCACCTATTTTATGATTAAGTTTCGGGGACAAAATTTTTATAAGGGAGGGAGGATGTGAAGCCCCGGACTTTTGTAAATATTATTATAATATTGAAAGTACTAATTAAATAAATTTTATTTAAGATTATGTATTTGTAACTGAGTTCAAAGATTTGTCCATGAATGTTGGAAAGGACGAAGTTTCAGTCTAAGATTATTTTTACCATAAACAGTAATATTAATAGAATTTATGAGATTTGATGTGTCACTGTTACAAAAGGAAAACGATTAATAAGAAATTTCCCAGTTTGACTCCCACTGTTGAGTAAGCAAGTAATTTGCTGAGTCGTTAGTACTGCACATTACTACCATACAATACCTGTGAGAAGTACACACATATGTCGTAATGGACCTTTGGCATCTATTCTACATTTCCCTTTTTCTTTTTCTAGAAGTTTATCTTTATCTCCTTGATGGTCCTCTTGTGCTTTCCTTATTTGGTTGTATAGTTGGGCTCCACATGAGTCATTTCTCCTATTTTTATATTGTCCTTAACTGATAGTACACTGAGTTGCAATCGCTCCAAATCCTTCCATAACTTAATTTGTGTGATCCTAATATTCACACATTCACGCCTACTCAGGACATCTGCTACCACATTTGTTTTTCCAGGATGGTAATTGATCATACAATCGTAAACCTTGATCAATTCCAACCATCTACGTTGTCTTATATTCAACTCCTTTTGTGTGAAGATATACTTTAAGCTCTTATGATATGTGTATATCTCACATTTCTCCACATATAAATAATTGTTGCCAGTTCCAGATCATGAGCTGGATATCGTTTTTTATATTCCTTTTGTGACGGCCCCAGAAATCCCACACGGGACTCGAGCACCATCAGTAACAGAAAATAGTCAACATCTCATCCATACAACATTAATGTACTAAAGTGATTAATAGTACATTCTTACAAAATTTAGAGTATAAATCTTGCAGCGGAAACTAAGCTATTACAACAGCTGTACTATATTTAAGACTTCAATTGTGCTCTTACATCTTCTATCCTCTACTTCTCCTCATCTTTACTCATAGTTAACTCACCATAACCTTATGCGTGTATATCTTACCTTTGCTTTTAATTCCTGTAAAACATTTAACAACAACAAGGATGAACGATTTATGCTTAGCAAGCATATAATCATGTATTGTAGGTTTGAAGCACAACAAGGGTTCAAACTATTTGTGAGGTAAGACGAATTCAATGTCAAAACCTCCAACATTTTAGAAAATATCATTGACTTTGAGGTTTCGAACTCTTCGATCCTCACATAACCATCTTGTATGTCTTATTTAGCTTAATGGTGGTTCTCGTAAACAATGTACGACATCCTTCCTCTTAAGACTAACATAAGCACTTGCTCAATGCCCAAGTGGAAACATTCTCATACATTAGCTATCTTATTTAGCTTAAAGGAGGTTCTTGATGTATTTGGTCCCGTTAAGATCAAATACAGGTTGCGGAAAATAA
>CM025784.1:19853628-19866185 GCA_014636745.2 Centella asiatica | reverse complement strand
TTTTGCTAAATTGCGAAATTATATAAAAGGAAAAAAAAGATACAAAATTAACGAGAGGCATCCCCCTCGACCTACTAGCACATCTCGCTAGCTAGGGATACAACCCAAAACAATGAGCATAAAGCAAACCATAACACAAAGTAGTGAAGTCAGCAGATGCTTGAATGAGCAAAGCAGCAGATCCCCTAAAGCAAACAGACTGAACCACAGGCCGGCAACCCCTGAAGGACCTGAACTGCATCGAACCCAGCAGCCCCTGATGGAACTGAACTGTCATTCCACTGATGGAACTGCACTGATGGAGTTGTCATTCCCCTAAGGACCTGCACTGTCCAACATCCCCTGATGGAAACTGCACTGACAGCAGCCCTTGATGAAACTGCACTGACATTAGCCCTTGAAATGACTGCACTGGCCAACTCGCCCAAACTATCATTCCCCTAATGGTATGCAACAACCCACAAGAAGCATACAACCAGCCCATAGCAGCAGAATACAGCAACAAAGAACTGCTGCATACAACAACTGCATATAACCAGCAAACCAACAACAGCATTCAAGAGCAACTAGCAGCATTGTAGCATACAACTAACAAGCTTACAAACTTCTCCTAAATTTTACATGAGAGACCAGCCTACTTTTGATAATAAAGAGTATTTCAGCGATAAGGGCCAACGGGTTTCTACCCGCTTTACCATGCATCCTGCCATTTCTTTCGGACCAAATGTGGTATACAATATTGTTGAAACTGAACCAAATCAGCTGATTCCTGAAGGAATTTGAGTTTAAAGAACTAATATTGTGTAGGAGATCAGACCAGTTAAAATTGGAACCAAACCAACCAGCTTTTCGGAGAATGGCATAAGCTATTTTAAGAGAGTATGAGCATTGGAAAAATAAGTGATCAAACGATTCAGGTCCAGAGTTACACAACACACAGAGATTTGTGATATTCAAGCCAAAATTGATCAGTTTGTCCATAGTCCACAGACTTTTATGACAGCACAACCAATTAATGAAGGAGTAGCGAGGAACGGTAAGTTTGTTCCAAATTACTCGATTCCAAGCAATTTTCTGATTCCTGGTGCGAATATCCGACCAAATACATTTGACTTTTGATAAAGAAATAGGAATATTACCCCAGTGCACACAATCATGATTCAAGGAGTTTAAAGGTGTAAGGTAATTAAAAGTGCTCCTCCAATTGATGATAATATGGTGATTGGAAATTGGGAGTCTCCAAGAGTCATTGAGAATGATGTCAGCAACCACAGCTTCCCTCCCAAGACCAGATTCAAGAATGATAGGGTCATCAACAGATTTGGCAATAGGTTGTGAGTTGTGCCAAGGATCAAACCATAGGCTCACGCTTGCTCCATCACCAATAGAATAAAAGATGAACTGCTTAGCAGTGGATCTAAGGGCGAGGATTTTCCTCCAAGTCCAAGAGGACTGAGCAGTAACCTTAACAATCCAGAAATTGGATTTTTTAATAACAGTATTGCGAATCCATTCAACCCATAAAGATTGAAACTGAGGATTTAATAGTTGCCAAATTCTTAACAGTAAATGGGCACGGTTCCAATCCCTCGAACATTTCAAGTCTAAACCACCCTCGTCCCTGGGAGAACAAATCTTTGTCCAGGCAACTTTGGCCCCGTGTCTGCCAAGAGTAGGACCTTTCCATAAAAAACTGGTGAAGATACTTTGGAGTTTCTTGTGAATGTAGCTGGGCAATAAGAAATGTTGAGTCCAATAAGATTGAATTGAAAACAAAACCACCTTGATAAGCTGCATTCTACCCGCATATGATAGAAATTTCGAGGTCCATGAAGCAATCCTGTTTGTAATTCTGTCCACTAATGTATCACAGTCTCTTGCCCGCAGCCTAGAAGAGATTAGTGGAACTCCAAGAAACTTTACAGGGAGAACACCCTGAGGAAAACCTAGGATCTGAAGAATCTGAACCTTACTGTGGTCATCAACCCCTGAGAGGAAGCAAAGACTCTTTGAGGAGTTAATGCTTAATCCAGAAAATTGAGAGAAATTATCCAGAGCTCGCTTGAGAGTGCAGACTGAAGGTATGTCCCCTTTAGAAAACATAAAGAGATCATCTGCAAAACAAAGGTGCGTTAAATTAATGTCCGCGGCTTTCCAATGAAATGAAAATTCACAGGACTTCTCAATCTCCAAATTGATAATAGAAGTGAGAAACTCCATAGCCACTACAAAAAGAAGCGGAGAAATGGGGTCACCCTGTCTTATACCCCTAGTACCCTTGAACTGTCCACAAAGAGAGCCATTAATTTTAACCGAGTAGGAAACAGTGGATATACACTCTCTAATCCAATAGCAGAATTTTGGAGGGAACTTTAAGTGCCTTAGAGCAGCCAAGATAAAATTCCAATTGAGCGAGTCAAATGCTTTTTGGAGATCAATTTTCAGAGCACACCTAGGAGGGCCTTTATCCAGATGGTAATTTCTCACAATGTCCTGAGCAATGAGGATGTTATCGCCAATATTTCTATTAGGAACAAAAGCAGCTTGTGATGGAGAAATAATGGCAGGAAGCACCTTTTTCAGCCGCGTGGCCAAAATTTTTGAAATAATCTTGTAAATAACTGTGCAGCACGAAATAGGTCTAAAATCATGCATAGAGGACGGGTGAGCAAGCTTAGGAACCAAAGTGATAGATGTATTATTGAAATTTCCAAGGGGGTAGCCCTTATTAAAGAAAGCCAAAACTGCAGCAATAATGTCTTTACCAATGGTATCCCAGGAGAGGGTTAGGAATTCAGCATTGAAGCCATCAGGACCTGGGCTCTTGTTTTTTCTCAAAGATTTGAAGGCCATTAAAACCTCATCCTCATTGACATTTTCATTCAGAAAATAAAAATCCTCTTGGCAAATAGATCCGTGAACTGGCAGAGAACTGAGGTCCATAAATTGAACATCAGTGACATGACTAAGGATATTTCTGAAATGTTTGACAGCAACCTTCTGAACTCTTTCGTGCCCATGAATAAGTTGTCCAGAATCATCATGAATCAGGAATATTTTGTTAACATTCCAATTTGATTTAAGTTTGTAGAAGAAGAACTTATTGTTCTTGTCCCCTTCATTAAGCCATTTAACCCGAGATTTCTGTTTGAGAAAGCATTCTTCTCTGTCAAGAGCAACAGACAAAGCGAGGGAAAGGGAATGCTGCTTCTCAAGAAGAGAAGGGTCCAAAGGATGGGGAATCAGATCAGATTGCACTTGGTGAAGGTCAGAGGATAATTGCTTGACACAGGTGTGTACATTGCCATTGGACTTGTTGAGGTTGATCAAGAGCTGTTTAGCATTCTGGAATTTTGTCCAAAGCTGTTGCAAAGGGTTGCCTTGGACCTCCATCTTCCACGCATTTTGGATTGCATCATTAAACCCCTCTAAACCAGCCATAAAATTGAAGAACTGGAAAGGCTTCTTGATTCGTTGAGCATGAATGTCCAGGTAAACAATCATGGGAGAATGATCCGAAAGACCTCTTGTGAAAAAGAGCTTGAGAGTGAGGGAGTTGAGACAACCAATCAGGGTTAATTAAAATTCTGTCCAGCTTTTTATAAATAGGATTAGCAATCTGCGAGTTCCACCAAGATAAATGTGTGCCAGATGCACCTAAATCCGACAGAGAGCAGGTCCCCAAGCAAGATTTAAAGTCATACATCCCACCAGACAAAGAGCTATTTCCTCCTAAAACTTCCAAAGGGGAAATGACTTCATTGAAATCCCCAATTACACACCAAGGAATGCCAGTACAAATTGAGGTTAAATTCTGCAGCTCAGCCCACAAAAGCCTTCTGTCTGAAGGAGTAAACAGCCCCATAGGCAAAGGTAACCAAAATGTTACAATTAAGAGATATAGAGAAAGCTTTACAATGAATGTGCTGGGAGGAAGATAAGATATCTACAGACCAAAGGGTGGTGTCCCAACCAACCCAAATCCTCCCGTTAGGGTGATGGAGATAATTAAAGAACCAATGCCAATTCTCATTAATAGAACAAGAAATAGACTGAGCTTTGGGAGATTTAACTCGAGTCTCAAAAAGACCAACAAAAGAAAGGTTGAACTTCAATAATAAGTTCTTAACATTACGCACGGTTGGCAGTTGGTTTAGTCCCCTAACATTCATACCACAAAAAGTTGACATAAAGAATTAATTAGGCAGTTTGGAGGAACTACCTCCTTTCTTCTTCTTATTTTTCCTACGAGAGGAATCTTGGCTAGTAGGCAAAAAAAGAGTTGCAGCAGATTTTAACTCCTTCCCATCAATATGTAATATCTTTGAAGCAAGGTTGTCCAAGAGCAGCGGAGGCGAAAGATCAGAATCCGACTCAAGCAGATCATGTATACTATTAACATTCTTATCTACTACCGTTGCAAAATCACTTTCAAGAGCTTTAAAAGTGTTAATATCAGCTATTCCTACTGTAACTGGGCAATCTGGAGGTTCAGCCAATTTTAGACCCTTAGTAACAGGCTTCCACTCCTGAGAATCAATAATAACACCTTTTCCTTTGTCCACAGTAGCGGACGTGGGAGCAGCAGTGGGAAACAGCTTCTTGTCCACGCATGGCGCATTTGTATTCTTTGGAACCCATTTATAATTTGCATAAGGGCAGCGGAATTGTGAGTGACCAAACACATTGCAGTGACAACATATGGGAGGTTTGTGTTGATATTCAACTTTGACCAATTTAGGAAGCACAACTGCAGAATCATCTTTCAGGACCGTAACCGGAAGAGATTTTGGAAAAGATGATGAAACATCTACTTGAATGCATACTCTTGCATAACTCATTGGCTCCAATCTTGAAGTGGCCCTGTCTAGAATTAAAGGTTTACCAATCCCTGAAGCTAGATAACTTAAACCTTCCAAGGTCCAATAAGAAATTGGAATATCATGAAACTTCACCCAAATGGGAGCAACAGTGCATTTCTCCTCAGTAGTTTCAGCTCCTTCACGCCAATGCTTTAAATTAATCAGCTTGTTTGCAATGTACCAAGGACCAGAAGCAAGGAGGTTGTCACGTCCCAAAGAGCTGGAGAACTTGAAAATAAATCTGCCCTTATAGACAGTAAGCTTCTCAAACCCGAAAGAGGTCCAGTGCCTTTTAGCAAAAGCTTCCACAACTAAAAAAGAAGGTTTAGAATGCAGGAAATACCCCTCTAAACTGTACCTCCACCTATCAGCACCTTTCCTCAAAATCTCAGCAGGCGGATTGATAGAAATAGACCCATCAAGAACAGTGGGAGGATAGAAAATAAGTTCCGAATGCTTACCTTCCTTAGAGACGACATTGCTCCAGGATAAGGTCTCATTTTCCTGCTGCAAAACCAGCTTAGACTCAGCAATACACTTAGGTGCAGAAACTCCCTCATCTACCGAATCACAGGACACCACATTTGCATCTGAATCACATCTAGGACTGTTTTCCTTAGAAGATGATTTTGATGGAATACACCCATCCTTCAAGAAATCATTCACATCATTAAAATCCCAACCAAGAGCCTTGATGAAATTAATCAAATCTTCACTCTTCTGACGCTCTGCTACAGCAGAAACTCTGTCATTCATGGTGAGTTGAGCAGCAGCCCTAAAAACTTCTGATGAGAGGGAGCAAGGAACAAATTCCCCCAATTCTCCTTCCTCCTCCTCTGAAACTACGAAAGAGGGAACACCAGAAACCATATGAATAGGGGTAAGTTCCGAATCAGCCATAGAGATTAGCACGTCATGACCCGAACCAGCCATGAAAACCCGAAACAGAACAGAAAAGAACTGACCCGTACGCAGGAGGAACCTACTGAACTGAAACAGGAAGAGAGAGAAAGCAGAAACGAGAAGAAGTCTAAGGAAGAAGAGCAAAAAAAGGGTTGCAGGTTAGGGTTTTAGGAAAAGAAAAATTTAGGGGAACGGTAGAGAGAAGGGAGAGAAAAATTTTAGAGAGAGAGCCATGAAAAATAAGAACTTGATTCTTGCTTGTCGATCTCTACACAATGTTAATAACAAAGATGATAATAAATGCTGAAATAAAAAGGTAGTGTGTTACCTCTTTAAAACTTTAATGAGAAAAATGCCTAATCTTCAATAAATGCACTTAAATAAATTTCAAATTTTGTTTGGTAGATTTGCTGGAGAAAAATTGATTGAAGTGGAGGTTAAGGTTTGGTTATAATGAATATTTATATAACTTGCAATTCATTCTTGATCAATAGATTAGTTTTTGAGAAATGTTACTTAGATAGGTAAAAAAAATTTCCTTGATTTTGCCATTTAGGGAAGTGCTAAAATTTTGAATTTAATTAGTGTTTAAGTTGATTTGTTTAGCCATTAATTGAATTTTAATAGTTATTGTGACAGCCTCGAAATTCCATACAGGAGTTGGGCACCGTCAATAGAGGGAAAACAGACAACATCACATCCATACAACATTTAACTAAAAAGATTTTAGTAGTACATCCTTACAACATTCAAAGTATAAATCTTGCAGCGGAAACTAATCTATTACAACAGCTTTAACTGTCTTCCTTAGGTGCTCCTTATAAGCTAATCAATTCATTCTTCTCTTTTACTGTCATGGTACAACATGTAACTTAGGTCCTAAAAATCATGAACTAAACAAGAATGAGCGATTTACACTCAATACATATATAAACACAAAGGAAAAGAAAATAAAGTTTCTGAAGTGTTTAAAAGTGATATAATTCTGTTTGGGTGAAGTAAATACCATTACCTTAGAGTTCTTTTAAAAAATTTCTAAGGATCACTGATGATAACACAATTGTGTGGTCCTCCTTGAATAAAACGACTTCTTATTCATCAGGGCTAAACCCGTTAGATCTACTAACCATACCACAACAGTGGGCCACACTGCACAACATGGACTCTTGGTGAACTACATAGTCACAATAAATCATCTAGGTCAGTTAACAGAACACATCAACACCTTCCCTTTCCTCTTGCCAACCACATCGCATGTTCCACATTTTAAGGAACATAAGAGTCTCATAGTCGCATGACCCATTTAAGGGACATAACATTCTCACTCATGTGCACAGATATAATATTAAAAAAAATAACTAATAAATCAAAACTCAGTTATATCCATGCACTCTCATTCATTTCATGCTAGCGGAAATTAAAGCATAGCATTCTGATTTACAAGAAAATTTAAACATAAAAGTCATAACCTTGTATGCATGTCGAATCAATTGATCATGCGTTTAACTGAAATACGCATAAGAATGGGTATATACTGCCTTTGTCCTTAGCTTGGCTAATCTAATTCACTTGCTTGGTGAAATACTTATATAAAACATGTATATTTACATAGCATGAGAATCTATGCTTTGAATATAAATGTGAGTATGTACAGATGTGATGTCTGTGCATTTCTTATATGTTTCAATTATTCATTCGGTATGTTAGGATTTTTAACTTAAACAAGTCTTAGAGATTTTTCAAACTGTTAGTTAATCATTTGCAGACTTCCGCATAATTCATTTGAGTTATTGGAGTTTGTATGTCAATTATCTATTAAATAAAACTTAGTTTAAGTGAATTTATAAATTAATTAGGATTATTTTAAGGAATTCCTTAATTATTTGTGACAAAATAAGATTTGATATTTCAAGGACAGACTGTGCATTAGTGGATAACCATAGAGGCACAAAACTGGCATCACGAGATAAGATGACTATCAGGAGATGCGACATGGCTGTTAGGGGATAGCCATCAGGGGATGCATTTATTCGTTAGGGGATAATTTTTACTCGTTAGGGGATGAGTTTAATTTATCAGGGGATAGATTTTAATCCATTAGGGGATAACTTTTTCCTATCATGGGACATATTTGACCCGTTAGGGGATATATTTTCAGCATATCAGAGGATAAATTATAGTTGAGCTTGTCAAGGACTAACATGTTTCTAAAAGAATAACACGCTCATCAAGGGGTAGCATTCTTATCCATCAGTGGATAAATTTACTATCAGGGACTAACGTAATCATCAGGGACTATCATGCTTATCAAAGGATAAACTTTTTGTTAAGCCTATGAGAGATTGATAATTTGTTCTATCAGAGACTAAGATTTTGCCTATCGGAGACTAACAGTTTACACTATCAGAGACTATTCTACCGGAGAATAGCAGTTTATACTATCGGAGACTAACAGTTTACACTATCAGAGACTAACAGTTTATACTATCAGTGACTAACTTTTTGTACTGTTAGAGACTAACGTTGTTCTAAACATCATCATCATTATTTATAGCTAACAAACGTTTTGTATTGTTGGAGACTAATATTTTTAACTATCGGAGACTAATATTTTTGCCTATCGGAGACAAACATCTTAGTCTGTCGGAGACTAACATCTTTGCCTATCAGAGACTAATAGTTTACACTGTCAGAGACTAACATTTAACACTATCGGAGACTAACATTTTTACACTATCAGGGACTAACTTTTTAGCCTATCAGAGACTAACTTTTTAGCTTATCAGAGACTAACTATTTTGAATTGTAAGAGACTAAGTTAAAACTTTTCTCGGTTACAACGGGTGACTTTTTCATTCATTAATGGATGGTGTCATAAATATAATATCTTACTTAGGGCACTTCCTCATTATCTTTTCTGTAGTGTTTGTTATTTCTTCTTAACAAACACACACAATTGTGAAAACACTACTATAGCCTATTACAGGTTTTATAGTTGCAGAGTTATGTAGTTCTTGAAGCCTTATTCTATCTTTAGAGAGGTTCAGAGAGAAACATGAGTATCCCTTGCTATTTTCCTTAGCTTCACAAACTCTGCTAAACTCCAGGAAACTCTAGTTGTGTACAACACAAACATGTTGTCTTTAAACGGTTTAACTATTGATATAATTATATAAAAGCAGTTTGTATAGTTGGTATTCTTCAATATTTCTTATTCTTTTTCTTTTATCATGCCCAATTAATAACCTTTAATGTTATATGTATGTTTTTAAAAAGTGTTTTACAATATTTTATGAATGAAAAAGGACAAAAACAGAATAGAATAGAGCATACGATTGGTATAAAGCTCTTACTTCTTTAAGCTTTAAAGAAGAAATAAAAATACTCATGTTGCTCTTGAAAAGGACAACTTCTCTTTGAAAAGGAAGAATAAAATTTATGTGAGTGTCGGGTAGAGAGAATTTTTGGAAGTGAGGCTAGGATTATACCTCAGGTGATGTAGGGAGTTTAAGCCTACAGCCTTGGATAACTAAATCAACCTATTGATATACGCACAATAAGCTAATTTAGGGTTCCTGAACGAATCACACGTTCAAGGCTATTCGAATCTCACGAATAGGTTCTTGTTTATATCACACAAACAATAAGAAAAATTACAGAATACTCTGAATTTTATTAAGTCGATATCAACTGCTCCCCCTCAAAAATACAATAGAAGCAGCTATTTATAAGCTGTTAAGATCCCTAAATTCTAATTGGAAAGAATTTACAATGGAAAGAATTTCAATACTGAAGGATATCTAATCTAACTATGGCAAGGGAACAAACCTATTTCGACTAGAAAGTAATTAAATAAACTAAGTTAATACACCGCGGTCCAAATCCGAAAATTAGTCTCTTGCAGGCACAACACGATTAATCCCCGATGAACAAATTAATCCTCGATGAACAAATTAATCCCCGATGGACAAATTAATCCCCGATGGACAAAGTAATCCCCGATGAACAAATTAATCCCCGATGAACAAATTAATCTTTCGGAGACTATAGTCTCTGATGTATTAATCCCCGATACGCTTAATCTCCGATACGCATATTAGCCTCTGACGCGTCCCCGACACGACTATTAATCTCTGGCGCGTCAAGCGTAGTCCCTGGCGCGTGGTTACTCGGCAAACTCGATATCAACAAAACAAAGGCAGTAATGCAAGAATTCCTTGAAGAATCGCAATGCTTTTCCATCCATTCCCACGTTTCAATACCTTCATCATAATTCACCAAAATTAACCCCGACGCCTTCAATTCTTCAGCCTTTAAACCCGTTGCATTTGACAAATTCCCAGCAATCTTTTTAGTCCTTGATCTAGTAGCTGGACCTCGTAATCTGAGCTCTTGACCCCCATCTGATTCCTTATCGTCTATGCCCACATCAATAGCGATGCATCTTATCAAGGTTTGGGCTGTGTTTTAATGCAATATGGTAAAGTAATTGCATATGCATCCAGACAGTTAAGGCCATATGAGGTTTCATATCCTACTCATGATCTAGAGCTTGCAGCAGTTGTATTTGCATTAAAGGTTTGGCGTCATTATTTGTATGGAGAGACATTTCAGATTTTCACTGATCATAAAAGCTTGAAGTATTTGATGACTCAAAAAGAGTTGAATATGAGACAAAGAAGATGGCTGGAATTGCTAAAAGACTATGATTGCACAATAGAGTATCATCCGGGAAAGGCGAATGTTGTGGCAGATGCTTTGAGCCGTAAATCTTCGGGTAGCAGTGTTGCATCTTTAAAGGTAAACACATTACCTTATTTGCTGGATTTGAGAGCTATGCACACTGAATTTAATATGAATGCTAGTGGCTCTATATTTGCAACTTTGAAGATCAGACCTGTACTAGGTGAAAGAATTAGAGAATTTCAAGCTCAAGATACTTTATTTGCTGAAATAATGGAGAAAGTTAAATGTGGCGAGAGTACTGATTTTATTATTCATAATGATGGTACCTTGATGATTGGGGATAGAATTTGTGTTCCGGATGTTAAAAATTTACGTAGAGAAATTTTGGAAGAAGCTCATTGTGCATCTTATGCTATGCATCCCGGATCAACAAAAATGTACCTTACATTAAAGACTCTGTATTGGTGGCCAAAAATGAAGAAAGACATTGCTGATTTTGTTGCAAAATGCCTTATTTGTCAACAAGTAAAGACTGAACATCAAGCACCAGCAAGAATGTTGCATCCATTACCGATTCCAGAGTGGAAATGGGAAAGAATTACGATGGATTTTGTTATTGGCCTACCAAAAACGCAAAAGAAGAATGATGCTATTTGGATAATTGTGGACAGATTAACAAAGTCAGCTCATTTCTTACCAATCAGATGGGGATGTTCATTAGAACAATTGGCCATGAAATACATTACTGAAATTGTTAGACTACATGGTGTACCTATATCCATTGTTTCAGATCGTGATCCACGTTTTACTTCTCGATTTTGGGAAAGCCTCCAGCGAGCATTGGGTACTAAACTTCATTTCAGCACCGCATTTCATCCACAAACATATGGACAATCAGAGAGAACAATCCAAACGCTAGAGGGTATGCTTCGGGCTTGTGTACTTGAATTTCATGGTAGTTGGGATGATTACATTGCATTGATGGAATTTTCCTACAATAATCATTATCATAGCAGTATCGGAATGCCACCATATGAAGCTTTATATGGCAGAAAATGTAGATGTCCATTGTATTGGGATGAAGAAGGTATGCGAGCACTAGAAGGGCCTGAATTAATACAACAAACTGTTGACAAGGTGAAGATTGTGAAAGATCGACTTAAAGCTGCCCAAGATAGACAAAAGAGTTACACAGATCAGCATCGAAGAGAAATGACGTTTGAAGTCGGTGACAAAGTGTTTCTGCGAGTTTCACCGTGGAAAGGGGTAATCAGATTTGGCAAAAAGGGGAAATTGAGTCCGCGATATATTGGTCCATACGAGGTAATTGAATGCATTGGCCCAGTTGCATATCGCTTAGCATTGCCACCAGACTTATCGGGTATTCATGACGTTTTCCATGTTGGTATGCTTCGCCGATATCGATCAGATCCTTCTCATGTGATTCAGAATGAACCAATAGAAATCAAGCAGAATTTGAGTTATATTGAAGAACCAATACAGATACTCGACTACAAAGTTAAACAACTTCGGAATCGGGACATCCTCTTAGTTAAAGTATTGTGGAGGAATCATAGTGTCGAGGAAGCGACATGGGAAACTGAGGAAAGCATGAAAAGATCTTATGCTCATCTATTTCCAAAGTCAGGTATTGAATTTCGAGGACGAAATTCTTTTAAAGGAGGGGAAAATTGTCACATCCGTGTCCCAAATCGCATATTCGTGAACATGCATTCCACTTGATATTTGACATTTGCATTGTTTTATATTACATAAATAATAATATATCAGTCCATATAGATTAAGAATATATCATTTAGAAAGCAAGCTTAATTAGAGCACTTTTAGAAGGAGTGTTAGGATGTCAAAAATGCAGATTTCGTTCAAGGGGTTAATTAGCGGGTATTATGAAGCTTTTGTGTCATTTCGCAAATACATATTAGTTGAGACCCTTAGTAGAAAAGTAGAAATCTGCACTACTTTTTGGCTGTATTAGGCTGGAATTCTGCACTATTTTTGGGCTGTAGTAGGCTTTGTCTTCAAGTGAAAAAGGCTGGACAATTTGGACTAAACAAGAAGCCACTAGAACAAGGGGAGCAGTCCCAT
>CM025784.1:19806537-19851542 GCA_014636745.2 Centella asiatica | reverse complement strand
AGCCTTAACTCACCATTACCATTTGATCCATGCACCGTCTCTGAAGAAAAATCTGTTTCGTTGCATTTTATGCCCACATCATCAGGTGATGTATTTATAGTGCTTGCAAATCAACTAGAGCAGTTTGATAAATTTATAGTGATGTATCTATTGGTCATTGAAATGAAATGAAAATTTCATGACTAACTTAAATTTAATGTTCATACGATTTATTTGAATTTTCGGGTTCTTACAATTACTATCTCGGTCTCATATTTATTGAAATGATTTGACATTACACAATTATTAAAGAAGGTAATTGACTTTGTAGTAAATGTTTAATTTGTTCTTGTATAATTTAAAATAGTTTATGAGGGAAATTTTTTGAATGATAAAGAATCTAAAGTAGAAGTTGCAATGATGATATGTGGGTTCATTATATAAAAGTAAGAAAGAAAAAGACTAATCAAACATTACTAAAAAAGGAAATGTACAAAAAATGTGAGACGTTCCAATAAGAAAAGTGTTGAAAATTTTATGGGACGGGGGAAATATTTTCTTTTTGTAAAAAACTGGTCTGATGTGGACCAATCAGACTAGATCAGGCTGATTTTTCAAGGACCAAATAGTTGATCAGGTCCTTGCATTGACTAGATCGGTCCAGACTAGTCTTGGAGGCAAAACGTATAGACTAATTTGAACTATCGGTCCCGATAGATCCTGGAATAGGTCTATCTCAGACTGAAATAGGTCTATCTCAGACTGAAATAGAGCCGAAGTGTTTCTCCTTCTTTTTTTTCAATTTTTATTTATTATTTACAAATAATATACTATTTTTTGTCAATTTTTAAATTTTTAATGAGTAAATAAATAGAAATAAAGAACAAGAAATTAGAATACAAAGTCAATTACATGTAATACAAATGATAGTATTTACAAATTAATACAAAAAAATATAGAACAATAAATGATCAAAACTTTTAGCAAACACACGACAAGTAAAATATTCGATTACATACAATTACATGTGATTACTGATTATGGACATCGTTGAATGGTGAAGGCTAAGGCCTAATTATACGTTATCTGAGTTGGTTTTACAAGTCTTACATCCCTAACTTCATTCTTTCACAACTTTCGATAGAATCATCCAAATGAGATGAAAATAGAGTCAATGGATCAGTCAAAAGAAATAGGTTGACCGACATAAGAAATGTATAAATAAGTAGTCATATATTAGTGGAAAGAGAGAGAAAAATAAGTCGTTAGAGAAAAGGAACAAGAAAATTAAGGAGAAAAGGCTTTTGAGCTAGCTTATGATAAATCATGTTTGTCCCAAAGTAGACGGTTTGTAGAAGGGGGGTTGGATACAAACCATAAAATTCTTTTGAAATTTATGAACTCAGTGACTATACTGTATTGAAATATGCGGAATTGAAAGAATCCCTTATGTCACATATAGTTCTGAATGTTTATTAATTAAAGAAAGATCACAAAAGCTCACTGGTGTAGATGACCAGCTTCAAGGAACTCTATTCAAAGAAGAACAACTGCAATACTCTGTTTTTGAAGAACAACTGCAATCTTGAAAACTATTTCTAGCTTTTCAAGTTCTAATAACTTGTTTCTCTATATCTTTCTCTATATTTAACTTTTTATATCTTGATACAACTGTTGTCTCTCAATTTTTCTCTCGATATGTATATGAGATGTTCTAAGATGTTGAGATGTTTGAGAAAGAACAGTTGTATTTATCCACTAATGAGTTGAGAGTTGCTATTGGTTTTTTAGCTTCAAGAATTGGCTTCTCTGATGATTGAACTATCAGAGAATCTCAAACCAATGGAATTATTGAATCTTCATTTCTTCTAAAGAAATATCAATGAGAAAAGAAGAAAGAATAAGAGTATAAAATTGAGTGTTGTTTGCTTCTCTTGAATAGAGAAAAAAAAAGCATCAATTTGAGACTCTTGTGTGTGCACTCAATGACAGGTTGATCATTGATCAAGTCCTGCTTCTTCTTCTTCCTATGATAGATGTGTTCCTTTTAGACTCAAATACATGTATCCTTGGAGGTAGACTATTTTCAGTAGATATAGCCTTTTGAAAGGTTGCACCTAGAGATGTGTTTTTTCCGTTTAGACTCAGTATCCTTTTGAGAAGATACTAAGCAGTAGGGGTGACAATTTTTGACACGACACGACTTAGGAGGGTTTGGGTTGACTTATATGGGTTTGGGTCATAAACAGGTCGACCTATTTAAGACACGACTAAAATAACCGGTTGGCGAGTCAACCCGTCAAAACCCATTTATGGCTCATTTAACCCGATTGTCAAAACAAGAATATTTAAACATTTTATTAAAGTAATCATGTTATATTTTTATTATTTCTTTTAAATTAACTAATTAAGTATACATTATAAATTTTGAATTAGACTAAATATCATGAATTAGTTATTGATTAGTATATATGAATTTGTGAATCATATTCACTAAGTATATATTGACTTAGTAAGTCATATATACTTAACATTCTTATTTATCATTCTAAGAAATCTAAACTCACCTTATAACATTAGTTATTGGTTAATATATATGAAATAATACTTTTTTCTATATATGCATTAAGTTAATATATATATCAAACATATAAGATGAGTTTATATTGTAATTGTTTTCCCAGTGAGATAGCCGAGAACTTGTAGAAGGGGGGGTTGAATACAAGTTCTTTGAAACTTTTCCGATTTGCTTGTTCTTCAAGAAATCAATTATTACTTGCGGAAATAAAGAACAAAAACTCAAATCAATTTATAAACAATTACTTTTTATTGCTTTAACAATTGAGTACAAATTCTAACAATCACAACAATATGATTGTCAGCTTCTATTCTCTATATATGTAAAGATACAAACTATCAAATCTATATAGCTTCAAAAAATTTCAATTCTGTAAACCTAATTACAGCTTCTAAAAAAACTGAATTACAATTAACTCAGTTACCTATTCTAAATCAATAATGATTTAGCTTCCTTATTCGAATCAAACACAATCTTTCCTTTTTGATTAGGAACAGATTTCTGGCTTGTTTCCTTACCAGCTACGTCTTCAATAATATCTTGATCTACGCGGAAGACATTCCTTATTCAATTCGAACTCTGTATCTCATTAGGGAATAAGTCACGACTAGTCCCTGATAGCTTCAGCTTTAGTCCCTGATCGAGTCAACGTTTAGTCTCTGGTCTTTTAGTCTCTGATCAGGTTGTGTAGTCTCCGATAGAGATATTAGTCTCTGATGCTTTTAGGCTTGGTCTCTGATGACGTCAGCTTAGTCTCTGATGCTTTAGACTTAGTCTCCGATGCTTTAGACTTAGTCTCCGATGACGTAAGCCGTAGTCTCCGATGACGTAAGCCGTAGTCTCCGATGACGTAAGCCGTAGTCTCCGATAGACAAAATTCTTAGTCTCTGACAAGTGTTGCCTTAGTCTTCGATAAGCCTTTTTGTAATCTCCAACGGATCAAATACACACTTTGACTTGTTGAAGCTTTGATACAACTTTCTAGCAGTTACTTACAAATAAAAATGAATCTATCTCTTTATAAAGAATAAATAAATTACAACCAAAGAGATAACTACTGGCTACAAAACTTCAATGTTACTATTTAACACTTTCTGTACATTTGTATATCTAAGTAATCTAAAAACAATCATCATCAAATGTTATAAAACCTAACAATCTCCCCCTAATTATGAATATCAGAATGATAAGCATAATTTCAAGGTTGATTGATGTATTTGGTCTTGTTAAGATCAAATACGGGTTGCGGAAAAATAACTTAGGAAGATTTCGTAAAGAAATTAATCACCAGAAATCAACACTAAAGGATCAATTTGTTTAGTTTGCTTAAAGAAATTAATCACCCGCAAGCTAAAACAAATCAGTTGTGAAAGTATAAAGGAATTAACCACCAACTTTCGGATAAACGTAAGTAAAACTCACACAAGTTTTTTTAATCAAAGTCTGCCGTTTTCTCCATTACAATTAACTATTTATACTTCAATAACCCTAATTCTCATATGGTAAAAATTCCACATTGGGAAGAAATCTACTTCTATAAGGAAACAAATATTAATAAACTAATGAACTTTAAACCGGATGGATTAAAACTGCTAAATTGCCTGATCAGAGACTATAATCCCCGACGGTATAAAATGCTGACCAGAGACTATAATTCCCGACAGTATAAATAACTGATCAGAGACTATAATCCCCGATGCGTACTTCAGTCCCCGACTAGTCCCTGATGCACCGTTTAAACCCGCGCAATCCCCGATAGCTTCCTTAATCCCCGATGTGTTACTTTAATCCCCGATGTCCGTAATCCCTGGTTCAGTCCGTAATCCCTGATGTCTTTTTAAGCCCGCCACTGCTTATCTCCTTATTCACAAGCAAAGTAACTACAGGTTGTTTAGCAGCCCCTAACCAAGAACCTCCATTAATATCAATAGAAAATAAGTCCATGGATAGTTCTTTTAAAATGATATTTATTCTTTCACTTGTCAACAACTCCAATGGATCATTGATAATGATGTCAAAACTCAAAATTACAAGTATTACTTAGAAAAAGAATAAAGAATTACTAACTACAAATGTACCTGAACAATTTGTTCAGCTCCACCAAGACTCATGTTTGAATCCTATAAGTTTGGCTTCAATAAAAAAAATTACAACTTGTTTAACAACCAACATACCTTCCAACTCAACAACCTTATCTTTTGTTTTTCCTCAGAACTTCCAGTCTTTCAATCAGCAGCTTCCTGAGAATAACCTCTGTTGCTTCTTCTGAATCTTTGAGAAGACTGATAAAACCTTCAAGATGTCTCCCATTTACACTGTTTATATCCCTGTTATAGTGGAAGAATACTTTCTCTCCATGGAAAGTTTCATACCATAGTCCAAGAGGCTTTGGATCAACTTTTGGCATTGTGTCCAATTTATGTATCACCTTCTAGATTTGGCTTCGAAATTCCTTGTTGAGATCAAAAGTTTCAAACACCACAGGCAACAACCACTCCAAGTCTTCTTTTGTTTGTTCCTCCAAGGCTGGCCTTTCGAACTTCAAAGATTCTCCATCTTTTAAAAAGATATGGAGCAATTCTTTGTTGTCTTTACCCTTGATCAAGTTGATATACTTGGTACTCCTTTTCAAGGCTTTGATAATTTCCTCTGTACTAGCCATTTCAACCTTGTAAGATTTCCTTGGTGGAACTGTTTGTGGTTTTGTTGGTCCACTCACAGCCATTAAGGCAATCTCGGTTGGCCTTGGAGGTTCTTGAGAAATTGGCTTCCTTGAAGATTCTTTGGACTTTTTAGCAGTTTCTCTAGTCACAGGTTCCTTTACAGATTCTCAGACCAAAGGCTTCCTCCTTGACTACTTCTTAGCCTCTTCTATCTCTTTATTTATTCGTTTAGTGATGGCTGCCTTCTGTGCACTTGTCTTTCTTGCAGAAAGTTTCCTTTTCTTTGCTTTCTCCTCCTCCCTTGTTACAGCCATGTCCTCATGCTCTTGTAGCTTCTGAGCAAGTAATGCATCAGCTTCAATAAGTTTATGCTCTTGAGGATAAACTAACTCTACTTTCTCATCCACTATTAATTCAACTAGAGTGGGAAAGTGAGCAGTTTTCATGGCATCCCCTAATAGCTTGGGCTGTCCTGGTTAACTGGAGATTTGTTTCTTTGGTTCTTCAACCATGACTCCCTTGCCTTTGTCTTTTGATGTGCTTGGGGCTTGTGCAGTTTGTTGAGTGGGAGGAGGGACTTTCTTTGTTGTTACTGCTGCTGTTGATGCTGGTATTGTTGGTGGTGGTGGTTGTGTTGTTGTAGTTGTAGCTGCCTCAAGATCCAAATGCTTTTTCAAAATTCTGTCTATCATTGCCTGCAACTCAGCATCAATGACTGGAACAGATTTTGGTTTTGGTGGTATAGGTTGTTTGAAATGACCACTCTCCCCCTTTTTGACATTAGCATCTTTCTTTAGGTTGAGAGGAAGTGACCAGATGTGGAATTGCCTGCAACAAATGTTGTTCCATTTATAAAGACTCAACTCGAATAACAAATAAACAACAATTACATTTCAAATACCATATTCAACAAGTCATTAAATTCAACAAATACGATCTGAAATATTAGACACTTCTAAACAACATAAACACAACCTATTATACAAAACATATCTTATACATTACAAGCCAAAATCCTAATCAGCCCCGAAATATACATTCTAAGAAAAACTATATGCACAAATGGACTGGAGAGAGAGAGTGTGATCACGGATTCCCGACCTCTGTTGTGTCGAAGTATGCACAAAGCTGCAAAACAGCTCAAAAGCTATACTGCACAACCTGAAACATTTAGCGCTTTATATGAGTCGCAACTCAATGAGTAAACCCCAACCATATCATACAATTTACATATATAATTCATATAACTCAAATCAGTCCAGATATATCAAATATGCAATGCTATATTCTTTTCTTTTTCCGGTAATGGCTCGATATGTCAGAGTATTGCCCCGGGAATTCCTGTATATAGATCACAAAGATCTTTCCAATAACCAACAGTATGAACCCGTAGGTTTAATCAAATAAATTGCTGGCCAGCCAGTGTAATAGGATGGATCCCAGAGGTGGCTCATACGGGTTTTCACCTCGTACAGCACTTAGTCCACCTATGTTCTCATGTAACCAATATAACCAATATATTTGCAAATACCTGAACACATCAGCCATACCATTTCCTTTAAGTCATATGAAATCAAATGCACAATATACATATAGTTCTCATTTCAATTCAGTACCAATAGCTCATATACATAATTCCTCATATTGATAACATTCCAAATATAGTTCGGATCACTACAATTACCAATAGCACATATTTTCAGCTTGTACACCAAACTGTCAATTACACATTTAACTCATCAAACACAGCAAGTAATCCCATATAGACATGATACAATAAGCAAACAATCATATATTATCCAAGATACACAAGTATAACACATAAGTATACCATGAGTTTACTCACAAATTCAGCGAAACTAACGCTGTTGACCTTCCCTCTCGCTGCCCCCGAAGTTCTCTTCTCCTATAACACATATTGGCATGTTTAAAACTCATTCACCATGCATAAGTACTAATTATATGCATGAAACATTGCTATGATGCATGACTTAGGCTAGCTGCAGCAGAAAACGTAATTGCAGCAGCAACAGAATACTAATTTCAGCAACAGCAGCAAGCTAAGTACAGCAGATTCTATGTGCAGCAGAAAGCTAATTTCAGCTGCAGAAACTATTTTCTTTTAGCCAAAAGAAAGGTTATTAAACACAAAAGAAAGGAAGGGAAGAACTCACTTGATCAGCTGCAAAACTGCACAACTTAGAAAATCTGCTATGCTAGAAAATCTGTTCAGCTTGTTCTCCCCTGTTCTCTCTTGTTCCTACTGATTTCTGTCTCTCTAAGTGTTCTCCAGCCGAAAATGGGCTGTCCCTCATGTTCTAGTGGCTTCTTGTTTAGTCCAAACCAAGCATGAGGTGGCAAGGTGCTTGGTTTGGTCAAACAAGGCTGCCCACCCCTTTTTTTTTTTTTCCTTTTTTGACTTGAAGACAGCAGCCTAATGCAGCCAAAAGTAGGTGCAGATTTCTACTTTTTCTACTAAGGGTCTCAACTAATATGAAATTGCAAAATGGCACAAAAGCTTCATAATAACCGCTAATTACCCCCTTAAACGAAATCTGCATTTTTGACATCCTAACTCTCCTTTTAAAAGCGTTCTAATTATGCTTGCTTTCTAAATGATGTATTCTTAATCTATATGGACTGATATATTATTGTTTATGCAATAAAAACAACGCAATGTCAAATATCAAATGGAATGCATGTTCACGAATATACGATTTGGGACACGGATGTGACACCATTCGATCTTGCTTTTAGAGTAGGAGCTGGACATTTGATTCAAGGGCTTGAAGTCGATTGTCAGTCTTGGACTTCTCTTTGATGATAGTATCAATTGAAGTGATAGTCCTCCTTGGCAAGTGTCCTTCATAACACCTCTTGAGCTTTTCTGTCTCCAACTCCATCCTTTGTTCCATTTTCTTCACTGCAACATTTATACCAGTAACCAAGAAGTGGTGAAACTTTGTATGTTTCTTATCCACCTTGGTTACCTCTTCAAGCAAGTCCTTGATGGATGGTGCAGTTGCATTGGATCCAATGTTGGTCACATAATCCTGCCTTAGTTGGGCAGCTGCATCCTCTAAAGAATTTGTAAAGTTTGCATCAAGCCAAACATCCACATTCTCCTCTTCAATTTCTTCAGGAACAGGTTCATGTGCAAGCTCTGTTTTCAATGCAGAAATATTGTCTTGCGTTTGTTGTAGACCATATAATATTTCAAAGTCTGCATTTAACATTTCTGATAATACATGTAATGCTGCATCCCCTGTTCCGGAGCTTGTCCCAGCTTCTTCTGTTTGGATTGTAGTGGAGGGAGCAGAAGAAACTTGAGCTTCTGGTGTGGTGGTTTCAACAGGTTTTAAAAAATTCACCTGCTGAAAATTTCTCTCTTCTCTTTTCTTTTCTTCAAGGATCTCATCCTTGCTCACACCCTCTCCTTTTGCCTGGGGTTGGGCACCCAACTTCTCTTGCTCTCCTTTTTCCAAACTCTCTAAGGCTTGACTCTCTATATTTTGATTCTCTCCTTTTTCCAGGGTAGGAGCCTGACCCTCACTAAATATTCTCTCATCCTCACTCATTTGGATATACTCACTTGTTCCTACAAAAAGAGGGGTTTGAGAAGTAGTGGAGTCACCAAGGAGAGGGGGTTCCCTTTATATGTCTGTGGCTAGGGATCTCTCCAAGGAAAGTTTTTGAGAGCTTGTCTCGAGTATTGGCTCCTCTAGGAAAAGATCTAGAGGATTTTCATGTTCAAATGAAGCAAGAAATGGAGAAGAATGTACAGTGAGGAGTGTTGGTTGTTCCTCAGAAATGGAAAATTGAGGAACATCAATAGATGACTCTGTGTGTGCACTCCTGGTGTCACTCGTTTCTTTTATTTGCTCTCTTGTGGTTCCTCTTGTTGGTGTAGAAGAGGTTGTGTAGACTCTGTACATATTGTTCCTGGTTGGGAACTTTCTTCATTGTCAACATCCTTTTGAGAGGACATTGATAGTTCACTGTTTTTCCTTATAACCTCCATTGCCTTTTGGGAAGCAATGGATTGCTGTTGTCATAAGGTTGTGACTCTCTTATTTCTCTGACGTGCCACCTCAGCTTCTTTATCTCCCTCAGCCTCACTAGCATCCTCTGTTATTTTTCTCTTTACAGGGAGCTTGATGGCTGTTTGAGTCTTTGCAACCACAGTCTTTTGAGAGACTGTGGAAGGGGCTTGAGATTGTTGTTGTGAAGTGGTGGGAGGATCAGTGGGGTTTCTAGTTTGTTGCGCATGATCCTCAAATAATGTCAAAGAATAAAGGTTGAGTAGCCTATCAATGAGAATAGATCTCATGACAGGAGGAAAGAATAAGGGAACCTTTAGGTAGCCCTATTCTTCACATCAGTAAAAATTCTTTTACTCTGCAAAACAGTTGGTACAACTTGCATTCCAGTAGTATTAAGGTTAGGGATTAGATAATTAGCAATCATCATAAAAAACCTAGCATAATAAATTTTATTTTTACTACCAGATTTAAGTTTTACCAAAAGATTTTGCAAAATTAAAAGCCCAATATTTAGATGCCTACCATACAACACACTGAAAGCAATTTGTTGTGTGAGTGTAGTGATAGCATCATAGCCATTGCATTTTGTAGAAAAAGTTTTGGTGATAATGTCAAAAAACAGTGACCAGTCCTGTCTAAGATGGGGTCGAGTTATGGACCCAACAGAAACAATTTCTGAAGAATAATGTAAGTTTTTAAACATAGCAAAAATTTCTTCATCAGAGGCAGGAGAGTCAAAGTTTTCAAACACAGGTAAACGTAAAGCATTATTAACAACAGTATGATCTATATTATATTTAGTATTATCATACCTGAAACTTACCACAGGTGAGTCGTCATTCTCATCCTGTATGGTTGCAGTGGACCACATAGCCGTGATAACTTCTGTGGCTTATGTGGGAGCTTCGTAAATGGCGTACGAAAGTGAAGAGCTTTGTAGAAAATCTACAAATGGATGGTACTGTGCTGCAAATTCATGTTTGTCAACCACCCCTGCATGGTTGGTCTTTATGAAATCGAAGTCTCCGAACTTGAAGCATACAGTTTTGGCCGCCATTGAAGATGTCTGTGAAAACTTTGAAGAATTTTTTTTTTTTGAAAAGGTTAAATCGCAGAGTGTTTGTAGAGAGAAAATAATTTCAGAGCTTGAGAGTTTGTGATTGTAAAAATGTTTGAAATTACTTTTATCAAAGTGTTAGAAACGTTTGCAATTCTGAGTGAATTATGGGTAACTACCAGTTTACCCTCAATCAGAGATTGCCCTAATCTTTGACATGTTCTCTCATAAGAGACTAGGCCCTATTAGTCTCCGATAGTTCATTTTTGATTGAGTTGGGGACTAATCAAAAACACTATTGGGGACTAAGATAGTCTCCGATAGTTCATGTTTGATTGAGTCAGGGACTAATCAAAAACACTATCGGGGACTAAGATAGTCTCCGATAGTTCATTTTTTATTGAGTCGGGGACTAATCAAAAATACTGTCGGGGACTAAGATAGTCTCCGATAGTTCATTTTTGATTGAGTCGGGGACTAATCAAAAATAACTATCAGGGACTAAGTTAGTCACTTACTCCAAAGCTTTCAGGGACTAAGAAAATATAATCCCTGCTACAGTTTTGTTATTCAAAACATTTCCAATAATCAATTTAATGATTATTAGCTTCAAAAATTATGTTTTATTAAAACAGCTGCAAAAAAAATTTTCTGTTAATTCATAACAGCTACATTCTAGAAATTTTTCTGTCCACAAGAACAGCTGCTTCCTAGAAATTAAATTCTAGCTTCTTTCAACTAAACAACTTGCTTTCTCTGATTTTAATCAATTTTTAGAGGCATAATTCAACATTCCTAACTCATAGACTAATCTAGTGAATGTAGATTCATCTAAAGGCTTTGTGAGTATGTCTGCAAGTTGTTTATCAGTTGTAACCCAGTGCAATTCAATATTTCATTCACTTACATGTTCTCTAATGAAGTGATATCTAATATCTATATGTTTTGTTCTTGAATGCTGCACTAGATTTTCTGTTATTGCTATGACACTTGTATTATCACAATAGATAGGAATTTTGGATAATGACATACCATAGTCTAGGAGTTGATTTTTGATCCACAAGATCTGAGCACAACAACTCCCAGCTGCAATATATTCAGCTTCTGCTGTTGAAGTAGAAACTGAATTTTATTTTTTGCTAAACCAAGAAACAAGTCTGCCTCCAAGAAGTTGACAGCTTCCACTTGTGTTTTTCCTGTCAAGCTTGCAACCTGCATAGTCAGCATCTGAATAACCAATTAGTTTAAAATCAGATTCTTTGGGATACCATAAACCAAGGTTTGGGGGTACCCTTTAGATATCTGAGTATTCTTTTTACAACAATCAAATGTGACTCTCTAAGGTCAGCTTGAAATCTAGCACATAAACATGTAGCAAATATTATATCAGGTCTACTTGCAGTTAGATATAAAAGAGAGCCTATCATGCCTCTATAGCTAGTAATATCAATTTTCTTTCCTTTTAAGTCTTTATCTAGCTTAGTGGCAGTAGACATGGGTGTTTTTGCAGATGCACAATCAACCAAGTCATATTTTCTTAGTAAGTCTTTGATGTACTTGGACTGATTGATAAAAATTCCATCAGTTGATTGTTTTATTTGCAATCCTAAGAAAAATGTTAATTCTCCCATCATACTCATTTCATATCTAGACTACATTAGTTTTGAAAATTTTTCACAGAGTTTTTCATTTGTAGAACCAAATATAATATCATCTACATATATTTGCACAAGTATAATGTCAGAGCCTTGTATTCTATAGAATAAAGTTTTATCTATGATACCTCTAACAAATTTGTTTTCAAGTAAAAATTGAGATAGAGTATCATACCAGGCTCTTGGTGCTTGTTTTAAGCCATAGAGTGCTTTATCTAACCTGTAAACATGATTTGAAAACTTGGAAACCACAAACCCTGGTGGTTGTTGAACATAGACTTCCTCCTCCAATTTTCCATTTAGGAAATCACTCTTGACATCCATCTGGTACACCTTGAAGTTTTTGTACGCTGCATATGCCAAGAAAATCCTTATTGCTTCAAGTCTTGCTGCTGGTGCAAAAGTTTCATCATAGTCTATTCCTTCTTCTTGAGAATATCCTTTTGCAACCAGTCTTGCTTTATTCCTTGTAATTGTACCAGTTTCATCCAATTTGTTTCTGAAGACCCACTTGGCACCTATAATTGATCTATTCCTTGGTTTGGGTACCAATCTCCAGACTTTATTTCTTGTGAATTGGTTTAATTCTTCTTGCATGGCAATTATCCATTCAGGATCTTGAAGTGCTTCCTCAATTTTCTTTGGTTCAATCTTTGAGAGAAAACTGAGATATAAACATTCATTTTGAGTTGCACTTCTAGTCTTGACTCCATCCTCTATACTTCCAATGATCAAATCTGTTGTATGATCTCTTACCCATGGTCTTGCACATGGCAGATTTGATTTTAAAGATGAAGCTTCATTTTCTAGATTGATGTTGTCTAATCTAGCTTCAAGATCAGAGACTGCTCCCCCTATACCATTGACTTCTTCATTACTAGCTCCCCCTGAGCTGTTTATCTCTATAGTCCCTGATATCAAAATAGTCTCCGATTGTATATCAGTAACACTAGTCCCTAGTGAACCATTAGTCTCCAATGGAATACTAATGTCACCAGTTTCTTGTGTTTCATTTGATTCTAATACTCTATTCTCTGATAGAGTATTAGTCCTTGGTACTTCATGCACAACTGTTAACTCCCCCTCAATTATGTAGGGATCATTACTATCTTGGGGTTTTTCACTAGTCTCTGATGGATATTCCCATGCATCCAATTCATTCTCGAAACTGAGAGCTTCATGCAATCCTTATCTAATCATTCTTGGAATCTTTCTGTCATCAAATACAACTTGAATTGATTCCACAATGACCTTTGTTCTTAGATTATATACTCTATATGCCTTGCTTGACAGAGAATAACCTAAGAAGATTGCCTCATCAGACTTGTTGTCAAATTTTTCTCTTGTCTCTGATGAATCTCTCAGTACAAAGCACTTACAACCAAACACATGTAAAAAATTGAGAGTTGGTTTTCTCCCAGTCATCAATTCATAAGGTGTTTTGTTGTATGCTTTGTTTATCAATGATCTGTTCTGTGTAAAGCAAGTAGTGCTTATAGCTTCTTCCCAAAAATATGTAGGAAGCTTTGCCTCTTGTAACATGGTCCTTGCTGCTTCAATAAGGGTTCTGTTTTTCCTCTCAACAACTCTATTTTGTTGAGGGGTTCTTGGAGCTGAGAATTGATGAGTTATACCTTTTTCAGTGCAGAATCCAATAACTTGGGAATTCTTGAATTCTGTTCCTCTATCACTCCTTATCACCTTTACTGTTTTTCCTGACTCAGTTTCTATCTTCTTGACATGATCAATTATCAACTGAGCAGTTTCATCATTTGTATGGAGGTATTTTACCCAAGTATACCTCGTGTGATCATCCACAATAACCAAAGCATATTTATTTCTTAAGATAGACATCACATTCACTTGACCAAATAAATCCATGTGTAGCAACTGTAAAGGGTCAGTGATTGATGTGGCTAGTTTGCTCTTGAATGACACACTTCTTTGTTTCCTTTTCTGGCATGAATCACACAATCCATCTTGTGTAAACTCCAATTGTGGAATTCCAGCTACCAATCCTTTCCTCACAAGTTTGTTGATATTCTTGAAATTCAAGTGGGAAAGCTTCTTGTGCCAAAGCCAACTTTCATCAGTTGATACTTTGCTATAGAGACATGTGATTTGATCAATGAAAGAGATAAGGTTTGCAATGTACAAATTTCCTTTTCTTTTCCTTGTCAATATCACATTATAAGATTCTTTGTCACACACCAAGCATTGATCTTCTTTGAAGGTGAAATTGAATCCCTTATCACATAGTTGACTCACACTCAGAAGATTGTGCTTTAAGCCATCAACTAGTGATACTTCAGTGAAGATGACATCTCCATGTTCAACACTACCATAACCCTTAGTATGGCCTTTGCTGACATCTCCAAAAGTGACTTTTGGGCAACTTTTCTCTTCATACTGTTTTAGCAGAGACTTGTCTCCAGTCATGTGTCTTGAACAACCACTGTCCAAGTATCATGTTTTCTTCTTTTTTCCATGCACAGTAAAGAGTAACTAGTTAGAAATTTTTGGGACCTAGACTTTCTTGGGTCTTTTCTCACTAGTTGTAGAATCAAGACTTGACTCAGATTGAGTTGACTGTCTTTTATTAATTTTTATTTTAATTGGACAATCATTAGTCTTTCTTTTTTTCTGTAAGAGATTGCCAAGGTTTGAAGTTTCACAGTTAATGCAAAGATGATTAGACCTTTTTACAGGTGATTTATCTTTTATTATCTTTGAATATGCAGTCCCTATTATAGGAATTTTATTTTTACTCCTACAATGCATAGCTATGTGATTTGGATTACCACATATATGACATGTCTTTCTAGGAGCATCAGACATTCTAGCATAATTTGTGTATTTATTAATGTCTATCTTTCCATTCCTATTTCTCTTACTACTACTAGACTCCACTAATGTTTCAGTCTTTTTCATAGGAATATTTTCCAATTTTTTGTTTAATTGAGTCTTTGTTATGAACCCAATATTTAATCTTTTATTCTCACTCTTATCAACAGTGTTCACTGTCTTTGGTATTTAGTGTTAATAAATTTGGGTTCATTAACAGGAGAAACAAAATTAATTCTTTTCAAAACATTTGGCTTACTAGTAGTGGAGTTAGCAGCTTCAATGGTCTCAATTAAATCTGAATTGTTTCCTAGGCACTCATCATAACTTAATCCAGACTTTTGACCAATCATTTGACATCCTACCAAGTCTGTTCTTTGAATTCTTTTCAATTTCTTGTTCCTTAAGAAATTAATTATTACTTGCAGAATATAAAGAACAAGAACAAATTATAAACAATTGCTTTTTATTGCTTTAACAATTGATTACAACTTCTAACAATCACAATTTGATCGTCAGCTTCTATTCTGTATTGTAAAGATACAAAACTATCAAAAAAACATACAGCTTCTGTTACAACTCTGTAAACCTAATTACAGCTTCCTAAATTGAATCGTAATTAATTCAGTTTCCTTTTCTAAATCAATAATGATTCAGTTTCCTTATTAGAATCAAACACAATCTTTCTTTTTTGATTAGGAATAGATTTCTGGTTAGTTTCCTTACCAGCTACGTCTTCAATAATATCTCAGTCCATGTGGAAGACATTCCTTATTCAATTCGAACTCTGTATCTTATCAGGGAATAATTCACGACTAGTTCCCGACAGCTTCAGTCTTAGTCCCCGATCACTCTAGTCTTTGATCTTTAGTCTCTGATTAGGTTGTGTAGTCTCCGACAGAATTATTAGTCTCCGATGCTTTAGGTTTAGTCTTTGATGACGTCAGCTTAGTCTCCGATGTGTTAAGCCTAGTCGTTGATGATGTCAACTTAGTCTCCGTTGTGTTAAGCCTAGTCGTTGATGACGTCAGCTTAATCTCCGATACACTAAGCTTAGTCTTTGATGACGTAAGCTTAGTCTCTGATGCTTTATTCTTAATCCCCGATGACGTAAGCCGTAGTCTTCGATAGACAAAACTTAGTCTCTTGTAGGAAAAATCCTTAGTCTCTGACAAGTGTTGCCTTAGTCTTCGATAAGCCTTTTATTAATCTCCGACGGATCAAAACACAATATGACTTTGTTGAAGCTTTGATACAATCTCCAGTAGTTATTTACAATCAAAAATAAATCTATCTCTTTACTACAAATGAATAAATTACAATCAAATAGATAACTACTAGCTATAAAACTTCAGTGTTACTAATTAACACTTTCTATACATTTGTATATCTAAGTAATCTAATCATCAAATGTTATAAAACCTAACATTGGACAACCATATTTCAAGGAATATCTTATCAGTTATACCCTTTGCTTCTTAGCTAAGTATCAATGATTTACATATAAGTTGTGACGAGTGGGCTAGGTCATAACCATCCCCCGATGAAAAGCCCTGATGTTGACTTGATCAGTGCTTCTGGATCCCCTAATGACAAGTCCTGATGGAGACTTGATCAATGTTTCACTATCCACTAATACTAATCCTTAATGTAGAATTAGATGAGTGCTTCTTGATCCCCTAATGTTGAGACCTATTTGTATCCACTGATGTAGTGTTTAGCATATTCCCTAATGGTTCCCCTAATAGGTTTATTCACCTACGTTATCCCCTGATGCAGTATTTGGGCTACCCCTGACGGGTTGGTCCTTAGATGTCATTCCCTGATGCAATATTTTAGGTTTCCCCTGACGGGTTTTTCACTGATGCCTTTTCAAATACTAACACCTTCATCCATTGATGCTTTGTTGGCTTTTACTAGAACGTCTGATGTGCGGAATACTTGAATGTTAACAAATATCCCCTGACACTATCAATTCCTTTTTAGTTATCCACGGATGACTTGCCTAGTGCAGTTAAGGCCATCCCCTGACGGACTGAGTTGTCCATCATTGAATGCTTGTTTATGCAAATATACTAAGGTTTATAGAATACCTAGAGTATTTACAAATGTACAGTTATTAACTATCATCTAAATCATCATCAACATCATTTATACCTAACAGCTTGACATCTTCATTCTTTTCAACATTAATGACCTCAACACTCTTCTTGAAAGCTTCTTTAATATGAGATGTGTTGGCCATTCCAATCTTAGATATTTGACCACTTGGAGCTAGTTTAGATGTTTGAGCTTCAATCCCAGTTACCAAGGCATCTTGTTGATCTTTTGTAGTTTGGCTTTCCAAAGTTTGAGTTTCACTTATTATTGATTTTCTTGTAGTTTTCTTCTCAACCTGCTCAATTTCTTTATTTCTTTGTGTTGTTTCTGCAGACTTCTTAGCTCTAGACTTCTTTCTTGATGCTTTCTTTTATTCTTCCTCTTTCTCCATTTCTTTTGTTATTTCCTCTTCTCTTTGAAGTTGTTGAGCATACAGTACATCATCTTCAACAAATTTTTGCTCTTGAGGATAGACCAGCTCCACTTTCCCATCAACTATTAACTCCACTGGCATTGAAAATATAGCAGTCTTCATGGCATCTCCCAATAGCTTAAGGTATCCTGGTTGAGTAATCTTTTTCTTTTTAGGGTCTTCAAACAAGATACCTTTGCCTTAATCCTTTTTGATTGGGATTGTTGCAGTAGGAGTAGGAGCTTCAACTTCAGCTTAAATACTAGACTTGATGGCTACATCAATCTCCTTGGTAGCATTTTGAATTATGTCAAGCTAAAAGATTAAGCTATTTAAGCTTGATCCTAAATGATAACTCTCCCCTTGCCTGAATCTTGAATTTCATTCCTTGTCTCACTACTCTCTCCCTTTTTGACATCAACATCTTTAGGTGGAGGAGAAGAAGTAGCCAGAGAAGGTATAGCTTAGAGAAAAAGCTATTTGAGGCCTTGAATGTCATCAGATAGTTTAGATTAGGAAAATAAGATGGACTGAATAGTAGATTCAAGTGCTTGAATACACTTCTAAGTGTTGGACTGTTCTCGTAGTTTCATGTCAATGGAGTGGAGCATCCTCTTGGGAAGGTCACCTTCATAACATTGTCGCATCTTTTCTACTTCTAGTTCGATCTTGGATTTGACATTCTGGAGGGCAGTCTTGAGACCATTTATCTCATGAAATGCTGGAGCTTCATATTTCTCTTGTCAGATTTTATTACTTCCTTATAGACATCTCTGGGAATGAGATCAACTGTACGAGACCCTAAAATGGTCAAATAGTCTATCGAAGTTGTGCGACTGCCTCGTGCAATATGTTTGTGAAGTTTGCATCCAGTTAAGTATCTACATTCTCTTCAGTGTCCGCTGCAGCCTCATGTTCACTTATAGTGACGGCTACTGACAAATAGGTGGCATTGACGTAGGAAAAAGAAGGGAGACAAGTTTAGCAAATCTAGTAGTGGTAGCATTCCTTCTTATGACGGGGTGGTAGATTTGGTGATGACAATGTAGATCGGGTAGTGGCGATGGCTGATGTATTGGTCATGGTGGTGGCAACAAGTGATGGTAGTAGCTGATGACAATAACGGAAAAGGTAAAAGGGATGACAATGATGATGAAGAAAGAGAAAGAGAGGGTTGGGATGATGGCAGTGGTCAATGGCGGTGATGGTGGTTCAAAAAGGTGGAAAGGGGTTTAAGGACGAAAGACGTAATACAGTGATGACGACGACGATATGGTAATGACGGTAGTTAATGATGTGACATAACGGCGACAATGATAGAGATACTGGTGGTGTAGTTGAAGACGAAGTTATGAAAGAGGAGAAGGAGGTCGTTATTACCATGATGGAAGAAAATTGATGAGGGAAAAAAATCACTCCCATGGAAACGTAAAAAACTAATAAAGCGGACGTACATTTTTAGTTTGTTTGGCACACCAACCCGACATCATTTTTACCTAAAAATAAGTACTATATCCGTTTTATAAATGGAGTTATGTTTGAGTTTTAGCATATATTAATATTAAATATTTAATTGAGAAATATATGTTCAAATAATAAGATTTTTTAATAAATATTTTTATAGATGTTCAATTTAATGATAAATTAACAAGATTGTAATGATAAAATTTTAAATATATAGGATTATAAAAAAGTATTATGTAAATGTAATTTATTTTGTATAACAATTCTCATTTTTAAACATAACTGTTTTATTCATTCCTTTTACAAGTAATCGAATATTATTTTGAACGAAGAAAATACATACATGTTCGATTTAAAATTGGAAAGCATATAGACGTTAAGTGGAGTTATCAATAAGATAACAAGCAAGATAAGCCAATCTCAAAAAAGCAGAAAGCATTACGGGTGAACCATACATGAATGTTTGCTACAACATAAATGGACTTTGTACTAGTGGTAGTACAAATATTGTACATGTACTATCCACAAACGAAAACGACATACTGCCGAGTTAGTTGCGGTGGGCTGTCAAATTTATATATATATATATATATATATATATATATATATATATATATATATACTCCGATTATATTAATAAAATCACTTTGTAATTAATATGATATAAATTTATTTATTTGTCATTTCTTATAATAAATATTATAACAGTTGAAAATTTAAGAGGTTCATCAAATATTTGATCTAACTGCTGCTCTTACTGGTTATCGACTATTTATTATGAAAAGTGGGGAGATCAGAATTTCATCATCGACTACCTCATCTGAAAAGTGGAAAGGTTAGAGTTTCGAATAGTGAGAGCTAATAAAAAACCTTGCAAAATAGTTAATGGACGTATGAGTGTGTTTGTGAGTTTTTAGATTGTGTCATCTTGTGTACCAAAAAAAGAATATGAGGATAATTCAAAAATTACAACTCTTAATTCTTATTAAATGTTGTGCGCATAATTATGTCAAATAGATGAAAGAAATTACTAATTATGTTTCACAAAAATAACAACATTTGAACTTTTGACGATTTTTAATTTTATATATTTGAATAAGGATTACATGTAATAATAATAGGTTTTTTTCATTAAATTTATTATGAATGTCCAATTACATATTATATAAAAAGATTGTAATAACAAATTTGAAAAATATGACATTGTAATAAAAGTATTATGTAAATGTTATTCTTTTTTATTAACAAATTTTATTTTTAAATATTATTATTTTTTTTTTAACAGATGGAGCAGATGACTTGACATATGCCAAGTGGGTGGTTATAGTATCACTTATTCTCGTGAATAGACTTGGAGTTCAAATATTGCAAATTGCAGTTATATCATCTCTTATTAAAAGTGATGAGTTTGAAAGTTCAAGGCTTGTAAGTTATGTTCGAGCATTACATGTCACCAATAGCAGACTAAGGATTATAAGTTTATGGGCGCACTTTCAATTATAGGGATTCGGGGACAGCGCCCCCAAATTTTATTTTAAAATCTGTATCAAAGTATTTCTAATTTTTTTTTTGGAGTATGTGATAGAAGTTTTAAGACAATCAAAAATATTTATTAACATTTTCATAAATACAAATATAAAATATTATACTTTTGGTTAAATCTTAATTTATTTTTGAGAAAGAAAATTTAAGTCTGTGATTTAAATGTTTTGAAATTTGTAGCTCACACTTTCAAAAAAATATAATTATGTTAAGATGAAAGAAGCACCGTTTCTATTTTTTTAAAATTAATATAAATTTTAGGAAATTTTATAAACATAAAAAAACTAAATAATATATAAACATGTAAGTAAGACGAGTACAATTGTGATAAATTGTGAGAAGTATGTCGTGAATAATAAATTAATAACAATTACATATAAGTGTGAAATTAAACAACAGAAAAAAGTTCACGAATCACGAGGAGAAACAATTATATGTAACAAAACTACCGCTAATCACATGAGAAAAAAATGTAAGAACGTTAAGTATTGTTAAAAAAATAATAATAAATGAATAAATAAAGGTAGGCAAAAGGAAAAAAAAAAAACATGAAGAAATGCAAAGAAAATGTGTTTGCCGAGTTTTGAAGGGCTACCTGGCCATTCCGCAAAATTGCACAAGTGGCCACTGAACTAGTAGGCAAAATAAAAACAAGCACTCACTAAAACTATAAGTGCAGAATGTATGTGATGGACCAGGAATTTTATACTAGACTTTGGACACCATCACTAGAGAAAAAACAGATAATATCACATCCACATATAATTGAAACTAAAATATATAAGCACAAAGAAACAGAGAAGCTCTGAAGTACTTAATAAAGGTACAATTCTATTTGTGAGATTTGGTGAAGCAATACCAACACCTCAGAGTTCTTGTAAAAAAATTCTAAGGATCCCAGATGATAAAATAACGTGTGATCCTCCTTGGAGAAAGTCAACCTCCTATCCATCGAGGGTTCAACCTGTTGGATCTACTAACCATACCGTATACAATTGGTCAAACTGTAACATCATGTTCTCTCAGTATGTGAACGTACGTAGTCACTACAAATCCTCTAGATCAGATGACATAATAAATCAGCACTTTTGTTTTCCTCTAGCCAACCATGTGGCATGACCCCTTTAAGGGATATATCATTCTCATCCGTTTGCACAGATATAACATTAAAAAATAACTGATAAATCAAACTTCAGTTATATTCATGCACATTCATTCATATCATGCTAACGGAAATTTAAAGCATAGCATTCTCGTTCATAAAATCAATTGTAATATATGAGTCATAACCTTGTACGCATGTATATTGAACCAATTGATCATGTGTTTAATTGCAATAAACATAAGAGGGAATATATATTTGCATTTGTCCTTAACTGAGCTAAACTAGTTCACTTGTGGGTGAAAAACCTCTATAAAATATGTATATTGACATAACATGAGAAATTATGCCTTGAATATAGATGTGAGTATGCACATATGTGATGTCCAAGTATTTCTTATATCTCTGATGTTCCAATTTGTCATTTAAATCAAACAAGTTTGGGAGATTTTTCAGACTGTTATTTAGTCATTTGTAGGCTTCCATATAATTAATTTGATTTATTGGAGTTTGTATGTTACTTATCTATTAAATAAATTTTAGTTAGGTGTTTCTATAAAACTGTGGCACCCCCGAAAATCCCACCGAGTCGGGCCTCGGGCACTGTCAACAATTTGGGTAACAGTCCCCGAGATCCCCAGGCTGGAACCCCGGGCCACGCCATGAAACTGCCATACAACATCACATAACAGTAATGACAACAACACAGTCAAGCATTCCACATACACTCATGCGAGAAATATATTCTCAATACATCATTACAAAATCTTAAGGTCCATATCATCTTACAAAACCTCAAAACTTGAAAATAAACAAGTTGCAGCAGAAACAAAACTTTAGATGGCTCATTCAGCCTTACAACTTAAACATTTCCTATGCCATTCTCTCTTTCCCTTTCTTAGGCGACTCAACCTTCATTACATAACCTGAAAAACATTCATAGCATTCCACATGAGCGTTTACGCTCAACAAGTATATATTCATAGTCAAGAAGAACAGATAATCCAAAAGTTTTAATATTCTTCGAGGTTGACGAAACAATGCCAACACCTCATGATAATCAATAAACAGATATCATCTAGGGTACCCAAGTGATATCAAGGGTTAACCCTTTCTCAATAAAACATGATTCGCCCTCTCTTCATCAGATAATGCATCACCTGACCAGGCTGATCATTATCTAACTTCCTTTAACAATCAAATTTCATCCCAGCTGGTCAGCCTGGTTGTTTGATCCATCATTTGACATACGTAGTCACTTGCAGAAACTAATTAATCTGCGAAAGGTTTGATTACCGATGCCTTGCCTCGGTCTATCATTCCCTATCATCATTGGCCAGAATACCAGGCGAAAGCATTCAATAGCTCTTTAACTCCCCCGTATGGAATATATCTTCTTGAAAACATTTTCTCATTTTAAATTGGCATCCTCCACAATTAAAAACAGCGACTACCAAACACATTGGCGTGCTCAACAATTAAAAGTAGACAGCCGATGATTTTTCTATATACCCATACAGAAGCATGCTCAGGTGTGCATACAAGTTCACGACTGCAACACCCTCACATCATCATCATCATCTTTTGGTGTGCTAGCGACTTTAAACAGCTAGCAATCACCCAATAACATATAACTCAATCATTAACATCTTTTCACGTACATCGGATCAATGATCGTACGTTACTTAATCATGAATGAGATCATCAACATGCATAAGCTTTAACATCATTCATTTATGTAAATCGAAATAATGATTCTACGTAATCAGTAAGAAAGAAAGTGGAATGAATATATATACTTGCCTTAGTTCTTAGGTAAAATCACTATACTGGTTGCAAAAAAGGGTTCTGTAAAACATCATTGTTGGTACATCGTGAGAAATTCATACTTAAAAGATGACAATTCAGATTAGAAAATGGTGATCAGGGCATGAAGTTGCCCGTCGGAGAAAATTTTACTCGTTAGAGACTAACAAATATCTCATCAGAGACTAATAATGTTACCTTAGCCCATCGAAGACTAAGGGTCACCTCATCAGAGACTATTTACTCATAAGAGACTGATGATATCATCTTAACTCATCGGAGACTAAGGGTGACATCATCATCAGAGACTAATTAACTCATAAGAGACTGATGACGTCATCTTAACTCATCGAAGACTAAGGGTGACATTATCATCAGAGACTAATTAACTCATAAGAGACTGATGACGTCATCTTAACTCATCGGAGACTAAAGGTGACGTCATCATCAGAGACTAACATTAACTCATTAGAGACTAGTGTTATCTCGTCAGAGACTAACATCAACTCATCAGGGACTAATTTCATTAGCAACTAATATTAAAGCTTGTCTCCGTTTCAATGGAAGGCCTTACATGGACAAACTCAACCTAGGATACTTCATGAACATGAATATGCAAAAGAACGCAACCTTACTCTTAAAGCTTTATCTTTCCTTGAAAACTTAACATGCACGCCTAAAACTCTCGGATGACATGCAAAAAGAAACAATCAGAGGAGAACTTAAGATTCTTACCTCCTGGGTTAACGAAAGAGATCAAAGCCTGATTGAAAGTAATCGTCAAAAGAAAAAACTTGAAATTATACGGAGATGGTAGGTTTGAAGAAGAACTTTGGAAAAGAAAAAACTTTAGAAAAGAGACTGAAATGTTCCTCCGAATGAGGTATTTATAGTAGGTTGAGATTAAGCCTTAAGATAAAATCATTGGTTAATAAAATGGCTACTCATCATGACTCTTCACAGCTAAGTATATGTAATAAGCAGTTGTTGTCCTTCATGTACATACACTTTATCCACTCATGACACACAAGCAGTTTACTAATCTGATTAATGTACGTAGGCAATGATGTCATCATACTTAAGCTCCTAAGTCCTCCATAGGACTTAACAATCAGAATGCATGGCTTCCTCTAGTACTTACGAAGGTTACCAACATAAAAACATCAATTGCTTGTCCTTGCAACTAACATCCAAACAAATATAACCCCTTTAATGGGTCCAAAAATATTTAGACATTCAAAAACATCATATATTAACTACACACGTTAATATATAAAAAAAATATGATTAAATAAATTATTTATAGATAAACAAATTTTCTGGGTCGTTACAAAAACATTCGTTATTAATTGAGAATTATGAATTAACTATTAATTCCTTAATCATCTATGACATTAATGTTTTATTTTTTTAAATTCAGTTTTAGCAACTGATTAGTTTTTATTAATAAAACTGGTGTATACTTTGGAGATGACACTAGAGTAGATATAAAATAAATATAAGTGTCAGAGTATAAAATTCTGAACTTCCAATATGGACTGTGCATCAATGGGTAGCCAACATGACATAAAAGTGGTCATCAGGAGAAACAAATGACCATTAAGGGATACAATTGGCCACCAGTGAAAAATATTGTCAGGGGATAATTTTATTCATCAGGAGATAATTTGGTTGTCGGTGGATAATTTTAGTCATCAGTGGATATGCTCATCAAGGGATAATTTTGACTCGTTAGGGGGACACGTTTGGTCCATCAGAGGATAAATTTTCAGTCATCAGGAGATAACTTTTGTTCATCGCTTAACTCAAGAAGCTAGTGCTAAAGTATGAGTTTCACAAAGCGCCAAACTCTGAATTTTACAAAGCGTCAATCTCATTTGACTATCTCCAAAGTCACTTTACTAACGCCAAAGTCATCAAAAAAAATTACCCATGATCGCTAAAGTATACCTTATCAGTGGATAACATCATTAAGGGTTAAAAATTAGACGTCAGAAAATGATTTTTTTTCATTCATTAGTGGTCATTGTCATTAATGGATAAATATTCTCAAAGCCACTTTTCCAACATCTCTCCTGCAGTGTTTGAAATTATTTCTCAACAAACACACACACACTCACACAATTGTGAAGACATTACTGCAATCTACTGCAGCTTCAAAGTTGCAGAGTTCTTCAGTCTTTGAAATTTTATTTTATCCTAAGAGGCTTAGGAGGGAAAACTTGAGTTTTCCTACTTATTTTTTATCTTTACAAACAACTGTTAAACTCAAGGAAACTCTGTTTGAACAAGACACAAGAATGATGTCTTTATACAATTTTAACAAATGATAATCCATGGTTGGAAGTTAATAGTTTTAGGTTGTATTTTAAGTGTTATTCAATATTTCTTATCTTGGAAACTAGTAACTCTTGATGTTATGTGCACATTTAAACTCATGTTTTTCGAAGTGAGTAAACGAAGTATTTTACAAATTGACATGAATAAAAAGGTCAAAACAAGGCAGAACAGAGCATAACTTTAATATAAAGCTCTTACCTTTGTGAGTTTTAATGAAGATGTTAAAATACTTGTGCTGCTCTTGAAAGTGAAATATGAATTTATGTGGGTGGTTTGCTGAAGAAAAAATATGGAAGTAAGACTAGAGTTGTACCTCAAGTAATATATTTATATCACTTGTCAATCAACTAGAGCAGTTGAATTATTTTGGTGAGTAGTTATCAGTCGTTGGCTAGATTGGCTAATAATATGCTTTAGAATGATGTGATTGACTAGCTTAGTCAGTGTTGCGGCTGCCAAACTATCAATCAATAATCTATAATAGCTAATATTTAGTTGGACAAAAATCTTTCTCTTATTGGTGTCCTTGTGCAGCATGCTTCCCCTTAAGAAATATATTTTCATGCATAATGAGATTGCTAACCATGATTAAAGTATGCTACTTGAGTTTGCTTTATTAGTTGATGCATCATAAGCAGCTCAAACCCTCATGTATTATGGTTATATTACCTGCACCAGTAGTCACTGGTCAACAATTTACACTGCCGCTTCTCTTGCAGTGAGCTTCTCAAGGTGATAATTACACATTTTTCTTTGTTAGTGTTTGATTAAAATAATTATTTAAACATTTAAGTTAAAATATATTTATATTGTTTTAGTGGATCAATTGTACTCAAAATTATAATAATTGATTTTGGACATTATATTGACATAGAAACTTATGAATTAATTGTTCATACATATTGTGAATTAATCATTCTTACATTTTTTTCCTATTTTTATTTTCGGGTTCTCACAATGTATGATACGATTGTTATGAGCGTGCATGTAAATATGTGAGTTTTATTGTACCATCTCTTATTAAAAGTAAAGAATGTGGAAGTTTAAGTCTTGCAATTTAGGTTCCAAGCGTGAGTATCATAATAGTCTCCGTCTTAATAAAAATTAATAAAAGAAATTAGACTTGGAAAATAAAATTGGGCTGAACCTGTTTGAACATATAGTTCTTGCATAAGATAAAATTAGTGAACCGTGTGATTGGAAATCTTTTCGCACGATTCGAAGAACACTTTTTTAGACAGAAAATAAAATTGGGCTGAAGCCTATTTGAACATATAGTTCTCGCATAAGATAAAATTAATAAATCGTGTGATTGGAAATCTTCCCGCACAATTCGAAGAACACTTTTAAAATGAGAGATTCACCACCACATCATTCATTAAACTCCCTTTTCATTTTTTGTAAGTAAGACATACAATAACAACATGTACCATAGTAAAATGTTTTAGAACTTAGTGACACTATTTTCACTCTTGATGAATAGATAATTAATGCTTATATTTCATCTCCTAGTTCACCATATTTTATATTTAGATAAAAAATCTAAAAAGTAAATTATGATATGGTAATTAGATTTTATAATATCAACTTTTATATTAATAGGGTTTCAGCTTTCAACTCCCATAATAGTATACTAAATGTAATTCGTAGTTCGTACTAGCTAAGTAACATGCGCTGTCGCTTTCAATATTTTCTAATTCAAAAAATTATTATGTGATTTCGGTGCTTTTTGATTTTACTAATTATTTTATAATTACAAATTTGTTTTAAATATATATTATTGGTTAATTTATTCATATTTGTACATGCTAGTTAAGAGTCACATATCAGAGCGCGTGGATCTCTATAATATTAAATAAGAAATTAAAGAATGTATAGGTGGATTTTACGAATTAATGATTAATAATATAATAAAATATTAAGGGTTTTAAGGATATGAAGAATTTTGTACAAAAATTCTTATAAATTATTTTAAATAAGGGATTAATGTTATTATCTAACATTTTTAGAACTAGTATTGAAAATTTGTACTTGTTCCTTTAAGTTGTGTTTTATTTTATAGTTTAAGACTATATTTACAAATTAAAATACAATACAATACCGAATACAGAGTTAAAGTACGTATTGGTCTTCTTCTTCTTTTGGGAAAAAAAATTGTTGAAACATATAGGAAAAAGAAGATAAATATTTTGTTAATAAGCATATATATGTGTGTGTATTATGTCATAAATGGATTATAGTACTGTTATTAATAACATTTTAGATTAAAAAGAATTGAAATAATGTCATAACAATGTTAATAGAAGTTAGTTAATAACAATATAAAGATTTATATCCTTTATAAAGGAAAATTAAGTATAGTAGTAAAGATGAGAGGGAAAGACAGTTCCATAATTATTATTTATGTGATAGTAAACTTTCAAAGAAAATGACAATTTACTGACTTATTGCACGCGAATTAGACGATAGATGCATATATACATGCGCACACATATATATTAGAAAATGTAACACTCTTTATATTCACACTAAAAATACATATATATTTTTAAAAAGTTTTCGATAAATCTAACTGTACAGATAAAAATAGTATAAAAAAAAAAAGAGTATTTAAATTTTCTTGTGTTTTTGTGATATATAACATTATTATTATAAACATACAAAATAAAAACGTATCTGACAGTTGTGTTTTGCATACTTATAATAATGATATTATACATCACTAAAATATATAAAAATGTGTATACCGCATTCTTTTTGTATGCTATTTTCATCTATATGGTTGGATTTAGCGAAAAAATTAAGAAAATGTGTGTGTTTTTAATATGAATATAAGGTGTGTGTATAACAACGCCCCTCTATATATATATATTTAAAAATGATTTTTTTTTATTAACATGCGCTAGGAATTTTAAGTTTAGAAACCTCTCAATTGGAATAAATAATACTAGATTATAAATCCATGCACAACACGGACAAATATTATAATATATATTTTAATGTTATTAATTTAGTAATTTTGATATAATTTAATAAATATTAGATAATAAAAAAATCACTAAAATTTGAAAATTACTTAAAACTTATTATTTTGTAATATATTAAAAATTTTAAAATAGTGTTACATACTTGTATAATATAATGTAGAAATATTTTTTTTTCAATTTTACAGATATATATAAACTTCAAAATTATAAATTGTCTCACTTTTTGTATTTTTTTTAAATCGACTTTAATAAGTAATGTAAACTTAATATCATAAATAAACTTAACAAAGTTTTCATTAGAATTTAAAATATATTTTAAATTGAACTTGTGACTTAGTGAATTAACTTAATAATAACTAACTCGTTGTGTCATTTTTATATATTCTAAAATCATCTCAAGTTTTGTAATAATGTATAAGAATAGCTTTATGTAAACAATTATATTTTATGTGATGAGGGATCAAGATTTGACATAAGAGTTGAAATATATTGTAATTAGTGTTGACGGAATGAACGACTAAAGACTCCTCTTATATATTAACTCTCTCTGTGAATTAATATATAAGAATGAATAAAATAATTTTATTTATTTTTTTAACTCGTCCATAGTAAATTTGTATTAATAAAATTATTATATCTTTATTCTATTGTTGTAAATTTGATATATGACCGATATGTTATTATTTAATTTAATCATAATCGATCAATTATGGTAGGTTACATGATTATATTTTATTATTAATTTGCTTATAGTTATTTTAATTAAATAAATTTAATTAGTGATTAAGATTATAATTTATTTTATTACATATGATTTCGATTTAATTCGATTGCATAATTGTTTTTCTTATTGATTAGATTCTTTTTTTTTTCAATTGATTAGATTATTTATTATTATGCAAAATTTGATAGTAATCTTTCATTATTACTTATGAGAATAATTGTCTCCAATATAATTAAAGAGACTTGGCATAAGAAGTGGAGTTTAAGACATAAGAAGTGGAGGTTGAGAGAGTATCGTTAAAGAATCCTCTTGTGCATGAATTTTATTTTATTTTTGTAAATTAATATATATTAATCAATGTTGTAAAAAATGGTAGGCGGAGTAAAACGGTTAAGTCACCTTCTAGCGCCTAGAGCTAATCGAGATTTAGGGGTTACTTTAACAGATTTTTTTTCTATTTTTATTTCATAGTTTAAATTTTCATATTATTTTAAGATTTAAAGAAGAATTACATAATGAGTCTTAAATATAAAAAAAATTATAATTTAAAAAGAAATACTAAAACTAGTGAAATTTTCAATAAGATAATAAAACTACAATTCTTTTAAATTATACTTTAAAAATCTTATTATATACATTATTTGTACTTTTAAAATTTGAAATCCTAAGGCATTTGTATTTATGTTTTTATAAAAAAAAATATTAATAATGCAACAACATTATCTGGATAACAACAATAAAGCATATAAGATAGTTATCATTTCAATCCACATAGGGTACACAGGGGATGATAATCATATCTTGTCAATTCTCTAAGATACATCTTCAGATTTACTGTAGAAGAAAGTTCTCACCTTATCATGTGTTAACTTATTTACAAGGTACCGTCTGGACTTTAAGCCAACAACCTTCGAGGGGACCGAGCCAAACAATACCCAAGGAATCATAGCCACATCGCCTATTGATTCATTTTAATAGCTTTTCATCATCCCTTAATCGGATAAATAGAGGACAAAGACTTTAATACATTTATCCGATATACCCCATTGATACACTTGGAATATGAACTCTGCAATTCTTGGTCCTTCAAATAATATGACCACATATGTGGTAGGATTCGACCCTTAAGAAGTGATCCCATGTGCGCTTATGCATCATAAATAACATATATACATGGCATGTTTGTCCCTCAATAGATGGTTTATAGAAGGGGGTTAAATACAAACTACAAAATAATGATTACAAAAGTTTTTTGGTGTAAGTAACCAGCTTCTCTTCTTTTGTTCTTGTAGAACAGTTACAACCCTAGAAAATAATTTCTAACTTCAATCTGGTAAACTAAGTACCAACTTCTAATTTTCGTTCACAAAGAACAACTGCAACTCTAGAAAATAATTTCTAGCTACTCAAGTTCTAAAAACTTGCTTCTCAAATTCTAAGAACTTCTCTCAAGCTGTGTTAACTTACTACTCAAATTCTACCTACTTAAGTTCTAAGAATTTGTTGCATTATTACGATTAAAAAAAGTCTCTTTTGATACTTGTAATAACTCTGTTACATAACGTCTATATTACATAATCTCTCTGTTATATTATCTTTGTTATATAACGTCTCTGTTACGTAATCTCTACTCTATCTTAACTGAATCTTATGTAACGTCTCTGTTACGTAATCTCTATTCAATCCTAATTCAACTTTGTATTGGATCTTCTGATCGACTTCTTTCATAATCTGATTCAAATTAGCTTCTAACTCAAATCAATGATGATCTTCAATATCCTCTGACAAATCTGTATCTAGTAATGGTTGTAGCTGCTGACAAACTTTATCCACCGATGGACATTTATCCGTTGATGAGCTTATCTGCAGATGAACATTTATCTGCTGATGGTCATTATCTGCTGATGAACAAATTATAAACAGTGAGTGACATCTAGTAATACATCATTGTTACCCAAGTAATAATAATGTTGGTGATTCAACATAACCTTTTCTTGTGACCAATGTTTCAATGTAATATAATTCCTTTTGCCCTTAATATCTAAGATTAAACTCAAGGTATGAAGTGTGTCATCCTCTTTATAATTTAATTTATGTTTTCTCAATCGATGAGTAAACTATAATAGACAAATCACTATTTGAGCATGGACATGCATTTCATAGTTCTACTCAATTAAAAGGCCCAAGGATATAACTCCTAATATACATAGGAGGGACAAATCCCATTTAGATCATTCACATTCCTCACACGACTTATAATATAGTCAACAGTCACCTTTATGGTTCATCCGGTTAAAGATGACTTTTAGTGATATCAAATCATATGAATCCTCGTGTAGAAAAGTAATGACTTCAAGTCGATGGGCCATTACATCATTGTCACTATGAGAATATCTTATGATACTTCACTTACATGTAGAATTCTCATGGTGGGTCAATCCAATACACTGTTCTTCAACATGTACCTATGTATTGACTTGATAACTCACATATTTATGGCCAATGAGATTAGGTCATCAATCAACTCACATACTAGTCTCAATGTTTCATTGTTGTCCCATTAAAAATAATACTTGACTAGGGATGTTTAAGAATATTGATACATTTTACAACTATATGATCTCATGTTCTAAGTCACATACTTGAACTAATATAGTCTATATTCATTATTCTAGAGATGTTTATTATCTTAACAATTATATCACACAGTAAATTGAAGCATAATAAACTAAACATTATTTATTAAATCAAAACATAAGTACAAGTGTGCCATGACAATTATCAAATAATTGGCTCATAGGGCATACACTCCAACAAGATTGATCCTATGAACTCATATACATCAAGAATCTAACTTTATAACAAGTTACCTCTACCTCAAGGTTGGAAAAGTGAAGAAACTAATCAGTGCATTAGCTAGAGCTTGCTTTTTACTTCAATCTTTACTTATTGCTTGATCATTGGTTTTGATCATATGAATTGTTATGATTTTGTGTTAAAAATGGACGCGAACGGGGTTTAGGGTCGTGATCTGGAATTATTAGGAAGAAAATGAGAGAAAAGATGGTCTAAACATAATATATAAATATATATACCTCAAACGGGTCCCACCACCATTAAGACAAAAAATAGGGCATTCCAGACCATCTTATAGATGAAATCTCTACAAACACAAAACTACAATGTTATAGAGAACTTAACAAGATTTCCAACATATCAAAAAATCAGTAAATTTGGATAAGAGATGAGGAAGATGCAATTAATTTAATATGACAGTTTTTGTAAACTGACATTAGGAGGGCCATTAGGTTGAACAAGGAATTTGACCCTCTTAGAAATGAAATCTCTCCAAACTCAAACTAATACATTAGAGAGGACTTAATAAGATTTTCAATGGATCAACAATCAAATTATTTGGATAAGAGATGAGAGAGATCTCATAAAATCAATCTCATGGATCTTATGCTGAAATAGGGTCTAAGATTAGGATTTTAATCTATGTTCAAAGGATCACCTGCACCTACGCACAAAAAATTAGGGTACAAGGCATATGGTTGGAAAGATACACAAGTCTAGTTTCCAACAAAAAAAATAATCAATCAAGAAGTTACTCTCCAGAGTGAGTTATTGCAATTCTCCCAATGGGTGTTTGGGCTGACTATCACAAGGTAGTTTTCTTATTTTAAAGAAAGTTTTTGTGTAGTTTCTATTATGTTTGTTTACAATTGTTGTACTTTGTTCATCCATGGATATTTTTTCATCAATGGAAATTTTCTCCATCGGTGGATATTTCTCATCGGTGAATATTTGTTCATCTGTGGATATTTTCTTATCAGTGGCTATTTGTTCTTTGATGGATATTTCTCCACCAATGGACATTTGTTCATCAGTGGATATTTCTCCATCAGTGGGTATTTATTTATTTATTTACTTTTTCACATGACAACATGTAAGCTTTGAAATTTAATGTTATGTATGAATGTATTTACATGTATGAAGTATGTGTGCATTGCGTGTGGACATTTTAAACTATCAATATGGGGGCTTACATCGTCCCCTCCTTTAAGGGATTTGGTCCCCAAATCATTCCAACTCAAACAAGTGAGGATACTTGTCTTGAACCTCATCTTTTCATTCCCAAGTCGCTTCCTCTATATTATGCTGCTTCCAAAATACCTTCACTAGCGAGATAATCTTATTCTGCAGTGTTTTCTCCTTTGTATTTAGGATTCGAACCAGATGTTCAACATATGACAAATCTTCACGAATCGACACATATCGATCATGGGATAACTCATGGTTGATCACATAAGATGGATCCAGCTGATATTTACGAAGCATAGAGACATGGAAGACATTGTATACACCTACTAAAGATGGTGGTAATGCAAGACGATAGGCAAGACCTCCAACCCTCTGTAAGATTTCAAATTGTCTGATATACCGAGGAGCAAGCTTTCCCTTTTTCCCGAATCTAGTCACACCTTTAATTGGAGATACATTTAAAAATACATGATCCCCCATAGAGAACTCTAATGGTTTTCTCCTGTTACCAGTATAACTCATGTATCGGCTCTGAGCAATACGAAGCTTCTCTCGGATTTCCTTCACTTTCTTAGTAGATTCTTGTACTAATTCTAGACCAAATAGCCTCATTTCCCCGTTCTCATCCCAACAAATAGGTGATTGATATTTTACTAAATTTTTCCTCTCATTCCTCCTCATCACTCATTTTTCAATTACTTTTTACTAAATTCCTTTTAATTTTTAATCCATTCTCCATTTAATTACATTACCTCAATCCAAATGCAACCTAATTCCCCTCCTCAACTCACAATTGAAACTATAGGGGCGGTTGCTCAACTCACAAGAATACACTAGGCTAATGTGATTTGGAAAGGAGAAAGAACCGTTGACATACTTGCCTTTATTAGCTCTCTTGGCTGGAACATTGAATATGTGAATGCTTTCATTAAGGACGGCTCCCTAACATCAAAGTCCTCCTCTAAAGAACTAGTCAAACAATTCGATTTAGATGCTAATGAAAGGATTGCCTTTAAAAATTCTATTATTGAGTCCTATAAGCCCCCATTTTGTCTTGAAAGGATTTTTCTCATGGTGATCCTATTAACTCTCAGGATGGTAGCAACAACGTCAATCATATCAAACCTCTTAAACCCTCTTGGAGCAATATGGTAGCTATCGTGCTCGGGATTTTCAAAACTAGGAAAATTTTTTTTTGAAATTCAAGTTTATGAAAAATATTCGTTTTAATGTCAAAATCTTGATTTCTATTCCTTGACTTATTTTGAAAATCGAGGTTCCCTATGGAATGGGATGATGTAAAATCTATAAATCATTTATTTTTTTTAGAGTCATCAACTAACATTTTTTTTCTCAAAATTATGTGCTAGGTCACCTTTATTGGGATTACTATTACTTATCATATTTATTTGGAAGCTTTAAATTTTTGTAGAAAGCAAATGGTTTACAACAATGACTCTAAAAATGGTCTACAAAAAATGTGGGAAATGTATACACTTCGGTTCAGCAGGCCAAAGAAGCCCTTCAACGAGTTCAATCTAAGCTTAACTCTACCCATTTAGAACCCAACCTCTTGGAGTTTCAACATAACCTGTTTCAGAGCTAGCGTCTACCCTCGATATTGAAGAAAGCTTGAACAGACAGAAATCAAGGGTTAGATCGCTAATGTGACGACCCCAGAATCCCTCACTGGATCAGGGCTTCGTCAAAAGAAGGAAAAGATAACCACACATCCATTCATATAATAGTTACTGAAAGAAACCATATAAAGAGTTATTACAGCCTAAAATATTACATTGTCAGCGGAAGCTATACTGTTTCTATACTAAAATACAAAATATCACTTCTCAGATCATCTTCCTTTCTTCCCTCCTTATTGGCATTACAAAGGCTAGCCAACCTCAGTAACCGATCATTTTTGCCTTTCCCTTGTCTGAGGGCTCAACCTTTATATTTTGTCCTGCAAAACATTAAAATTCTAGAAGAATGAGCGGTTCACGCCCAGCAAGTATATAAACAATTTGGGACAAACAATTATGGAATGTTTAAAAAAAATTCAGTTCTGCTAAGAGGCTTAGTGAATCAATACTAATGCCTCAAAATTCTTTAAGGAATTTTAAGGACTACTGATGATAAACAATTGTGTAATCTTTCGTAAAACAAAGCATAACTTCCTTGAAGTAAAAATATCCATCGGGTGCTAAAACCGCTGGATCTGCTAACCATACGGTATACAGCTGGCCTAACTGTGCCCGTATGATCCCTCCTTGTGTGAACGTACGTAGTTACATAAAATTCCTCTAGGTCAGGTGAAGAACAAATCAGCACCTTTCCTTTCCTCTAACCATCCATGTGGCATCATCATTCAAGGAACATAGCATTCTCATTTATTGCATAGATATAACATTGAAAAATAGCTGAAAGAGCAAAGCTTCTTTATATCCATGCACTTTTATTCATATCATGCTAGCGAAAATTTAAAGCATAGCATTCTGTTTTACAAGGAAATTTAAATATAAATATCATAATTTTATATGCATGTTGAATCAATTGATCATGCGCTTAACTGAAATAAGCATAAGAGTAAGAATATACTTACATCATCTTGCAATAAACATAAGATTGTGAATATACTTGCCTCGGTCCTTTGCAACAAAGTTTCAAATTCAACTTACTGGTGAGAGAGTGATTCTCTAAATTACGCAAGTAATATTTTAATACCTTAATAAGAATTTATGAAAGAAAATATGTATGTGATGTCCTTAAACTTTTACTGTTTTAAAGAATAACATCATAAAATAATTTTAAGAAAATAATGTTTTATAGTCTTAATAATAGACTATGCATCGGAGAATAATTTTCTCATTAACAAACTCGTCAGGGATTGATATCCTTAGCCATCAGAGACTAAGAATTTCCTCTATCAGAGACTAAGAAATCTCCTTCATTAGAGACTGCAGAATTTCCTTCATCAGAGACTACGAAATTTCCTTCATCAGAGACTATGAATGACATCATCAAGGACTGAACTTAGCTCATCAGAGACTAAGGAATGACGTCATCAGGGACTAACAACTCATCAGGGACTGATGACGTCATCTTAATTCTATCGGAGACTAAGAGTGATGTCATCAGAGACTAACTTCTCATCAGAGACTGATGACGTCATCAGGGACTAAATTTTAGCCTATCGGGGACTAAAACTGACGTCATCCGAGAGTAAATAACCCGTCAGAGACTAATGACGTCATCGGAGACTAAACTTTAGTCTGTCGGAGACTAAAGCTGACGTCATCACCAGAGATTAATAGAATATCTCATCAGAGACTACGAATATCTCGTCAGAGAGTACGAATATCTCGTCAGAGACTAACAACATCTCATTAGAGATTAACAACATCTCATTAGAGATTAACAATATCTCATTAGAGATTAACATCAGAGCTTACTTCTGCTACGATGGAAGACCTATCATGCTCAAACTCAGCTTATGATGTCTTATGAAGATGCAAAAGAATAAGAACTTATCATAAATCTTGATGCTATGCACAAAAGAAACTGAGTAGGGTTCCAGGTTCTTACCTTTTTGTTCTCAAGGGTGAAATCAAAACTGGTCTAAAAATAATTTTCTGAAAGAAGAACTTGGAAATTTATGGAGATAATAAGTTTAAACGAAACTCTGAAAAGAGAAATTTTGGTAAAGGAATTAAAATTTCATCTCGATTGAGGTATTTATAGAGTTCAAGAGCAGTAAACTAAGGTTACGCATTGAAATAAAACGATTGGTTAATTTGGACGGTAAAATGGCTGTTCATCATGACTTCTTGACAGCAAACAGCTGCTGTCCTACATGCATGAAAACTTAGCCACCTAAACAGTTCCTAATCAAACACGTAATTACCAACGTTACGTAACCCTCTCCTCTTCCTCCATGCTGTTCAATATAATCTTATATGAGATTTGCTAATCCCCTTTTTGATATCTTTTTAAGGAACTTAACCTCATCATCATGGATATCACATCATCGTCAAAATTTTCATTGTAGATATGAATTTATCATTCATATTAAAAAGGCTAACTCCATGAAAAACAATATAATAACACAAAATAAAATTATTTCTTAACATAAAATACATTTAAAATTTTCGAGTTCTCACAGCTAATATTAGGAGACAAAAATCCAAAATTCTTCTTTAGCAAGCTTTATGCTAGTTGGAACTCCAACAAAATCCTCATGATCCAAAATGCTACTGGTAGCATGGTGTATGGATATCATTAAGTTCAAAATATAGATGTCTAACATTTCCAAGGCATTCTAAGCCCTAACTCCCACAATGGGTACATGGACCTATCTCATCTTCATGTTCCCAAAGTCCTAAACCAAGCAGAATTTCTTATGTTAAACTCTCTTGTAACAAATCTTGAAATCATGGATGCCTTTAAATCCTTAAAGGGAAAGCAAATGCCCAAGTCCAAATGGGTTTAATGTGGAATTCCTAGTTTACTCATGGGATATTACTGGAAATGGTGTCACCTCTGTCATTTAATCCTTTTTATTAAAGGAGTACCTTGGGGTAAATTCAACAATACTTCTATCACCCTTGTAACCAAATCTCCCTCACCACAGTATATACATCATTTAGACCCATTTTATGTTCTTTTATTATCTACAAAATTATAGCTAAGGTCATTGCCACCAAGTCCCCTAAATTCTCCATGAAAATTAACCTTAAGAAGGCTTTCAACTCGTTGAATTGGGACTTTATATTGGCCGCCCTCAGGTTATTTAACTTCTCACCCAAATTTTTCTATTGGATAAAGGAATGTGTGACAACCCAAAAAATCCCGCTGGGTTTGAGACATCATCAAAGGAAAAAAACTAAAATATACCTGACAAATCGTAACTCCTAGCCCTCCTTTCGGGCATCGATTCTACAGCAAAAGTTTTCTAGTCTCATAATATAATTATAATGAATAAACATTTGTTCTATTCTTTTATTCACATAATTATTTTATTTTACACAATCCGTAAAATTTAATTTTGGCATGGATGAGTGAACAATGCTCAACAAGTAATATTTTTCAACACAAAGCATTATATGATAGTATAAGGTGAGACTTAGGAATTTATGATATCAATTTTACATGAACCAATAAAAGAGTTATAATTTTTATGGAGTCCACGATTTCAAAGGGAATCTATAATTTTGGAGTAATTTTCACTTTAAATTTCCACTCAAACATGTTACATATCACTTAATCGTAAGGGTAGTTCCTGTATTGTACGATATGGACTCCAGTCCACTTAAGCATTATGTTGATAATTTAATCACTAAGTGGGAACTTTAAAATTTAAAATTGTCTCCACAATTCAGAGTACTATAAATACCACGTAACATGTATGATCTCCCATATACAACTAAATCAAATATGACTTACAAAATCATGTATAACAAAACAAATATCTTATACTTTGAGAGAAAAATAAACAAATCACTTGTTGTAAATCAAATATGATATCCAATGTCATGTATAATGAAGCAATTGTGATATACATTGAAAGAATAATAAATATATTACTTGTCTTATGCGGTACAAGCCCATTTACTATATTCTATGTCTGCGTTGTGTCTTCACACATTAGGGTCATCTACATCAATAAATTTCTTTAGATTGTTCTATAATCTCTCTCTCTATGATCGTTTCTTGATTTCTAATCTCTTGTGTCTAGTTAGTTTGTTAGAAATTATAGCATTTGATGATGATGTATAATACTTAGAATTGTTAGAGTTTGTAATTGAACTAGAACCTATTGATGTGTTATGAACATCAACAAATAACTTGCAACTAGCTTTGTCCAAGTATTATCCTCTAACTGTGTAAACTGTTCATCAGTGGATAAAAGACAGACCAATGGAAATTATCATCTGATATTGTAAAATGTACATCAGAAGATAAATTAGAGGATAAATCATCAGAACAACCATCATAGGATAATCTGCAGTAGAGAAATTCTGTAGAAACATTAGAGGATATTCTGCAAAAATATGTTCATTCTGCAGGAACTGAATTTAAAGATTGAAGATTGTTGAACTGAACTCAGCTAAACTTAAAGATTGCTGTAGGAATTGACATACAGAGTTATTAGCAGACCACTAAGTCAAGATAGGGCTCTGAATTAAAATAAGGAAGCTGGTCCAGTAAGGAGAGATTGTGTAACAGAGATGATGCACAGAGATAACTCAAACAGAGATATAGCAAAGATGGCATGATACATAGATAGTGTAACAAGAGATTATGTAACTGAGATGCTATGCTGCAATTACCAAAGAGATTCAGAGTTATTTCTCATAAAGGTAAGCTCGAAGAAGAAGGTGAAGAAGGAAATAGATATAGATACAAAGTAGTGAAGAAATACATCTCATCTCCAACATCTCAACATCTCAGTATATCTATACACATCTCATATACATATCAAAAGAAAAATTGAGAGAAAGCAGTTGTATAAAGATATATAGAGTTAAATATAGAGAGAGATAACGAGAAGCAAGTTATTAGAACTTAAGAAGCTAGAAATCATTTTCTAGATTGCATTTGTTCTTCAAAACTAGAGTATTATAGTTGGTCTTCTTTGAACAGAGTTACTAAAAGCTGGTCATCTACACCAGTGAGCTTTTGTAATCTTTCTTTGATTAATAAAAGTTTAGAAGTATTTGTGATATGTTGTATTCTTTCAATTATGTATCTTTCAATACAGTATATGCACTGAGTTCACAAAGTTCGAAAGAATTTTGTGGTTTGTATTCAACCCCCCTTCTACAAACCATCTACTTTGGACAAACAATTGGTATCAATGTCTATTGATTAATACACCAATCAATAGATCAAAAGATGGTTGGTTCAGGCAAAGATGGAAATATGAAGGTAACTGACTTGACTATATCTTCTACTATGTCCTTATCTGAATACAAAGAAAGCCTAGCAGACATGAGTAAAGATATATACAATTTGAAAGCAACACTTAGGTGCTTAATAAAAGAAAATGCAAAAATTAAAGACTTTAATGAACTTTTAAAAAGTAGAAATTTCCTTCTTAGAGTCTAAACTAACTGATCCATCGGAGTTGTTGACGAGTGAAAGAATAAATCTTGTATTAAAGGAATTATCAATAGATTTATTTTCTATCGATTTTAATGGAGGTTCTTGGTTAGGGAGCGTTAAACAACCCGTGGTTACTTTGCTTGTGAATAAAGAGTTAAGAAGTTGCGGGCTTCAACGGTCATCGGGGATTACGGAAGGCGTCAGGGAATAGGGTAACACATCGGGGATTAAGGAAAGGAAGCTATCGGGGATTGCGCGGGTTTAAACAGTGCATCAGAGACTAGTCGGGGACTGAAGTACGCATCGGGGATTATAGTCTCTGATCAGTTATTTATACTGTCGGAGATTAAGACGTGTGAAGTACGCGCCAGGGATTAAGCGGGGACTAATGTTCTACGTCAGAGACTAAGACGTGTGATGGACGCGCCAGAGAATATAGTCTCCGATAATTGCTTCTTCTCGGTTTTGTTTTGGAGATTGTTTTCAATTTAAATTGGAATGTTTATTTTCCTTGTTAGATTAGATATCTTTCCATAATGGAATTCTTTCCATTGTAAATTCTTTCTAATTAGAACTAGGGTTTATTGATTATTCAACTTATAAATAGCTGTTCATAATGTATAGAAAGACAGACTTTGATTAATAAAAATTGTGTGAGTTTTTCTTACAGTTATCCGAAAGTTGGTGGTGATTCCTTTAGACTTTCACAACTGATTTGTTTTAGCTTGCGGGTGATTAATTTCTTTAAGCAAACTAAACAAATTGATCCTTTAGTGTCGATTTCTGGTGATTAATTTCTTTACGAAATCTTCCTAAAGTTATTTTTCGCAACCTGTATTTGATCTTAACGGGACCAAATACATCACTAACTGTTCCAGAACAACTAAGGAAAGAGTACAAAAAGTCATAAGATGAGCATATGCTAAAAAAATAGAGGAATGGTTAAGAGCACAACTAAAGAAAGAGCAGGACATCATCAAATAATGGGCCAACTCCTCTAAAATAGTAAAGGAGACAATACAAAAATATAACACTAGTCAAACTAAGGGACTAGATAATAATAAGGTCTAAGGTAAGAACCTAGTGATTGAGGAGCTTCCAATCACTGGAAGTAATGAAGTCAACACAAGTAGTAGGTTATCCACTGCACACATAATCAAATTTGTTCCATTAGTGGATAATTCTAAAACTGAGAATAAGATTTCCACTGCTCCTCTTGTCAATGTAAGTAAATCAGTGGCTAGCAATAAGACTATGCTAGGAAAGAAAAAGAAGAATATAGGACATCTAACCAACAAAGAATTAAATCCAAGGTTAGAACACCTATCTGTGGATAAAAAGAAGAAGAGAAAAAGGAATGGTAAAATGGGAATCAACAAATTTAACAATTATATCTCAATGCCTTATGCTCCTAGGAAGACGTCACAAATGTGGGAACACCAACCACCTTGTAATTAACTGCACTAAACTTCCTGAAAGAGATATTTCTATTGAAAACTTCTATCCACCACCTGTATGCATGATCTCACCTTAATTAATGTCTTATACTTATGGTGGTTACATTAGGCAACCTTGTCTTGCCTACAATGCATATACTAATTGTTATTATGCTTATCCTGATTATAATATGTATGCATATCCTAATTATAATCATTATAACATGCAAAATTATGATAATAACAATTTTAAAGAAAGAAAAAGATATCCTCAAAGATCTAGGGCTCAAACATATCCTCCTAAGAAAAAGTTGGACACTTCTACATCAACGAAAAAGGTGTAGAAGCAAGTAAATGTTAAAACTGAGCCTGTTATTAAATTTGTTAAATCAAAACCCAAACAGGCTAAATGTAACCTCTATATAGCCAATTTGGATTTATCCACTGATAGCTCAACTAAATGCTTTTATAGTAAAGCATCAGTGGATGAGAGTTGACTATGGCATAAGAAGCTTTTTCACCAGAGTTGGCTATCAACATTCTGGTGAAGAAAGGGCTAGTGACAAGAATTCCACAGTTACAATATTCTCAAGATTGATTGTGTGGATGATGTATTTGATCTGGTAGGACCAAACACAGGTTGCAGAAAATAACTTTAGGAAGACTCCGTAAAGAAATTAATCACCAGGAAATCAACACTAAAGGATCAATCTGTTTTAGTTGCCTAAAGAATTTAATCACCCACAAGCTAAAACAAATCAGGTTGTGTGAAAGTCTAAAGGAATTAACCACCAACTTTCGGATAATCGTAAGTAAAACTCACACAATTTTATTAATCAAGTCTCCCCTTCTATACATTACGAACAGCTATTTATAAGTTGAATAATCAATAAACCCTAATTCTAATTAGAAAGAATTTTCTATGGAAAGAATTCCATTATGGAAAGATATCTAATCTAACAAGGAAAATAAACATTCCAATTTAAATTGAAAACAATCTCCAAAACAAAACCGAGAAATAATAACTATCGGAGACTATAGTCTCTGATGACGTCACTAGTCTCCGATGACATCACTAGTCTCCGACGTGCGTCTTAGTCCCCGATACGTGTCTTAGTCCCTGGCGCGTCTAGCACACGTCTTAGTCCCCGACGCGGAACTTTAGTCCCCAACGTGTTTTCGTAATCCCTGATGCCTTCTATAGTCCCTGACGACCATTGAAGCCCGCAACTTCTTAACTCCTTATTCACAAGCAAAGTAACCACAGGTTGTTTAACACCCCCTAACCAAGAACCTCCATTAATATCGACAGAAAATAAATCTAAGGATAATTCTTTGGAAACAAGATTTCTTCTTTCCCTCGTCAACAACTCCGACGTATCAGTGGAGCCTGTCAAAAAGGAAAACAAAAAAAGGCATCTTTCAAGAGCCACCTAGCCACAAGCATCACAAGCCAAATCAATTAATGCATATGGATTCATTTGGACTACTCAATGTGATGACAATATCAAAGAAGAGGTATGCACTGGTAATAGTTGATGACTTTACCATATATTCATAGGTAAAATTTCTGCATGCAAAAGATAAAACTCCTCATATCATAATAAACCATATCAAGAAGATATAAACAAAATCTGAGTTGAGAGCAAGAGTTCTAAGAAGTGATAATGACACATAATTTAAGAATTTAAGAATGCTACAGTTGAAGAAATATGTGTACAAAAAGGAATCACTCATACTTTATCTGCTCCAAGAACTCCACAACAAAATGAAGTAGTTGAAAGAAAGAATAGAACTCTTATTGAAGTTGCAAGAACCATGCTTGTAGAAGCTCAACTTCCTATATATTTTTGGGCTGAAGCCATAAGCATTGCCTGTTTTACATAGAACAGAACCTTGATCAATAAGGCTCATGGAAAGACACCTTATGAGTTGATGATATGAAGAAAATTAAGCTTAAATTTTATTCATGTATTTGGTTGCAGAAGCTTTGTGTTGAGAAATCAAGATGAGAACTTAGGGAAGTTGAAGCTAAAGTAGATGAAGCAATATTCCTAGGTTACTCTTTATCAAACAAAGATTATAGAGTCTTCAACCTTAGAATCAGAGTTGTAATGGAATCTGTCCACGTGGCATTTGATGACAAGAAAGTCACAGGATTACATGATGAAGGATAGGATGAAGTTCTAAGGTTTGAAAATGAAGATGAGTCAGAGGATGATGAGATTGACTCATCGGATGATGAAGCTGGACCCCACGAATCTACCTTGTCAGTGGATAATTCAATATCTACTGAGGAAGCCTTATCAGAGGATACTGTATTAGTAGATAATCCACTATCAGTGGATGATGAATCAGAGGATATCTTAAACTCCAATTCAAAAATATCTACTAATTCAGGGGAAATTTTCATGAAGCTGAGAGCACTGAACACCATGGATGAAGTTACAATGATGAAGCTTCTTCTTTAAGAAGATTACTCCACAAATAAAGTGGACAAAAGATCATCCTATGGAGCAGATTATAGGAGATCCAACTAAAGGTGTGACAACAAGAAGTGCTACTTGGAATGAATGCCTATACCACAACTTTCTATCAAAGGTTGAACTTGAGAAGGTTGAGGAAGCATTACAAGATGCTGATTGGGTGATTGCTATGCAAGAGGAACTCAATTAGTTTGAAACAAGCAAAGTCTGGAAACTGATACCAAGGCCAAAGAACATATCCATAATTGGTGCCAAATGGATTTTCAGAAGTAAAATTTATGAAGCTGGTACATTCACAAGAAACAAGGTAAGACCGATGGAAAAAGGATACTCTCAAGAAGAAGGCATTGATTATGATGAAACCTTTGCACCACTAGCAAAACTTAAAACTATAAGATAATTTTTTGCCTATGCTACACATTCAAAGTTTAAAGTGTACTAGATAGATGTGAATAGCACTTTCCTGAATGGCAAACTTGCAGAAGAGGAATATGTAGAATAACCTCCTGGTTTTATTGATCATAAGTTTCCTAATCATGTTTTTAGGTTAGTCAAAGCACTATATAGACTGAAACAAGCACCTGGAGTCTGGTATTGATGTATTTGGTCCTGTTAAGATCAAATACAGGTTGCGGAAAATAA
>CM025784.1:19779154-19796858 GCA_014636745.2 Centella asiatica | reverse complement strand
TAATACAAGATTTATTCTTTCACTCGTCAACAACTCCGATGGATCAAAAGGAGTTCTCATTACATAAAAGAGAGAGATCAATCCAACAGATCATCAAACATCGAAGCACACAAATTGCTAGAGCAGCTTTGTAATATATGTTAGAGAGAAATATTTCAAAGAAAGATTAGAAGCTAGCGAGTGTGAATTTGAAACTGTAATTTTATTACAGATCTTGTAGCTGTTTAATCACATTTGTGATTATACAGATTTTTAGAAAAATATCAAGTTTTAATACAACTATTTTAACTTGAATCTCTGTGTTCATATTTTATAGTTTTTCTATTCATTGTAACTGTTTCCTATCAGGGCCAACTAAAGTTTAAAAAGAACAAAAAATTTGTAGTGTTTGCATTCATTCTCCACTTTTACAAAAACTTGAGCTTATATTGTTTTAACAGATAATCTAATAGAGATTACTATTATTTTTCTTATTTAATGATATACATTTTTGGATGATGTTACTTTTTTTTTTATCAATTAGTGACGGTGACCGAAGTTTGGTATAAATTTTTTGGAGTCGTCACACTAATAATTCATTTCTCAAATAAGAATGCAAAACCTTTAGAGGAGCTAAATGAAGACGATGGGAGTAGATACATAGATATTAAGTATAATTTTATTTCGTTCTTTTTGTTTCACAACTTATAAATAGTATTTTCAGATTATCATTAAGAAATACGATCGATAATATTTAAACTCTTAAATTAATAAAAACATTTACTTAGGCTGCGTTTGTTTTATTAAATGTATGCATTTAAATAGATTCATCGGATCTGAATTTAGTGAATCAGTTAACTATTTATATCTGACTATGAATATAAATTTAATTATATATTTAATATTTTATCTTAAATATCTAAATTAATATATTTTGTTATTTTATTTGATATTAATCTATTTAGTTTCAATTTTCCGACTTACTGAATTGAAATAAAATTGAATCTATTAATAAGTAATACGCTAAACAAACGATCTGAACGATATAAAATTTAAATATATTTAAATTCTTAATTTATTAATATATATTAAAAACTAAACAAATACAACTTTAATTTTATCAACCGAAGTAATTTTTATTAGGGCCTTATAAATTTATTTTGCACACTCCACGTTCGCTAGAAAAATCGGGAGCCAAAAAGTCTCCGAAGATAAATCAAATGGAAAAAGGGTCAGTCACCAATTCAGATATAAAAATGTTATACTTATGTGGTCCCACATTCATTTCTTTATAAAATGATCACCTACGCAGTTTCCTTGGTTAACCAAATCCAAGCCTCTCTCTTGACATCCAAATCTTCTACCCTTTTTCTTCTTCTTCTTCTTCTTCAGAGTTCTTATTGATCAGACAACTGAAGATGGCTGAGGTATTTTTCTTGATTTTCCGCTTTCTTATAGGATTTCATTACCGTCATCAGAATTTTGTCAATTAACTGTATATATACTCTTTATCTGGTTATTTACTGTGTAATTGTTTTCTGATAAGTTCGATAATTATACGGAAATTTTTCGAGGGTGTTTTGAAAACTCAAGGGTATTTTTCGTTTTCGAGGACTATAAATTCTTTTCTCCATTTTTGTCCTTTTTAATTTGAAAATTTTGTGTATTGTGTTTTTATCATGTCTGATTATGTGATACAGTTTTGAGCTTGTTCTAAGATGTAGGGCACGGTTTGTTTTTGAGTTATCTCGGGTGATCAAAGAATATTTTATGACCGGTAAATCGGTACTATTCTGATGACCGGTAATAAACTTTGGTATTGTGTTGACCAAAACTGTCGGTTTCATTTAATATTGTAAGCGGTAATGTTGGATATGTTTTGGTCTTTGGCGTTTGAGTGGTTATATAGATGTTTTATCTAATTGTCCTTAACTATAGCAAATGAAATATACTATTATTATGATTGTATTATACTAGTATATAATATATTAAAGTAATAATAATATTTTATTTTATATATAATATATAAATTATAGTTCTAGTACAAAATAAATATATATTTTCTTGTTTGTTTCTATCACATATATAGTGATATATATTATATTATGTATACTACTTTGCATAATATATAATGTATAATATATATATATATGTGTGTGTGTGTGTGTGTATACACACACATGTATATGTACATTACTATCCAATATTCCTATATATATTATTAAATATTATATATAATTTTTATGGATGCACATTATACATATATATAACATCATAATATTTAATAATTATTACTCTTGTATACACTACTAAATATATATATTTATATATTATATATAATAATAATGATAATAATAATTTATTAAATATTATATATTATATTATTTACTATGTACAATGTGTAATATATATTACAATATTAATAATATAATTATATATATACATGTAATTGTATTATATAATAATTATTATTATAATATTATATATATATATATATATATATATATATATATATATATATAGTACATTATATTACAATGTGAAGGGTACAAAGGTAATTCTACATATGACTTTGGTCATCCAAATCAATCATCATAACCACCACCCTAGATGACCACCTAAGTGGTCATCTTCCATAATATTACTGCTTATTCATTAAGTGGTTATGCAAGATGATTGGGTGAAACAAATACATCTATATCAGATAACTCTCAAGATTACTGGTAATCTGAGATGACCAATGAAGATGACTTCAAACAAACATGCCTTCATATCCATCTGGTGGTTTGGGTGAATAATGGGTGTGTTATCTCTCAATAGTTACATTTTCCAGTCTGCTACTATCTCTATTCCTAGTTAATTGCAAAATCTTAAACATGTATGCTATGATGAGACCTTATTATATTTTTAAACTAGCAAACTGAGTTTTGTACTTGGTCATACTTTTTGAGCAGTTTTCAATGGTGACATTTGCTATTATTGGAATCATATGGATGTGCATCAAAGTTGAATTTTAGATTTCTAATTTGACTTGGAAAACTTTGAATTATACTGACTTTTTGGGAACTCAGGACTGATTATATTCATCCACACATTCTAGGAAAATACATGGGATCCTTCGGTGTCTCAAACCTTAATATTCTGTTTATTTATTTATATATACTTTCTTAATTGTCAGTGCAACATTTAAAGTTCATTTAAAAAAAAAAAGTAGTTTGTGTGTGTTGGTGTCTGTGATTCTGCGGAGTTTATGTGGGGACGTTTAAGTGTTAGATGCTTGATTTTCTTATATTTCTCGGCATGCTATGCCACTATTTGAGATGGTGCTCCTTCACGTTTTGGAACTATACATCTCTCCGATACACTTTGTCTCCACATCTTTTGTTTTTTCTGTAACTTTATGATTGAAAACCTGTACTCTGTTTATGGCAGTAGATTTATGATTAACCAATTGCGACTAGATTTATGGCAGCAAGTGTTAGAATAGGAAGATGTTTCACCATTCAATAGCTGTTGTGTACTTTAACTGGATCTGGATATTCAGATTGTTGAATTAAAAAGAATATACAGATATACTCCTTTCATAACACAAGAACAGCCCTTCAGAAATAAATTTAAAAAAAACAAAAAATCTGATGTTAAGGATATATTTTCTTCAGTAATTCTACTGAAAATTAGTAAGTGGTCAGTTGAGTAATGGTGGCATGACGATGCAGTTATAATATTTATAATTTTATAGTATTTTTTTTTATATGACATCAAATTTTAAAATATCTTGTGTGGGTTAACTTTTTCCCTAATAGTGAGGACTACTTTTTGATGAATGGAAAGAGTAATAGGTTTCTAATACATTGATGTGAAGTGAAAATGAAGAGAAATGTAAGAGGACTACTATATTCTCTCATTTTTTCTTCCACAAGTACAATAACCTTTTTCATTTATTTTCTTTTCAATCCTTAAATGACCACAATCCACCTTAACATCCTTAATTCTGTCTCTCAAAATTTAGGCTTATTATGTTTCTTCAGCGTTGTAGGTCTCTCCTCTTTTGTGAGATTGACCCCAAATACCTAAAGTATTTTCTCTTAGGTATCTCTTGACCTAACATGTTCAGTAATTCTTGATATTCTCTTGTTGTCGCGAACTCATACTCCATATGCTCCGTCTTACTTCTACTTGGCTTAAATCCTCCTTTAGGCTCAGTGTGCTTCTTCATAATTCCAACTTAGAGTTAACACTGACCTAGTTTCATCAATAAGCACAATATTATTTGCGAATAACATACAGGGTATAAACCATGGAATCTAATGTTGGATATCGTTTTTTAGCTTATCTCTAACAAAGGAAAAAAGACGAGGGCTTAACACAGGACCTTCGTGTAAACCTACTGTCCATTCACACTACTGTCCCTTCATATGATGTTCCATTGCTAGCCTTTACACAAATAGTAACACCATTGTACATATCCTTCATAAAAAGCATACCTTGTAGGCGCATTTTTCTTCTCAGTGACCCACCAAAGGACATCTCTAAAATTTTAAGGGAATACTGAAGAACTATCCCACATAGGAAACAAAGCCTCCCAAAATAGCCATGGGTTTTGAGATCTGCTTTTTCTTAACCATGTAGCTGTTTTATATCATATTTAAGAAAAAAATCCTAATTCTGTGCTTGAATTGCATGAATTAAATATGAGATGGAATGGAGTAAAATTAAAAGAAATATGCTGAAAAGTGATGGTGGAAGGAGAGATGAGTAGGAATAAGAATGAGATGCAATAAAGGAAGAGAAATGGATTATTCCTTATGCTTTTTTCACGGAATGAAGTTGGGCCTGGTAGGAACTATTCACTTCACCATCCTCCACTAGCCCTTATTTCTCATATCTTCTTCCACCTTCACTCTTTATCATATTTCCTCTCATATTCCATTTAAGTATTGAACAAGCAGCTTAGAGAAATTGTCATGGCTTTCTATCTCTTCTTTCTTCCCTTGATTTTGTCCTACATCATTGATGTATATGATGATCCGAATTTCCTGGTACTTTTTTAATTTTGAATTTTCGACCAATTTCTTCCTGCCCTAATTATTTTCTATCTATCATCTCCTAATTTTGTCGAAGGTCGCTAGAGAGTTGACAATCACCATTCGAGTTTGATTAAGGCTTTGCGCGAGAAATCATATTCAACTATCCATATTGTGACAAAGCTGATAATGAAGTTGATGCACGCATTGAAGAGGACACATCAGTTGAAAACAAAAAGGATGAGCAAATTGAGGTTGTGCATAAGGCAGAAACCGAGCATATTGACTTAGTATATTCAAGAGATGCCTTTGAGGGCAAAACTTCATCACAAGACTTTCTAATGTTTCAACGATTTCCAAAAGTTGTGCTTATGAAGTTGGCATTTGAGAAGTTTGAGATCTATTAGAAGCATCTCCTCTCGTGGTTCTTGATTCTTAACTGGTTTGAGACTTGTGGACGAGTTCTTTCGGTGGGGAGAATTTCGCAGAGAAAATTATCAAACTAGTATTTGTTATTTCTTTTGTTTTACTGATTAGCAATAAATCTATTTGTTTTCAATTTGAGTTGTAGTATATTATTAGGAATATTCTGTTATAAGATTTTGGTTTTTATTACTCTTAGGGATTGTCATTAAATGTAGGAGAGACTTTTTAGGGATTTTAGTTGCATGTTAAGTTCTACGATGTCTATTTGAAGGATGTCGTTTGTATTCAGACAATACATGAATTGATATTATTGTGTTGTCGGATGTGCCCTAATTATCCCTCTTTGATCTCCTTTTTTCTTCCCGCAATTGATGTGGAGCAAATTATTAGAATGTTAATTGTTAATTTCACTTGTTTTACTGTTTAGGAATAAATTATAATTGTAAATAATTACAAGTAGTAGTATTATTTGCTATAAGAATATTCTAGAATATAGAATAATATCTTGATATTTATTAGTTAGTAGTAGAGGTTTATTAGGATTTGTAGAGAGATTTTAAGGATTTATCTTGTTCATTAAGTTTTGTAGTTTTATTTAAAGAGTTGTAATATAGTATTCCTAGCAGAATGAATAATATTATGGATAAGAGTTTTGAAAATCGTTAAGCTTGGGAGAGGCTTTTGGAGCTAAGTTTATCCCCTTTCCAACTCCTCTAACCTTAGTCCTACATCAGTTTGGTATCTGAGCCAAGGTTCTGATGACCATACGAGCTGCCCAACACCAACCACAAGTCCACAACTTCCTTTACTTGCGACCATTGAAAACCATCCCCTTCCCAAACCACATCCCTTAAATCTTAATCCTAGCCAGCTGCCGATATCCGATTGCTGTCAGATCGTCAGACCACCCTGTTTTCAGATCGTCTGACCACGTTAGACCACTGCTGTCATCGTCTAATCATCAAACCACTGCCCAAAGGAAAATATTTCTCCCACTGCTTCTTCATAAGGATGACCCCCAAGTTCCAGCTAAAATTTTCTCATATGCACCTATGCTCGACCTGATTAAATTAAAATTGCAATTAATGTAGATTGTCAGAGTAATTTAGGTTTTTGGTGAAACTGACAAATTTAGATGTGTTCCCATTAGAACAAGTAGTCGAGAATCCCTAGTCAAACAATACTACCATTATTATAGATGAGTCTTGACATGCTCCAATTAATTATGGACTTTTTATATCTAAGGTATAGTGTGGTATTGTTCCTATGAATGTTGGACATGTATTACATGGGAGGCCGTGGATGCATCAAACCAATGGGCTTCATGACGAAGTTGCCATTACTTGGGAGTTCTGAATGTAACCTAAAGAAAGATTTTCTTGACAACTTCTAGGCCGTATCAGAAATTTGTTGAAGCTCCACAAGTGATTCAAGAAGAAAATCAAGATGCAGGTCTTTGGACTTCAGTGGCCGCAAAAGAAGTGAAAATTGAGGATGTGACGAGGACTCAAAGCCATGAGTATAAAGAGGAAGATTACATAATAGAAGAACAAATTGAAGTTACATATTGATTTCATATCTTCAGTTAGTGCATTCAAGACTCGATGTTCTCGCTCTTTCTTGAGGCTAATTTATTTCCAAAGGTTGTGTTTCTTGGTTTGGCATGCAAGAAGTTAAAGTGCTATTTTCCGGTTCTCGTCTCGTGGTTTGTTGTTCTCAATTGGTTCAAAACTCGATGACGAATTTTTTCCGAATGATGTGGAGCAAGTTATTAGAGTGTTTAATTGGTAATTCATTTGTTTTATTGTTTAGGAATAAATTATTATTGTAAAAAATTAAGTAGTATTATTATTTGCTATTAGAATACTGTAGAATATAGAATAATATCTTGATATTTATATTTATTAGTAATATTTTATTAGTAGTAGAGGTATATTCGGATTCTTAGAGAGATTCTATGGATTTATCTTGTTCATTAAGGTTTTTATTTAAAGGGTTGTAATATACTATTTTCAGCAGAACGAATAATATTATGAATTGAGTTTTGAGAATTGTGAAGTTTGTGAGAGGCTCTTGGAGCCAAGTTTATCCCCTTTCCAACTCGTTTAATCGTTTTCCTGCATTATTAATTCCTTCCTACATCACCTTTTATCTGTCTTCATGTATTTCTGTTAACTTCTAGCTTTCCATACTCCTGACAGACTTCCTTCTTCATGGTATTTATCTAAGTATTTATCTAACTCTTTGGTTGTTACTGCAGACTGTTGTTCTCAAGGTTGGCATGTCATGCCAAGGCTGTGTTGGAGCAGTGAAGAGGGTTCTAGGCAAGATGGAAGGTTTGTCAAATTTACTTTAAATGATATTATTAGAGCATCATGTTTCTTGCATTCACTCTACTGCAAAGACCAACAAAACGCTATTCAGGAAGTCTTTTTTCTGTTTCTCTCCTATATATTATGGTAGAAATTGATTACAGATTTTTCAGATGGCCAGATGCTTTGGCGTGCTTATTCTTATGATTGTATAAACAAAAATGTTCCATTTGCATGCATGATGCATATGTTCGGAGTGAGCTAATTTTGTGTCCAGCTAAATGTGTTGAATTCTCCTTACCTGTATATAAGAATTGGATTTGGTAGTACTAGTTTGGAACCGGAGAATGCCTGCATCTATCCATCTTAATAGATAGATTGTGAATCATAACAGAAATTTACTAGTTTGATGAATCAATGGAATTTAGTTTGTACTCAACATAGAGTGACATTTTGGGTTGGATCTTCTGAGTTCTTTCTGATATTTCCTGTAGTCTCTAATAGTAAGCATATCTTATGGCTTATATCTGCTATTAAATGCAATAAAGTCTACATTCTCAGTTCAGTTAAAGTTTTTTGATCAGGTATCTATAATGTAATGTTTTTGTTAGATTGATATTTGTTGAACCATCATCAGGTGTAGAGTCGTTCGATATTGATATTGACCAACAGAAAGTTACTGTGAAAGGCAATGTGCAGCCGGATGCAGTTTTTCAGACTGTTGCAAAAACCGGGAAAAAAACAGAGTTCTGGGGATCAGAAGCAGCAGCAGCTGAACCCGAATCAAAGCCCACAGAAACCGTAGCTGTTGCATGATATACTATCTTGATATTTTTCTTTCTAAAATAAGTTCATGTGTCAGGAATTGGGTTTGTCTTGAATACAAACTGTTGTTTTAAAGGTTTTATATTACAGTCCATCTCGGCATAATGTGATTGCATCTTATTCTGTGTTTTGATAGTAAGTGTATTGTACTAAATGAAGTGAGTGTATTGCAATATTCTATATATTTACCCGCCTTTTATATGGCTTCTGTTGTGTTACCATTTACCGGTAATCAAGGGCGATCATGTAGAAGATTGTTAAGGTTTTGATTAGGTTCTCCAGTCTTACAGTTCTGCTCCAACTAGTGTGGTGCACGACCATTTTTAAATTAGTTTTTGAGTTCTTTAGTATTTATATCTTGTTAAAGAAAAAAATACGTATAGTGTAACATCCCATATTGAAAAGAGTGTAACCTTATAAGTCTAATAATTACTACTATGGATACATAAAATCATTATAGTTTTTGGACTTTGTTACAAATAATAACTTATAAATAGTAATTTGCAAACAGTAACTCATGGAGCAAGTAACATTATGTGTGGAGCAATATGGGGCTAGTAACATTATGTGTGGACCAATATGGGATTAGTAACATTATGTGTGCGCTTGGTCCACACTGGCTGGGTTAGATCATTGTCGTATGACAATCAAGTCATACCGGGGTTAGATCATTGTCGTATGACAATCAAGTCATAAGAGAAGGTAATTGTAACTTCTAAGGAAATTACTGAATGAGTTTATTGGCTTATAAGTCTAAAGATTATTAATCCATCTGTTTCAAAAATACAGATATCTTATTTTGTTTTAAAATTAGATATATAATTCTATTTTTAAACTATAGAAATTTATGAAATTCTTTAAATGTTATTTAACTATTTTATTATTTTAACTAACTTCATATATCATCTACCTTTTCTTTTTGGGTAAATTTTGGGCCAGTACATTGAAAAGTTCAAAATTTTCTAAAATTCTCATGTTTTAAAATAATTTTGCATAAATATTTTTTTTCTTCCGTAAATTACTATTTGTAAGTTATTATTTTCAAGTTGCTATTTTTTAGTATGTTTTCAATTTAATTTGTAAGTTACTATTTGCAAGTTACTATTTATAAGTTAATATATCTATAAAAATACACATGTAAGAAATATTGTCCTCAAAGTTATCGTTCTAAAAATGTATCTTTTATTGTCATTTTTAGATCACGCTTGCAGGTGTTTGTGACATTAGACTAGCGTTTCATGTAGAAGATACTTCATATGGCGACCACAATGTCTTTCCTTTTTTGCTTTGTGAATTGGTGGCTGAGCTTAATGAGTTCTCCTTTGACCCCAAATGAGTTTTTCGGTATCTAAGAAAATCTGATGGTAAAATCAGAATTTCTTAGGTTCCGTTTGAATGCATCGCAAGTAAAGGAAAAAGAACGAAAAAAGAACGGTATTTTCTTTTGTGTGTGTGGATGCATATAAGAAAACTATTAAAATATTAATTTAAACCAAAGAGAAAAGTCCTCTCAAAGAATTTCTTATTAACAAAAATATAAGAGCAAACATTGATATTTGGAACTTACCTCATATATTATATAAGCAGAAAATGATAAGAATACGTAAATTAAAATAAAATGAAAAGTTGATAAAAATAATAATCTAAGAATAAAATTATATTAATACGATGAAAATAAAATCTCTTTATATTACTACATTCTGGATTGTGATCCACAAGACATCTTGATTAACTATTATGAATTTGAGTATCATCAGGTATCAAAAGGAAAACAAGTTAATAAAAGTGGTAGAGGGATCTTTATAATTTTGTTCCCTCAACAACTCTCGGAGGGGTTGGACTAGATGCTATTTCTGAGCAAAAAATTGTGTTTGCTCAAAATTCTTATGATGCATAAGAGCCTTAGTTCAGATGATTTTAGAATTGACTTATGTACGGGTTCTTGGGATATTGTACGGCACTGGAGCTATTTCAATTTTTTTCTCAATTGGAGTACCTATTGGTGGGTTTAATGCAACATCCATGGCTTTATTTCCGAATTGCCCGATTCCTTCTGCTATGAATGATTTCAGGCTCATCTGTTGTTACTCTAAAATCCCTGCTTCTAGACAGAAAAGAGTGTTACCCTCGATTATTTCTCAATCACAGGTTGCTTTTGTTCCAGGAAGAAGCATTAGAGATAATATTCTTATTGCTTGGGAATAACCATATTAACCAGGGTCCTCTTAAGTGTGCATTTAAAATCAATTTGCAAAAGGCATTTGACACCTGACTTTCCCCCCAAATTTTACTTTTGGATTAAGAAATGCGTTACGACATCTGCATTTTCTGGTAAGGTTAATGGCGAACTCAGTGGCTTCTTCAGGAACCAAGGGTATTAGACAAGGTCATTCCTATCATCTTACTTATTTGTCTTGTGTAACACCCCGACCCAAGTACCAACAATAAACACTAGGGGTTCCAAGGGTGGTTTACAAAGTAAGGTAACGATAAACCTTTAAACATTACTAGATGAACATAATAATAAACCCTTGGTTTTAGAAAACTCCATTGACAATAATAAGAGGAAGAAGTAATAATATAATAAAGTTTAAAACTATGGGTTTGTAACAATGGTCACATTAGATATGATAAATGTCGACACTTGTTTTAAACTTTCGATACAATCCACAGGTGAAAACTGATTTCAAAACTATACATATAAAAAGTAAGATTGCTAGGAAGTGTTTCTAAATACACACTATAAAGGACAAACCTAGCTAAAGGTCCACCTCGATACAAAACTCCCAAAGATTAACCCAAAAGTACAACCCCATTCAAACTACTGGACGTGGACCTCTCCACAAGTCTTCAACCTAATGATTCATGAAAATAAAAGGGGTTAGCACAAAGTTAAGGGAAATATGACAAAAATGATATGAATATATGAATGAATATGAATGACAAGTAACATGCTATGATGTATTGATACAACATATATAAAAGAAATGATTGTAACCTAAGGGTACGATATTTATGTTCTCTACCATGAGTGCTATAATTAGGTCCTAGATGTAATGAAGCCATAAAACAATAATAATAATGAAACATCAGATATCATGTGATAGTACTATAGCAGTAAACAGTGATACTCTATCAATCACATATGACAATTAATCAAGACAGACTCTCAAATACATGAAGACAATAATCGATAATTTCACCGGCAACAATAATCATATGGCTACCAATCACTCATCACTTCAGGGTGGTAGCCATATCTTTGCTATAACCAAGATACATCCCGGGTTTTACTGTAGTAGTCAATCCCATATTATCATGTCCCAACATAATAAGCAAATGTATCATCTCGACGTAAGGCCGAGTCCCACTGGATATCTATCCAAATGACACCCGAGGAATCATAGCTTCCATCACTTATCAATTCCTCTCTAATTGACTAGTTTAACCATCCTTTGATCGGAGGGAGGAAGAGGATAGGTCTGAATACACTTAATCCGATGAAGCCTATTGCTACACCTAGACTAAGATCTTTGAGGTCCACCGCCCTTCAATACAATATGATTACATAAGTAGACAGAGTTTCATCCTATAAAAGGGATTCCACTTGCTACTTATGCGCCAATACCACTTTACACGCATGGCTTAGACTGAACAACAAGCACATTGCCTCCCTCTCTATCAAATTTTATTGGAAAGCCTTTGATATGCATTTAGGTCATCTCAATTTTGCTGATGACTTGCTCCTCTTTTGCCATGGGGACCCAAGCTCTGTTAGTTTTTTGAAGAATTTCCTTGATGAGTTTTATGCCCTCACAGGGCTGCATGTTAACAAAACAAGAGTTTATGCTTCCCTTGAAATGTTCCCGACTCTGACAAGAAATTGACATTCTCGGCTTCCCCCCTTGGATCTTTGCTGGTGAAATTTTTGGGAGTCCCTTGTGAGAATTATGCCTTAGAAGCTGATTTGAATAGCTGTTGAAGAGGTCAATGATTCTGCAGATAATGTTCTGATATGAAGACCAAGTCATCTGCTTAGTTGTTGCTATTTTTATGTTAGTTGTTGCTATAAATCAGGATTCCATGTTGACAGTAATGGTTCCTGATATTTTGCTTCTTTCTTTCCTTAATTTTCTGAAATTCAATTATGCTTTTCTGTATTTAAGTATTTTGACAGATGAATAAAAGTATACAGTTCACTATCCATTATTTATCTTCTTTATATTCCTTCAGATTGGTATCAGAGCCTCTCTTCTTGAGGGACTTGTGAGGATTTTGTGTGTAAACCCATCAAACAATGGATACTGGACAACCAAATTCAGAAACTTCATTTACTGCCATTGCACCACCTGTGTTCAATGGTGAGAATTATCAAGTTTGGGCTATTCGGATGGAAGCTTACCTAGATGCAATTGATCTCTGGGAGGCTGTAGAGGAAGACTACGAAGTTTTTCCATTGCCAGATGATCCAACAGTAGCTCAAATAAAAAATCACAAGGCAAGGAAGGCAAGAAAGTCCAAGGCTAAGGCATGTTTGTTTGCTGCTGTCTCACTTGAGATTTTCACCAGAATTATGACCTTGAAAACAACTTTTGAAATATTGAATTTTCTCAAGAAGGAGTATGAAGGGAATGAAAAGATCAAAGGGATGCAAGTGATGAATCTAGTTAGAGAATTTGAAATGCAGAAAATGAAGGAATTTGAAACTATCAAAGAGTATTCAGATAGACTTCTCAGCATAGTAAACAAGGTACGATTACTTGGTTCTGAATTTTCTGACATAAGAATTGTCCAAAAAATTCTTGTTACTATACCTGAAAGATTTGAAGCCACTATTGCTTCTTTGGAGAATGCTAAGTGTGGCGCCCCCGGAAATCCTCTGAGTCGGGTCTCGAGCATTGTCAACAATTTGGGCAACAGTCCTCGAGATCCCCAGGTTGGAACCCTGGGCTACACTAGAAAACTACAACACAATATCACATAACAGCAAAACAAACAACACAGCCAAGCATTTACAACACTCATGCGAGAAATATATTCTCAAATACATCATCTTACAAAATCTCAATGCTTGAAAATAAACAAGCTGCAGCGAAAACAAAACTTTAGATGGCCCATCTGGCCTTACAATCTAAACATTTCTATGATGGCCTCTCACTTCACTTTCCCTATAAATGCCATCCAAAGGAGAGATATCAAGAAGCTCTCACTATTCCATTCTCTCTTTTCCTTTATCAGGCGACTCGACCTTCTTGACATAACCTGAAAAACATTTCATAACATTCCACATGAGCCTTTACGCTCAGCAAGTATATATTCATAAACAAGAGGAACAGACAATTCAAAAGCTTTAATATTCTTTGAGGTTGGGCGAAACAATGCCAACACCTCGTGGTAATCAATAAACATGTATCATTTAGGGTATCCGAGTGATATCAAGGGTTAACCCTCTTTCAATAAATCATGATTCGCCCTATTTTCATCAAATAATGCATCACCTGACCGGACTGATCATTAACTGACTTCCTTTAACAATCAAATTTCATCCCAGCTGGTTAACCTGGTTGTTTGATCCATCATTTGACATACGTAGTCACTTGCAGAAAGCATTTGGTCTGCGAAAGGTCTGATTACCGACGCCTTGCCTCGGTCTATCATTCCCTATCATCATTGGTCAGAATACCAGGCGAAAGCATTCAACAGCCCTTTAACTTCCCATATGGAATATATCTTCTTGATAACATTTTCTCATTTTAAATTGACACGATCAACAATTAAAAGCAGCGACTACCAAACACATTGGCGTGCTCAACAGATAAAAGACAACTACCGATGATTTTTCTATATACCCATATGGAAGTTGCTCAGGTGTGCATACAAGTTCATGACTGCAACACCCTTGCCTCATCATCATCATCTTTTGGTGTGCTAGCGACTTTAAATAGCTAGCAATCACCTAAAAACATGTAGCTCAATCATTAACATCTTTTCACGTACATCGGATCAATGATTGTACGTTACTTAATCATAAAAGAGATCATCATCATGCATAAGCTTTAACATCATTCATTTATGTAAATCGAAATAATGATTCTACGTAATCAGTAAGGAAGAAAATGGAATGAGTATATACTTGCCTTGGTCCTTAGCTAAAATCACTATACTGGTTGCAAAAGGGTTCTGTAAAACATCATTGTTGGTATAACATGAGAATTCCATACTTAAAAGATGACCATTTAGATTAGAAAATGGTTATCAGGGCATGAGGTTGCTCGTCGGGAAAAATTTCACTTGTCAGAGACTAACAAATATCTCATCAGAGACTGATAATATCATCTTAACCCATCAGAGACTAAGGACATCATTAGAGACTATTTAACCCATAAGAGACTGATGACGTCATCTTAACTCATCAGAGACTAAGGCTGACGTCATCATCAGAGACTAATTAACTCATAAGAGACTGATGACGTCATCTTAACCCATCGGAGACTAAGGCTGACGTCATCATCAGTGACTAATTAACTCATAAGAGACTGATGTCGTCATCTTAACCCATTGGAGACTAAGGCTGGCGTCATCATCAGAGACTAGTTAACTCATAAGAGACTGATGACGTCATCTTAACCCATTGGAGACTAAGGCTGACGTCATCATCAGAGACTAATTAACTTATAAGAGACTGATGACGTCATCTTAACCCATTGGAGACTAAGGTTGACGTCATCATCAGAGACTAATTAACTCATAAGAGACTGATGACGTCATCTTAACTCATCGGAGACTAAGGCTGATGTCATCATCAGAAACTAACATTAACTCATCAGAGACTAGTGTTATCTCATCAGAGACTAACATCAGAGCTTGTCTCCATTTCAATGGAAGGCCTTACAATAATAAACTCAACCTAGGATACCTCATGAACATGAATATGTAAAAGAACGCAGGTTTTTTTTCAAAGCTTTATTCTTCCTCGAAAACCTAGTATGCATGGCTAATACTCTCGGATGACATGCAAAAAGAAACAATCAGAGGAGAACTTAGGATTCTTACCTCTAGGGTTGACGAAAGAAATCAAAGCCTGTTTGAAAGTAATCGTCCAGAAGAGAGAACTTGAAATTTTGTGGAGATGGTAGGAGAAAATCTTTAGAAAAGAGACTGAAATGTTCCTCCGAATGAGGTATTTATAGTAGGCTAAGATTAAGCCTTAGAATAGAATCATTGGTTAATAAAATGGCTACTCATCATGATTCTTAGCAGCTAAGCATGTGTAATAAGCCTACTGTCCTTCATGCAAATAAGCCAGCTACTAAAGCAGCTTACTAATCTGATTAATATACGTAGGCAATAATGTCATCATACTTAAACTCTTAAGTCCTTCAGGGGACTTAACCACTAAACATAAAGCTTCTTTTAAGTACTTACGAACGGTACCACACATATAAACATCATTTGCTTATTCTTGGAACCAACATCCAAACAAATATAACCCCTTTAATGGGTCCAAAAATATTTAGACATCCAAAAACGTCATATATTATCAATACTCGTTAATAATCAAAAAAATAATACGAGTAAATAAATTATTTATAGATAAACAATTTTCTGGGTCGTTACATTCTCCCCTCCTTACAATAAGTTTCGTCCTCGAAATTTTACTGGTGAAACAGTTGAGGGTACTTTTGCATCATCATTTCTTCTAGTTCCCATGTTGCTTCTTCAACATTGTGGTTTCTCCACAAAACTTTTACAAATGCAATCTCTTTATTTTTCAAAACCTTTACTTGGCGATCCAAAATTTGTATTGGCGTTTCTTTATAATGCAAACTTGGTTGTAGCTCAATGGGCTGGTAGTCAATAATGCCAGAATGATTCTCTCTATAAGGTTGTAGCATGGAGACATGGAAAACATCATGAACATGTCCTAGAGCTGGGGGTAGTGCTCGTTGATAAGCTACTTTGCCAATGCGGCGGAATACTTCAAAAGGTCCAATAAAACTAGGACTTAGCTTCCCTTTTCGTCCGAAGCGCAACATGCCCTTCCAAGGTGAGATCTTAAGCAACACATAACCTCCTACTTTTAGTGTTTGATCTTTTCGGTGTTGGTTTGCATATTGCTCTTGTTGATCTTGAGTTGCTTTTATTTTAGCTCGGATCGTCCAGATTGCATTCTCAGTTTGTTGGACTATCTCTGGTCCCTCTAGCTTCCTTTCTCCAACTTCATTCCAATACAATGTTGTTCTGCACTTTCTTCCATACAAAGCTTCAAATGGAGCCATTCCTATGCTTGTATGATAACTATTATTATAAGCAAACTCGACGAGTGGTAGATGTTCATCCCATCGTCCTCCAAAATCCAAAGAACATGCTTTCAGCATATCTTTTAAGGTTTGGATTGTTTTTTCGGATTGTTAGTCAGTCTGCGGGTGGAAGGCAGTACTCATGTCCAATCTTGTTCCTAAATACTCTTGAAAGCTTCGCCAGAACCTAGACGTGAAACGAGGATCACGATCAGATACAATTGAAACTGGCACTCCATGACGACTAAGGATTTCTTTTACATATAATCTGACTAATTGGTCCATTTTATAGGTATCCTTAATAGGTAGGAAATGTGCTGATTTGGTCAATCTGTCCACTACTACCCAGATTGTATTTAATCCCTTTTGAGTTACTGGTAATTCAATCACAAAATCCATTGTGATATATTCCCATTTCCATTCTGGGATATCCAAAGATTGCAACAAACCACTAGGCTTTTGGTTTTCTGCTTTAACTTGTTGACAAGTAAGACATGTATTTACCCATCCAACAATTTCCTTTTTCATGTTAGGCCACCAAAACTTTTATTTCAAATCTTGATACATCTTTGTTCCACCTGGTTATATCGAGAACTTAGAGTTGTGATCCAGATTCTATTTTCAAATCTCATCAATCCATCATCATGAATTCGACATTTTCCCTTCTCCCCTTTTAACAAATTTTCTCTATCTTCCACATACTCTTCTTGAGTTTCAATGTGAGAAGGGATTCAATGTCACCTTCAAAGAAGATCAATGCTTGGTGTGTGACAAAGAATCTGATAATGTGTTATTGACAGGGAAAAGAAAAGGAAATTTGTATGTTGCAAATCTTATT
>CM025784.1:19765833-19779144 GCA_014636745.2 Centella asiatica | reverse complement strand
TTTACAGTTGCTGGACATGGATTTATTTGGTCAAGTGAATGTGTTGTCAATCTTAAGAAATAGATATGCTTTGGCTATTGTGGATGATCACACGAGGTATACTTCGGTAAAATTCCTCTACACAAAATGATGTGGGCATAAAACGCAATGAAACAGATTTATCTTCAGAGACGGTGCATGGATCAAATGGTAATGGTGAGTTAAGGCTTAGGGATCCTATTACTAGGTCCAAGACTACGAAGTTTGTAGCAAGCTTGTCTAATGCAGCAGGTTTGGGAATTGAAGAGTTTAAAGCCTTGGGTTTGTGTTTGGAGCATTATAAAGAGGGAATAGAAACTTGGACTTGGCCTAATATGCATTGTGCTCAATTGGGTGATAATTTTGATGCAGTTGTGAATTTGATTAGCCTAGCAACTAATTTGCCCATCGGGGATTAATTTGCCCATCGGGGATTAATTTAACCGGGAATTAATTTACCCATCGGGGATTAATTTGCCCATCGGGGATTAATTTAACCCATCGGAGATTAATTTGCCCATCGGGGATTAATTTAACCCTTCGGGGATTAATTTAACCATCGGAGATTAATCGCGTTTTGCCTGCAAGAGACTATTTTTCGGATTTGGACTGCAGCATGTTAACTTAGTTTATTTATTTTAGTAATTGTTTCCTAGTCGAAATAGGTTTGTTCTCTTGCCATAGTTGGATTAGATTTCTTTCTAATATGTTATTCTTTCCATGTAAGGTTAGGAATTTAACAGCTTATATATAGCTGTTTGTAAATATATTTGGGGGGTTGATATCGGATTAATAAAATTCAGAGTATTCTGTAATTTTTCTTATTGTTTGTGTGATATAAACAAGAACCTATTCGTGAGATTCGAATAGCCTTGAACGTGTGATTCGTTCAGGAACCCTAAATTAGCTTATTGTGCGTATATCAATAGGTTGATTTAGTTATCCAAGGTTGTAGGCTTAAACTCCCTACATCATATTGGTATCAGAGCTTTGGCGTTAGGAGTAAGAAATCAAGGACGTGTGATTCATTCTTGTTTTCTAGTTCTTACGTTATAATTATTTGATGTCTGATTCAAGTGGACACGATAATATTGGGGAGACGGGATTACATCGCGGTGCAACTCTACAGGATGCGAAGATCCAACGCTTGCAAAATCAATATGCAACAATGACCACTCAACTGGATCGGTTAGAGGAGATGATGGCCAGATTGTTGGGACATAACAATGGTCATGATCGAGAAGCTGAAGGTCCAGAACAAGAGTTGGAAATTAATGTTCGTAACGATCCACCTAATGATCGTGAAGAACGTTCCAATATTAAGCTAAAAGTTTCTCCTTTCACTGGGAGTAGTGATCCTGAAGAATTCCTGGAATGGGTTCAGAAAGTTGAAAAGATCTTTGAATTTCAAAACCATTTAGAGGAAAGAAAGTGCAAACTAGCAGCTTTGGAATTCTCGAAGTATGCTAGTCTTTGGTGGGATAACCTAGTAGTACAGAGAAGGCGAGATGGTGACGAACCCATCCGTAGTTGGCGTGTGATGAAGAACCTCATGAGAAAAAGGTTCGTTCCTGATTATTACAAGCAGGAACTATATTTACATCTACAGACACTTCGACAGGGGGCCATGAGTGTTGAAGATTATGTGAAGGAATTTGAATCCCTGAAATTACGATGTGAATTGGTGGAACCTGAAGAGCAAGCTATTGCTCGTTTCTTAAAGGGCTTGCACAGAGAAATAGCAGATACAGTTGAGCTTGCACCGTACATATTCTTTGATGACGTTGTCAAACTCGCTGTAAAAGTGGAAAGGCAACGTAAAGCTAATGCAAACAGATCTTATGCGAAGCCAAATAAAACCACTAGCTCTTGGAAGACGGATGACAGAAAAATTGAACCAAGTGGCTCCAAAAATAAAGGCAAAGAGAAGATGGAAAAACCAAAGAAGGACTTGAGTAATATCACATGTTACAAGTGTAAGGGGTTAGGCCATTATGCTGTGGATTGTCCTAACAAGAAGACCTTCACGATACAGGAAGTACGGGAAGCATTTGCAATGGAGACCGCCTATGTGAGTGCTTCTGAATCTGAGGAGGAGTATAATAATGAATGCAAAGATCAAGAAGTGGAATGTGACTATGGTGAACTACTGGTATTAAGGCGCCTGCTTAATGCTAAAGTAGTAGATGAAACTGATCAACGCGAAACGATATTCCAAACAAGGTGCACTGTGATGAAAAAGGTGTGCAACTTGCTCATCGATGGAGGAAGTAGTACGAATGTGGTGTCAAGTGAGGTCGTGGAGAAGCTACAACTAAAGACGATGAAGCATCCTAGTCCATACAAGCTTCAATGGATTAATCAAGACAACGCGGTGAGTGTAGATAAGCAAGTCTTGATTTCCTTTTCAGTAGGAGGTGTGTACAAAGACAAAGTGTTGTTTGATGTAGTGCCACAGATGGATGCTTGTCATATGCTATTGGGAAGGCCTTGGCAGTTTGATTGTCATGTTATTCATGATGGAAAACATAATACTTATGCTTTTCACAAGGAGGGCCAAAATATAGTCTTAAAACCTATGACTCCTAAACAAATTTTGGATGATCGAAAGGAAAGGGCTAAGGTGAATAAAGCGTCCAAGGTAAAAGGAGCAAAAGAATCCTTTTTGGCCAGTAGGCGTGAGGTGGAAGATACCCTGCGAGACGGTGGAGCTATTTTGGTATTGTTGGCACGAGAAGTGATGAATCTGAGTTCATTGATTATCAACCCTCAAATTCAGAAACTACTCGAAGAATTTCAAACATTGTTTCCTGATGAATTGCCTAAAGGATTACCACCAGTCCGAGGGATAGAGCATCAGATTGATTTAATACCGGGAGCATCCTTACCAAACCGAGCAGCCTATAGATGCAATCCGGAAGAAGCAAAGGAGTTGAAAAGACAAGTTGATGAACTGATCGAGAGGGGCTATGTTAGAGAATCTATGAGTCCGTGTTCAGTGCCAGCATTATTAGTACCAAAAAAGGATGGATCAATGAGGATGTGTGTTGATAGCCGTGCAATCAACAAAATAACGGTTAAATATCGTTATCCAATTCCTAGGCTCGACGATATGTTGGACGAGCTGCATGGTGCTGTAGTGTTCTCGAAGGTTGACTTGAAGAGCGGATATCATCAGATTCGTATGCGAGAAGGAGATGAATGGAAAACTGCATTCAAGATTAAACATGGACTGTATGAGTGGATGGTCATGCCGTTTGGATTATCCAACGCACCAAGTACCTTTATGAGGCTTATGAACCATGTTCTGCGTAGGCTCATTGGGAAGTTTGTCGTAGTGTATTTTGACGATATCTTGGTGTATAGCAAGAACATGGACGATCACTTAATGCACATGCGTGAAGTATTTGTTGTTCTAAGCGAAAATCAGTTGTTCGCTAATGTAAAGAAAAGCGTATTCGCCCAAGACAAGTTAATATTCCTAGGATACGTTGTGTCCAAGAATGGAATAGAAGTGGATAAGGAGAAGGTAAGAGCAATACAAGAATGGCCAGAACCGAAATCAGTAAGTGACATAAGGAGCTTTCATGGTTTGGCGTCATTCTATCGGCGATTTGTCAAGAACTTTAGCACGATTGCATCACCTATGCTTGAGTGTCTAAAGAAAGGAGGTGAGTTTAGGTGGACTAAAGCAGCCCAAGAAAGTTTTGAATTATTGAAGCAGAAGTTGTGTGACACGCCTGTGTTGACATTACCAAACTTCAACGGCACTTTTGAGCTAGATTGCGATGCAAGTGGCGTTGGGATAGGGGCTGTTTTAATGCAGGAGGGCAAACCAGTTGCCTATTTCAGTGAAAAGTTAAGTGGGGCAAGTTTGAATTACTCAACATATGAAAAGGAGTTTTATGCATTGATTCGGGCTTTGGAAACATGGCAACATTATCTTTTGCCCAAGGAGTTTGTGATACATACTGATCATGAATCCCTGAAGCACATCAGAGGGTAAGGCAAACTGAATCGAAGACAAGCCAAGTGGGTTGAATTCCTAGAAACTTTTCCATACGTGATCAAGTACAAACAAGGAAAAGGGAATGTTGTAGCTGATGCACTTTCAAGGAGATATACTCTGTTATCTCTACTTAACTCGCGCTTGTTGGGATTTGACTTGATCAAGGAACAATATGTGCATGATCCTTTCTTTGTCAAAGTGATAGAAGATTGTGGAAAGGGTGCGAATGGACAATTTTTCATGCATAATGGATTCCTTTTTAAAGGAAAGCGAGTTTGTATACCAAATTCATCCTTACGTGAGCTGTTAGTGAGAGAAGCACATGGAGGGGGACTTGCTGGTCATTTTGGCGAGGGAAAAACATTGGAGTCCTTGAAGGAACACTTCTATTGGCCCAGCATGGATCGTGATGTGCATCGGGTGATAGAAAGATGTGTTACATGCAAGAAAGCAAAAGCACATCAACAACCACATGGTCCGTATATGCCTTTGCCAGTTCCAAATCATCCTTGGGTTGATTTAAGCATGGACTTTGTGTTGGGATTGTGATGTGGGCAAAAATGATAAGGAATCAGATGGGGGTCAAGAGCTCAGATTACGAGGTCCAGCTACTAGATCAAGGACTAAAAAGATGATTGCTGGGAATTTGTCAAATGCAACGGGTTTAAAGGCTGAAGAATTGAAGGCGTCGGGGTTAATTCTGGTGAATTATGATGAAGGTATTGAAACGTGGGAATGTGATCCATTGGAGTTGTTGACAAGTGAAAGAATAAATATCATTTTAAAAGAACTATCCATGGACTTATTTTCTATTGATATTAATGGAGGTTCTTGGTTAGGGGCTGCTAAACAACCTGTAGTTACTTTGCTTGTGAATAAGGAGATAAGCAGTTGCGGGCTTAAAAAGGCATCAGGGATTACGGACTGAACCAGGGATTACGGACATCGGGGATTAAAGTAACACATCGGGGATTAAGGAAGCTATCGGGGATTGCGCGGGTTTAAACGGTGCATCAGGGACTAGTCGGGGACTGAAGTACGCATCGGGGATTATAGTCTCTGATCAGTTATTTATACTGTCGGGGATTATAGTCTCTGATCAGGCAATTTAGCAGTTTTAATCCATCCGGTTTAAAGTTCAATAGTTTATTAATATTTGTTTCCTTATAGAATTATAAAATTTATTGGGTGCTGATTTCACTAGGGCAGTTCATGCCTTCTTCCACTCTGGGAAGCTTCTCAAAGAGATTAACCATGCAGCCATCACGCTGGTCCCTAAGGTTAAAAATCCTACAACGATGGGGGATTTTCGTCCTATTTCATGCTGCTCTACAGTTTACAAATGCATAGCAAAGATTCTTGCCAACCGTCTTAAGAAAACTCTTCCCTTCATTATTTCTAACCGTCAATCTGCTTTTATCCATGGAAGGAGCATAGGTGATAATATTCTACTGGCTCAAGAACTTTTACATAACTATCATAGAGCTGGAGGCCCTCCCCGTTGTGCCATAAAAATTGACATAAGTAAGGCTTTTGATTCAGTCAATTGGGAGTTTGTTATTGCTGTTATGAGATTTATGGGGTTCCCAGAGCAATTTATCAGATGGGTTAAAGAATGCGTCACTACTGCCAAATACTCGGTTAAAGTTAATGGAGAGCTCTGTGGTTATTTTGATGGCAAGAAGGGTCTTCGTCAAGGTGACCCTCTATCGCCTTATCTGTTTGTTATTGCTATGGAAGTCCTCAGTGCTAAGTTGGATACTGTTAGCCAAAACCCCTCTTTCAAGTTCCACTGGAAAACAGAAAGAGGCTCCCTTACCCATCTAGCATTTGCTGATGATCTAATTCTATTCTCTTATGGGGACATATCCTCTATAAATCTCCTTCTTAATGGTTTAGCAGATTTTTCAAATCTTTCGGGGCTGACCATTAATTTCCAGAAAAGCAACTGTTTTTTGGCGAATGTGTGTGATGAAGTTAAAACCTTGATTGTTGATCGTTGTGGTTTTCCCTTAGGCTCGCTCCCAGTAAGGTTTCTAGGGGTTCCTCTTATTTCCTCTAGGCTCTCCTCTCTAGATTGCAAACCTCTGATTGATAAGATCACTGATCGCATTAGCTCTTGGGCCAATCAATACCTGTCTTACGCAGGCAGGATCCAACTCATCAAATCCATACTCTTTGCCATTCAAGCTTTTTGGACTTCCCATTTCATTTTACCCAGTGCAGTCTCCAAAAAGATCACTCAAATCTTTACTCACTTTTTATGGAAAGGTTCTTCTCTTGACAAGCATGGTTGCAAAGTCTCTTGGAAGCATGTTGCTCTCCCGAGACGAGAAGGAGGGCTTGGAATCAAACAAGTAGAAGATTGGAATAAGGCACAAATCCTTCGCAGGCTGCTGCAGATTTTAGATTGGAACTGTTCCTCCCCTTGGGTCTCTTGGATCCGGAACTACAAGCTTACCCGATATGGTTTCTGGACTGTCCCTATTTCCCAAGACTCCTCGTGGGCCTGGAGGAAGATTCTCCATCTCAGAGATCTAGCTCTTGAATTCATCACTTACAAAGTTGGAAATGGTTGTAATTTCTTCACCTGGCAAGATCCGTGGGTTTCCTCACGACCGCTGGCCAATAGACCCGATATGCCCATCATATCAAATGCAAACAGCAGCTTTTTCTCTAAACTTAGCTCCTATATTTCAGGTGACTCTTGGTGCCTGCCTACCTCAAACTTTACTCTCCTTATTGACCTCAGAGCCTCTACTGCTCAGATCCCTATTAATTCCAGTGGCCAAGACTCGATTCTCTGGCAAGGTGCTGACATAACTAAAATCTCCTTACGTACCATCTGGAACTCAATTCGGAAGAAATACCCCCCTTCACCCTGGTGCAGTATTCTTTGGAATCCAGTTTCGGTCCCTAGAATGTCTTTCTTTACTTGGCTAGCTACCCTTAACAAAATCCTTCCCAAATTAGTAGCCCCTTGCCAATTTTGTGAGGAACAAGAAGAATCTACTACTCACCTTTTCTTTGATTGCAGGTTTAGTTCGGTTATATTAGCTGAAGTAATGGGTGCTGCAGGTTGGGTTGGTAAGCTGGTTTCCTTTAACCACTACATTGCTCAACTGGACAATACTAATCTCACAGTGGGGGCAAAGCTCATCAGCCATTTATGCCTTGTAACTATAATATACAAAGTGTGGCTTGAAAGAAATCATAGAAAGCACGGAGGTCAAGGGCATACTGCACACTATGTTGCTCAGGATTGTATTTCCACAGTTAAGTTCAAGTTGCACAGCTGGAAAGGCCTTCCCAAAACGCTACATTTGCACCCTAATCTTGCAAATTGGAAATTACTTTAATTCTATTAGTTATAGAATGTTGTTACACTGATGTTGTTTCGATGCTTTGTTGCTGTTACCCTGAAAGTGCCTCTATGTTGTTGTTGAAATTGTTCGTTCTTAGCAGTTTTTGCCTCATTTTGATTGCTGCAATGTAGTGTTTTTGAAATTTGCTGCTGCTGTCGTAGAAATTGCTGCTGCTGGTCTACTGCTGCAGTGATGTAATGTTGGATCTGCTGCAGATTCTTGTTTCTGTGTTCAGCTGCAATTTGCTGCTGCGTAGTTTATGATCCTTTTGCTTGCTGCAATGATTTTTCTGCTGTAGATTGATGGTTCTGTTTTCTGTTGCTTCTTACATCTGCGCAGTTTATGCTGCTTGTTGTAGTGATGTCTGTTGCTGCTGCCTTCCAAATTTAGTGTATTCTCTGCTGAGTTTAGTGAATCTGCTTCTGCTGTTGGCAGCAGTTTCAATGCCGCAGTGTTAGTTATTTGCTGCAGCTGAAGTGGTTTTTGCTTATACTGCTGATGTTTGGTGTTTGTTGGTGCTTGTTGCTGTGGAGGTGTTGCTGTCCGATCTGCGCAATTCCTGCTCCATTTTGGTTGCTGCAGTGGTGTTGCATCTGTCTCTTCTGCTGCTGTAATGTTGTTGGTTTTGCTGCTCTGCATTGGTAATGGTGTTGTTTCTGTGTTTCCTTGTTGCTGCAGTGATGTTGCCTCTATGCTATAGTGATGACATCATGATAGGTTTTGAAATCTTGCTTAGTGTTGTTCTAGCTGTTGTGGTTTTCAGCGGTTGTCTTTCCAGGCTTTTTGTTATTTAGGTGGCGATTTAGCTTGCTCTGTTTCTGTTTAGGTTGCTACTTTCCTGTTTGGGTTTGTTTCCCTGGCTAGCGTTCTGTGCTAGTAGGCCGGGGGGTATGCCCCTCGTTAGTTCTGTATCTTCTTTTTCTTTTATAGCATTTCCAATTTAACAAAAAAAAAAAAAAAAAAAAAAAGTAGATTTCTTCCCAATGTGGAATTTTTACCATATGAGAATTAGGGTTATTGAAGTATAAATAGTTAATTGTAATGGAGAAAACGGCAGACTTTGATTAAAAAAACTTGTGTGAGTTTTTACTTACGTTTATCCGAAAGTTAGTGGTTAATTCCTTTATACTTTCACAACTGATTTGTTTTAGCTTGCGGGTGATTAATTTCTTTAAGCAAACTGAACAAATTGATCCTTTAGTGTTGATTTCTGGTGATTAATTTCTTACGAAATCTTCCTAAGTTATTTTCCGCAACCCGTATTTGATCTTAACAAGACCAAATACATCATCTTGGTATCAGAGCTTTTGGTGGACGGATTGTCTTGATTCATTCGAACAAACTCAAATACAATGGCTGGAGAAGAAGAACAGATTATTCCGCGAGGGCTTACCATGGAGCAAGCACAAAACTTGCGACGTGATAGGCAAATCAACGACCTAACCGAAAAGATGAACGAGATTTTGGCTAGATTGGATCGTAGAAATCCTTCTACGAGTCCAAACAGAAGTACGAGATCTGTTCGCACTTCAGATTCAGAAGAAGAAGAAGTGGCCAGACCAGTACCTAGGAGGCATGGAGACAATACTGACGACGATAAGGGTCTGAGGTTAGATATTCCAGATTTTGATGGCAGTATGAAGCCTGAGAAATTCTTGGAATGGCTGCAACGTATTGAGAGAGTCTTTGAATATAAGGACTATGACGACCACAAAAGATTTAAAGTGGCTGTGCTAAAGTTCACAGGTTATGCAAATTTGTGGTACGAAAACTTGAAGAACAAAAGAAGAAGAGAAGGCAAGCCACGCATTGGGTCTTGGGAAGCTTTGAAAAGAAGGATGAAAAAACGTTTCCTACCCACGGATTACATGCAAGATGTGTTTTTAAAACTGCAAAGTTTCAGACAAGGGGCACTGCCGGTAGGAGAATACACGGTGGAATTTGAGAAACTCGCCATGTTGTGCGATCTTGAAGAAAGGGCGGAGCACAAGATCGCTCGTTTCTTAACCGGACTGAACAACAATATTGCCGAAAGGGTGGAATTACAACCCTATTGGTCTTTTGAAGAAGTATGCAAGGTGGCCATGAGAGCTGAAAAATACGCGAAGGCCAAGGTCACTAATTATGTGCGACCAGCAAACAAACCGCTGGAAAGAGGTAGAGTAGAAAGGAGGAACGAGGCACCACCTGCGCCAAAATTCACTCCTACCTTTGACAAATTCAAGAAGGACAAAGAAAAGGCTTCCACTCCACTGGTAGCGGAGGACAGACGAATTTGTTTCAAGTGTAAAGGCTATGGACACATGCAGCGTGATTGTCCTAGCAATAGAGTGATGACTCTCCGTGATGTTGAAGAAATTGAGGCATCCTATGCTTCGAGTGAGAGAGAAACACTTGAAGAAGAGGAGTCGAATAACTGTAGAGAAGTTGAAGCTGATTTTGAGGCTGATTCTGAGGAAGAGCCTGAGACGCATGGCTCACAATTGATAGTCCGAAGGTTATTGCAAGCCAAACCAGTTCCATTGGAAGCTGACCAACGGGATAAAATATTCATGACCAGAGTACTGGTGAGGGATAAACTGTGTAATTTAATAATTGACACGGGCAGCTGCACCAATGTGGTTTCTACTACGCTGATTGATAAACTAAATTGGCCGACAACACCCCATCCTAAACCGTATAAATTGCATTGGTTGAGTGATGGAGGAGAAGTCAAGGTAACCAAGCAAGCGCTGATTTCGTTTGAGATTGGCAAGTTCAGAGATCAGGTACTATGTGACGTTTGTGTCATGGATGCATGCCACATACTGTTGGGGAGACCGTATGACAGGTTCGTTAAGTATGATGGCAGAACAAATGTATACATTGCCAAGGTAGGCAATAAGAAGACGGCCCTAAAACCTTTATCCTCTCTTGGCGTACGCAAGGAGAGTTTAATGATGACGGAGAAACAATTCCAGACTGAATTGGAACGAGGAGGTCAGGGCTACTTGTTGATTGCTGTTGGTTTTCAATCGGAACAGAAGCTAGAAGAACCAAACAAAGACATGGAGAAATTGTTGGTAGAATTCCAGGATGTATTTCCTGAAGACTTACCCCCAGGTCTACCGCCTATCAGGGGAATTGAGCATCAAATTGACTTAGTTCCAGGAGCATCTTTACCGAACAAGGCAGCTTACAGATGTAACCCACAGGAGGCTCAAGAGATACAGAGACAGATTGAGGAATTAATGGAGCGAGGGTACGTAAGGGAAAGCATGAGTCCTTGTGCTGTACCAACTTTGGTGGTACCAAAGAAGGATGGAACATGGAGAATGTGCATTGATAGTAGAGCAGTAAATAACATTACTATCAAGTACAGATTTCCAATCCCGAGACTAGATGATCTATTAGATGAACTGCATGGTTCAACAGTATTTTCCAAAATAGATCTTCACAGTGGATACCATCAGATTCGGATGAGGGAAGGCGACGAATGGAAGACAGCCTTCAAAACAAAAATAGGATTATACGAATGGCTAGTCATGCCGTTTGGCCTAAGTAATGCACCGAGTACCTTCATGAGGTTGATGAATGAGGTAGTAAAACCTTTCTTGGGTAAGTTTGTGGTGGTATACTTAGATGATATACTCATTTATAGTGAAAATGTTGACGATCATCTTAGACACTTGAGATTGGTGTTTGAAATGTTGAGGAAGCAAAAGCTATATGCCAAGTTGGAGAAGTGTTACTTCTTGGTACCTAGCGTAACCTTCCTAGGCTATATCGTGTCAAGAAATGGAGTTTCAGTTGACCCATCGAAAGTCGAGGCTATAAAATCTTGGCCAGTACCAACAACAGTAACGGAAGTAAGATCTTTCCATGGACTTGCTTCGTTCTATAGAAGATTTGTCAGAAACTTCAGCAGTGTGGTTGCACCCATTACTGAATGTATAAAGAAAGGAAAATTTGAGTGGACGAAGGCTGCACAAAGGGCGTTTGAGAAGGTCAAGGAATTGTTGTGTGACACGCCGGTCTTAGCTCTACCAGATTTTTCAAGTCCTTTTGAAGTAGAGTGTGATGCAAGTGGATTTGGCATAGGAGCTGTCCTAGTACAGAAGAAAAGACCAATTGCTTATTTTAGTCAAAAGCTCAATGGAGCAAGGCTAAACTACTCGACTTATGATAAAGAGTTCTACGCAATAGTGAGGGCACTTGACCATTGGAGTCACTATTTGCGGCCGAGCCACTTCATATTGCATTCAGACCATGAGGCCTTAAAGTACATCCACGGTCAACAGAAATTAAACCCTCGACATGCTAAGTGGGTTGAATTTTTACAATCTTTTAATTTCTCGTCAAGACATAAACAAGGGAAAGACAACGTGGTGGCAGATGCATTGTCAAGAAGATACACATTGTTGGGTGTATTGAGTTCAAGATTGTTGGGATTTGAATTAATTAAAGAGTATTACAAGCAAGACGTGGACTTTCAACCAATCATTGAATCATGCTCACAAGGAACTGTCGGTAGTTATCTGTTCCAAGATGGATTCCTATTCAAGGGAAATTGTTTGTGTATTCCATCTTGCTCAATTCGAGAGTTGTTAGTAAGGGAGGCTCACGGAGGAGGATTGGCTGGGCATTTTGGCATTACCAAAACTTTGGCGATATTACAAGAACATTTTTATTGGCCGAAGATGCAGGGTGATGTAGCCGGTATAATTGCGAGATGTGCTACTTGTCAAAAGACAAAAAGTACGTTCCATCAGGGTCTTTATACTCCACTGCCGGTACCCGATTCTCCTTGGGAAGATGTATCAATGGATTTTATCGTGGGATTACCTCGTACACAACGGGGTAATGATTCAATCATGGTGGTGGTGGATCGGTTTTCCAAGATGGCGCATTTCCTAGCTTGTCATAAAACCGATGATGCGTCTCGAATAGCTGATATATATATAAAAGAAGTAGTTCGATTACATGGAATGCCACGAACCATAGTCAGTGACCGAGATACAAAATTTATGGGCTACTTTTGGAAGACATTATGGAAACTGTTGGGTACTAAGCTGTGTTTTAGCACGTCTCATCATCCGCAAACTGATGGTCAAACGGAAGTAACCAATAGAACTTTAGGAGTCTTGTTGCGTGGATTGGTGAGCAAAACTACAAAGGATTGGGATGTCAAGCTTGCACATGCCGAGTTTGCATACAATAGATCTCCTACCTACGCTACAAAACATTCACCTTTTGAAGTGGTCTACGGTGAAAATCCAAAAATTCCAGTAGAGTTAATTTCTTTGCCAAAAGGGGAATATATCCATTTTGATGCTAAGGCGAAGGCTCAAGCTATGATGAAGTTGCATGCGCAAGTACGAGCCAGAATTGAGAAAGTCAATGCAAGGTACAAGGCTCTAGCCAATAAACATCGAAAGCAACCTGAATTCCAGGTGGGTGATCTTGTCTGGTTGCATCTGAGGAAAGAAAGGTTTCCTAGCCTGCGTAAGAATAAATTAATGCCCCGGTCGGAGGGTCCCTTCAAGATTGTTGAGAAGATTAACGATAATGCCTTCAAATTGGAGTTGCCAGGAGAATACGGTGTAAGTGCAACTTTTAATATTGGTGATTTGGCCCCTTATATTCATGAGGACGATGTAGCTCAATTGAGGACAATTGTTTCTGAAGAAGAGGAGGATGATCCATTGGAGTTGTTGACAAGTGAAAGAATAAATATCATTTTAAAAGAACTATCCATGGACTTATTTTCTATTGATATTAATGGAGGTTCTTGGTTAGGGGCTGCTAAATAACCTGTAGTTACTTTGCTTGTGAATAAGGAGATAAGCAGTTGCGGGCTTAAAAAGGCATCAGGGATTACGGACTGAACCAAGGATTACGGACATCGGGGATTAAAGTAACACATCGGGGATTAAGGAA
>CM025784.1:19754448-19765733 GCA_014636745.2 Centella asiatica | reverse complement strand
GAAATCTTCCTAAAGTTATTTTCCGCAACCTGTATTTGATCTTCACAAGACCAAATACATCACTTACCCTTGTCCTTCTTGAACTTATCAAAGGTAGGGGTGAATTTTGTCACATATGGTGCTTTGTTTCTCCTTTCGCTTCTGCCTCTTTCCACCGTTTTGTTTACTGGCCGTATATAGTTGTTTACCTTGGCCTTGGCATGTTTCTCAGCCCTCATGGCCACCTTACATACTTCTTCGAAGGACCAGTAGGGTTGTAACTCTACTCTCTCGGCAATATTATTGTTCAGTCCTGTTAAGAACCGAGCAATCTTGTGTTTTGCCCTTTCCTCAAGATCGCATAACATGGTGAGTTTCTCAAACTCCGTGTACTCTTCCACCGACAGTGCCCCTTGTTTGAAACTTTGTAGTTCCAAGAACACATCTTGTATATAATCCGTAGGTAGGAACCGTTTCTTCATCCTACCCTTCAAGGCTTCCCAAGACACAATCCGTGCCTTACCTTCTCTTCTTCTCTTATTCTTTAAGTTTTCATATAATAGATTAGCGTAACCTGTGAATTTTAATACTGCCACCTTGAATTGCTTGTGGGCATCATAGTCTTTGTATTCAAAGACTCTCTCAATTCTTTGTAGCCATTCCAAGAACTTTTCTGGCTTCATGCTGCCATCGAAGTCTGGAATATCTAACCTCAGACCCTAATCATCGTCAGCATTGTCTCTCTGTCTCCTCGGTGCTGGTCTGGTCACTTCTTCTCCTTCTGAATCGGAAGTACGAGCAGATCTGGTACTACGGTTTGGACTTGTGGAAGGGTTTCTTCGGTCTAACCTGGCTAGTAACTCGTTCATCTTTTCAGTCAGGTCATTGATCTGTCTATCACGGCGCAAGTTTTGTGCTTGCTCCATGGTAAGTCCTCATGGAATAATTTGTTCTTCTTCTCCAGCCATTGGATTTGAGTTTGTTAGAATGAATCAAGACAATCTGTCCACCAAAAGCTCTGATACCAAGATGATGTATTTGATCCGGGAGAATCAAACACAGGTTGCAGGAAAAAAAATAACCTTAGCACAATTCCGTAAAGAAATTTATCACCGGGAATCAACACTAAAGGATCGATCTGACTGGTTGCTTAAAGAATTTAATCACCCGCAAGCTAATTCAAATCAGTTGTGAAAGTATAAAGGAATTAACCACCAACTTTCAGGATAATCGTAAGTAAAAAATCACACAATTTTTATTCATCAAAAGTCTTCCCTATTGTACAACATAAGCAGCTATTTATAAGCTGTTATAAAAACCTAATTCTATTTTGGAAAGAATTCTACAATGGAAAGAATTTTGTTACTGAAAGATATCTAATCTAACAAGGAAAGTAATCAATCCCATTTAACCTAAGAAATAAATAAAATATACGAAATCAACAACCGAAACTGAAAAAACATGAAATATAACTATCGGAGACTATAGTCCCTAACAAGTTTAAACACTCCCATTGATGACGTCACTAGTCTCTGATACTTTAGTTTAAACACACCCACTGCTGACGTCACTAGTCCCAGATACTTTAGTCCCTGATGCGTGTTAGTCCCTGACGCGGCATTAGTCCCTGACGCGTGCTAGTCCTCGACGCGTCATTAGTCCCCGATGTCCTTTTTAAGCCCGCAACTGCTTAACTCCTTATTCACAAGCAAAGTAACTACAGGTTGTTTAGCACCCCCTAACCAAGAACCTCCATTAATCTCAATAGAAAATAAATCTAAGGATAGTTCTTTTAAAACGAGATTTATTCTTTCACTCGTCAACAACTCCAATGGATCACTGACATTTATGCTTTTTATTGAGAACACAAATGTCAGATTCTTGCGCTTTTCGTCTCTCAGGGATTCAACTAGTGTGGGTGGTCCATATGTTATAGTTATAGGAGAAGGTGCTTGATCCTTAGATTCAGATGACTTGGTTTGGTGGCATCAGAGGATTTAGGTTTGTCTTGGTTTTTACCCACTGATCCACCCTTGGGAGTTTGAGATTTCCTTGGCTGAGGTTTCCTAAAGGATCTTGGCCTGACACTCTTTTTCTTCTTTTCTTCTTTTTCTCTCTCCTTTGCCATTTCCCTCTCTTCCTCTTCTTGAAGTTGTTGTGCATATAGTGCATCAGCTTCCACAAGCTTCTTGTCTTGAGGAAAGACAAGCTCCACTTTCCCATCAATTACAACTTCAACGGGTGTTGCAATGTGGGCTGTCTTTATGGCATCTCCAAGTAGCGTAGGCCCTAATTGAGTATTTGATTTCTTCTTTGGTTCCTCAATCAATCCTCCTTTGCCCTTATCCTTGGGTTTTTGAGCAGGAGCAGTCACATCCCCTGATGGTTGAGCGCTTGAGATTTTCTCTGCAACAACCCCTGACGATGATGGTCCTGAAGATTTCTCTCCCTTTTTGACAGCATCATCAGTGGAAGTCGAGAGTCAAGATGTGACTTGAAGAATTTGTTGTAGAGTATTAGCCATTGACAGTTGTAGAGTTTCCATGCTTGCCTTTTTGGTGGAGAATTCAGCAAGCTTTTTGTGAACATTGTTAGCTTGTTTCTTCATTCTTATTGGAAATGCAATAGAAGAAAAAGAAGAAACAGAACTAACGAGGGGCATACCCCCCGGCCTACTAGCACAGAACGCTAGCTAGGAAAACAAAACCCAAACAGGAAAGCAGCAAGCTAAACAGAACCAGAGCAAGCTAAACCGCCTCCTAAACAACAAAAAACATGGAAAGGCAATAGCCGAAAACCCACAGCAAGAGCCACACTAAGCAAGATTTCAAAACCTGACATGATTTCCTCACAATAGCACAACAGAGGCAACATCACTGTAGCAGCAAGGAAACACAGAAAAAACACCAATGAAGAAACAACACCAATGCAAAGCAACAGAAACAACTCTATTACAGCAGCAGAAGAGACAGGAAACTGCGCAGATCAGACAGCAACACCACTATCATGAATTCCTCAGAATAACTCAGAGGCACCACCATCGCAGCAGCAAAGGAAAAAAGAATCAACATCAAAGCAACAGCAGCATAAACAATATCATTGCAGCAGGAGAAAAACACACAAGAAGCCATTGCTGAGACCAAAATTGTGCAAGAAAAAGCGAAGAACAGGCTACTAAAACTGAACTTGGAAGGCAGCAAACTAAACAGCTAACACTGCACTCGAACCACTACTACAGAAAACATCACTACATCAGCAGCCATCACCAGCTGTGATGCAACCAGCACTGCAGATGGGTTTAGATGCAACCAGCGCTGCAGCAGAAAAAACCAGAAGCAGAAAACAGCAGCAGGAAAAACCAGCAGCAGGGAAAGCCAGCAGCAGCAGCAACAACCAGCAACAGCAGATCATCAATTATGATTGGACATTCTTAGCAGGGTCTCGCTGGTAACAACAGAGTTAACAACTTGCTGTACATTGTTGATTTTTTGTGTAAAGTGTGTATATAGTCTTTGATTTTCAACATCCACAGATTGCCCAATCATAATTTGTGATTTGAGCATCTTTGACAAAATTGGATCTGTAGTCCTTGAAAGCTCCTGTTTTAGTAAACGTATTGTTTTTGTCATCTCATTTTTCTGAAGAAATAAATCAACTCCTAGGATTGGTAAAAGATCATCCATAGCAGTGTCATCTTCATCCCTATCAGAAGAGGATGCGGTATTTATAGAATTAGTATCAAATTTTTCTCTATTTTCTTTATTTACCTCATCCTTATCTCCCTCAATCTCTCCCTTTTATGTGCCTTCTAAGGCATCTCTTGTAGACTCTCCTTTTTCTTTGCCTTCTAAGATAGAACTCATAAACTCTCCTTTTGCCAAAGTTCTCTCAGGGATTGACTTTGCCTCTCTTCACTAAGTATTCTCACATCCTCACTCAAAATTGTCCTAGTAGGGCTCTTATGGGCTGTGAGATCATCAACTGTGGCCAGTTCAAGTGTATTATTTATAGTTTCTGGTTCCACAGAAGTGAAAAAGAAAGGAGAGGATGTTTGTGGTATATGTACAATGGGAGAGGAATATACAGGTGGGGGGACATAAAGAGTTATTGCATTAGTATATATAGGTGTGTTTATGTCCCTTGTTTGATCATCAATGAATGAATCAATTAAAAATGAATCAACCATTTGACTGTGTTGACTTTCAATCACTGTGTTAGGGAGTGTTGGCTCCTCCATGAATTGAGAAATTGGAGAATCTGATCTCATAACACTTAATGTTTGTGTCATGATATTTGAAGAAATTTGAGGATTAGAAAAAGAAGGAAGAGGTGTAGAAAGGAGTGTTGGCTGGATCACTGAATGAGGAGGTGATCCATTAAAAGAAGTTGTGTGTGCACTCACTGTGTTAGTTATCTGCAAGTGGTTCTCAGAGACCCTGATGTTAGTTTCATCAGGGGCTATGGTCACTGTATGTGCCTCACTCAACTGTGTCCCTAGTTGGGGATTATTTTCAATAACGAATTCCTTTTGAGAAGAACTAGTTAGAAATGTGTTTAATTCCTTATCAAAAGTAGTATCCTCCTTTTAAGAGGATACTGCCTGGTTTGGCTGTTGGGTAACACTCGTGGCCACCTTCTTCTTCTTCAATCTCCTATAGGCAATTACTCTCTCTCCTTGCTCCCCCTCAATTGTTGCGGTTACTTTAGAGGGTTTTCTTTTGGTACCCTTAGTCTTTTGGGAGACTAAGGGTTGGGCTAATAAGAGTGGTTGTGTTGAAACTGGTTGTACTACTGGGGTAGGCAGAGAAGTGGTTGTGATCTCTGTCATAGTAGTTGACAGAGAAGAAGTAGTAGGTTGAGAAGTAGAAGGAAGAGTTCGAGATACCTAATCCATATGTGACGGGAGTGGAAATGGCTCTGCGGTATACAATTTCTTTATTATTTCTACAAACAATTTCTTTGTTTGTCTGTAAGTCTGTACAAAAATATCATTCTCAAAAGAAAGGTTAGTTATTTGATCTTTAATGATCATAGACAAAAATCTAGCATAGTAAATCTCTGATTTTCTAGAGTTAAAACTACCTAGTTTATTTACAAGTTCATCAAAAATTAATTTTCCTATATTTATATGTACATTTTTAATCATAGCAAAATCTATTTTTAAGGTTAATGAGGTTATTACCTCAAAGTTAGAAAACTTACCTGAGAACACCTTTGTGATGGTGTCGAAGAGATAAGAAATCTCTCGCTTCACATTGACCCACTTGAGGTCCTTGAACTTTAACACTGTACTGGGAGCAGCGTCGTAGCCCAGTTCCCTTAAGAAATCAAGCAAATCAACATCAGATGGTACTTCCACAAGATCTTAGGTAGGTAGTCCTTAAAGGGGTTATCTTGTCCTTTTTGGAAGAAATTTTGAACGAGATTCTCTTTACCGTTTCAGGCTTCGTTGTGGAGTACATGAACTTTGCACTTGTTCACAGTTGAGAGATGGTTTCACCAGACATTTCTTCATCGGTAAATATTGCTTGACTATAGTTCATCGGTAAATAGTTCATCATCGGTTTGAAGCAATCATTTGCCTCATCAATGTTAGAGAAACCCACATAATTTGTGGGTGGAACCACTAGATTCCTTGGAAGTTGTTGGACATTACTGGGTGCCATTGATGCTGTATGAGATCTGACGTTCTAGGGTTTCTGTGTATATTAGAGAGAAAGAAAAGAAAACTCGAGCGAATATCAGAGTTAGATTAAATACCTCAAAAAGAGAGAGAGAGAGAGAGAGAGAGAGAGAGAGAGAGAGAAAGAGTATAAATACCCGCCTTTTGACGTTTAAAATCTGCTCCTTAAAACACGCAATCAGGGTGTCGCATCAATTCTATGGTGACACATCATCAGGGACAAATAAATTCCCTGATGAATTATTATCATAGACTCGACACAATCCCCTGATGCAATCAAAAGTCTTTTACCTGACCCTGATGTTCATGGTATATACATACCCTGACCCTGATGCACAGATCGGATACCCTGACCCTGATGCACGAGTACAATACCCTGAACCTGATGCGCGAGTCAAATACCCTGACCCTGATGCGTGAGTAGAATACCCTAACCCTGATTTGCGAGTCAAATACCCTAACCCGTTGCGCGAGTCAATACCCTGACCCTGATGCGCGAGTCGAATACCCTGACCCTGATGCGCGAGTCGAATACCCTGACCCTGATGTTCGAGTCGAATATCCTGACCCTGATGTGCGAGTCGAATACCCTGACCATAATGCATCATACAAAAACAAACAAACACAAAAGAAAAACAAACAAATATATGTACATATTTACATTTTTAACATACATAGTCATATATCATTTAATTTTATTAGAAATTTATTAGATGAGTTAGGAGTACCAGAACTTGGGCCTTTTATAGTTTGAGTTGTTCCAACAACTTTTCTGACAAGTCTTTTAGCAAGAATATTGAATTTCATTTTGCATAATTCACCATACCCAGCTCTCCCACAAGATTGGAAAAGGTGGCTTCATCAAGAGCCTTGGTAAATATGTATGTCAGCTGCTTGTTTGTTGGTACAAACTATAGTTCAATGGTTCCATTCATGACATGTTCCTTGATAAAGTAATATCTGATTTCTATATGTTTGGTTCTGGAATGTTGCACAGGATTTTCAGCAATGGCAATGGCACTAGTGTTGTCACACCTTATTGGAATTTTATTGAAATTCAGTCCATAGTCCATTAACTGATTTTTCATCCATAGGATTTGTGCCCAGTAACTTTTAGCTGCAATATATTCAGCTTCGGCAGTTGATGTTGAAATTGAGTGCTACTTTTTGCTGAACCAAGATACAAGCCTTCCTCCTAGAAACTCACAGCTCCCTGTTATACTTTTTCTGTCAATTCTGCATCCTCCAAAGACAGCATCAGAATATCCTAGTAATTCAAATCCAGACTCCTTTGGATACCAAAGTCCCAACTCTGTAGTGCCCTTGATATATCTCAAGATTCTTTTCACTGCAATGAGATGAGACTCCTTTAGATCAGCTTGATATCTTGCACAAAGACATGTTGCAAACATAATGTCAGGCCTACTTGCTATTAGATACAACAATGATCCAATCATTCCTTATAAATCTTCAGATCAACTTTCTTTTCATTCTTATCAGGGTCAATCTTGGTTGCTGTGGCCATAGGTGTCTTTGCTACTTTTGAGTCCTCCATGTCAAATTTCTTGAGAAGTTCTTTGGCATACATTGTTTGATGGATATAAATCCCATCAGTACCTCTTTGATCTGCAGTCCCAAGAAATAAGATAATTCACCCATTAAACTCATTTCATACTTGCTTTTCATGAGCTTGGAGAACTTTTCACACAGTCTAGTGTCAGTGGATCCAAAGATAATATCATCAATATATATTTGAACCAGGATCAGATGACCTTGGTGTTGTCTAAAGAACAATGTCTTGTCAATGATACCTCTTGTGAACTTGTTTTCCACCAGAAACTTAGACAGTGTGTCATACCAAGCTGAAGGAGCTTGCTTCAGTCCATAAAGTGCTTTTTCTAATTTGAATACATGATTTGGGAATTTTGAATTTTCAAACCCTGGAGGTTGTTGGACATACACCTCCTGTTCCAATTTCCCATTGAGAAAAGCACTTTTCACATCCATTTGATAAACTTTGAAGTTTGAATGTGCTGCATAGGCTAAGAAGATCCTTATAGCCTCAAGTCTGGCTAATGGTGCAAAAGTTTCATCAAAGTCAATCCCTTCCTCTTGAAGATAACCCTTTGCAACCAGCCTTGCTTTGTTTCTTATAACAATGCCAGCTTCATCCATCTTGTTTTTGAATACCCACTTAGTACCTATTATAATTCTATCTTTGGGTTTAGGTACCAGCTTCCATGATCTTTTTCAAACTGATTCAGCTCTTCTTGTATAGCCATTATCCAATCTGCATCTTAAATGGCTTCTTCAAATTTCTTTGGCTCTAATTGTGAAAGAAAACAAGTTATAGGCATTCATTAGATGTTGCTCTTCTGGTTTGCACTTTCTTGTTTGGATCACCAATAATCAAATCTGTTATGTGACTCCTAGACCATTTGGGATTAGAGATGTATCTTGATGAGCTTGCTTGATTATCATCTCTTCTCCCTAAGTCTGTGCTTCCAGCTTCTGAGAAAACTCCCCCTGAATAAATGGTTAAATCAAGGTTAAAGTTATCCCCAGATGGTGCATGCCCTGATGGATGATCCCCTGATGGAGTATTCCCTGACCTGTTCTCCAGGAGATTAACTCTGTCTGTTAAAGGGGCTTCTATTGTGTTTGGATTGACATCAGGGATGGTTAAATTCTCCATTTGTTTGCACTTATTAGCTTCATACTCTTGATTTGGTTGCATCTGTGGAAACAAAGGTTTCCTAACCTACGTAAACATAAGTTAATGCCTCGGTCGGAGGGTCCCTTGAAGATTGTTGAGAAGATTAACGACAATGCCTTCAAATTGGAGTTGCCAGGAGAATACAGTGTAAGTGCAACTTTTAATATTGGTGATTTGACTCCTTATATTCATGATGACGATGTAGCTCAATTGAGGACAATTGTTTCTTTAGAAGAGGAGGATGGTCCATTGGAGTTGTTGACGAGTGAAAGAATAAATCTCGTTTTAAAAGAACTCTCCTTAGATTTATTTTCTATTGATATTAATGGAGGTTCTTGGTTAGGGGGTGCTAAACAACCTGTAGTTACTTTGCTTGTGAATGAGGAGTTAAGCAGTTGTGGGCTTAAAAAGGGCATCAAGGACTACGGGAAGGTATCGGGGACTAAGACGTGTATTGGACGCGCCAGGGACTAAACACGTCGGGGACTACGGAGGACAGACAATTTTATACTATCGGAGACTATAGTCTCTGATCAGGCAGTTTTAATCCATCCGGTTAAAGTTCATTAAATTATTAATATTTATTTCCTTATGGAATTAGATTTCTTTCCAATGTAGAATTTTTACCATATTAGAGTTAGGGTTATTGAAGTATAAATAGTTAATTGTGATGGAGATAAAAGGAGAGGACTTTGGATATTGAACTTTTGTGACGTTTAAACTTACGTTTACCTTGAAAGCGGGTGGTTAATTCCTTTAAGCTTTCGTAACCAGATTTGTTTAGTTTGTGGGTAATTAATTTCTTTAAGCAAACTATTCCAATCGTTCCTTTAGAATTGATTCTTGGTGATTAAATTCTTTATAGAATCAACCTAAAGTTATTTTCTGCACTTGAACAAACAAAGCTTCCGCAACCTGTGTTTGTTCTCTCAGATCAAATACATCAGCCTTAACCAGATTTCTCAACTTTGCTGGCTGGTCCTTAGCTGATGTTCAACAGTTCTATCTTTTAGGTATCTTTCCTGATAAGTCGTCTTCTGTTAGACCCTTTCCAGCTAGCCCTTCTGCAGGTTGCTCTGAAAGCCCTAGGCCACCCCTTTGCTCTGAGATTGGAGTTCCTATTAGCCCTTTTGCAGGCTGCTCTAGGTTTGGAATTCTTGCTAGCCCTACCGCAGGTTGCTCTGCGAGCCTTAGGCCACCTCCTTGCTCTGAGATTGGAGTTCCTGCTCCCCCTTCTCCTGCTGGCTCTAGTTCCCTTTTGGGGCCAAATCTGCTGCAACATGATAAGCCTAAATCCTGGAGTAATATTGTTGGTAATGAGGTTACCAAACCTATAACTCTCCAATATTTTCCCCCTCAACTAGAAAACGAATCAGTACTTGTTAAAGCTCCTGTAGATGTTTTGAATAAATGTGTTAAACAGTTTGAAACCTGCTTGGTGGGTCATTTCCTCCAATCTAGAATTCCTTATAATGTTGTTGCTCCTATTGCCCTGAAACTTTGGGGTAACCTAGGTCTAAAACGGGTTTTCACTCACCAAAACTTCTATATGTTTCGTTTCAATACGGTTGCTGATAGGGACAATATTTTAGCTCTGGGACCACACTATATCCATAACAAATTGCTCATTCTCAGGCCTTGGAAGGAGGGGTTCTCTAACAACCTTGAATGTTGTACAAAAGCCCCTATTTGGGTAAAGTTCCATAATGTTCCACTTTCTTACTGGACGACAGAGGGTTTAAGCTATGTTGCAAGTGGAATTGGCAAACCTCTCTTCCTGGATAAAACCACTCAGAACTTGGATCCCATGCCCTTTGCTAGGGTTTGTGTCGAAATGGACACTGCTTCCATCTAGCCAAAACAGATTTTTGTATCTACTTTGGATGAAGATAATAGTTTCGGCGCCCCTATTAATGTATCTGTTGAGTATCAAAATAGGCCTCCTTCCTGCCCTACGTGCAAGGTCTTTGGGCATTCAACTCTTAAATGTCCAAAAGCTCGCTATCTCTGGGTTCTGAAGTCTCTAGATAAATCCAAAACCGCCCCCCTTTCGACTGTTCAACCTGCGATCACTACAGTGCCCCTTGTGACTAATTCTCCAGCTTTCCCCTCTGTTGGACATCCTGTGATTCCTTCTGAGACTAATGAAGGTTGGATTGAAGTTTCAAAGAAGAAAAATAAGGATCTGGGAGTTGCTCAGGACCCAGGTGAAGGTTCCTCTGATGGCAGTGCTTTCCCTCTTGATGACAAACTCCTTGGCAAGCTTAAAGGGGTTGATGAAATGGAACTTAAAGCTCTCAAAGCTCACGCAATCCACTCCATAAGTCTTGGGGATAATTCTTTACCCTGTCAATCCCAATCTTCTTCTTCTAAGAAGAAAAAGGGAAGAGGGAAAAAAATAATATTCCCCCTCTTTTTGATGAAGATCAGTACCTACAATGTTCGGGGCATTAATAAATCTATTAGGCAAGAAGATATTAGAGTATTCCTCGCGAATAATGGCATCTTGTTTGTGGGTCTTTTGGAGACTAGAGTTAAACTCCACAAAGCAGATGTTGTTGCCTCCAAGCTTAATAGACATTGGCACTGGCTTCATAATTATAGCCACCATCAGAATGTGATGTATTTGGTCCCGTTAAGATCAAATACAGGTTGCGGAAAATAACTTTAGGAAGATTTCGTAAAGAAATTAATCACCAGAAATCGACACTAAAGGATCAATTTGTTTAGTTTGCTTAAAGAAATTAATCACCCGCAAGCTAAAACAAATCAGTTGTGAAAGTCTAAAGGAATCACCACCAACTTTCGGATAACTGTAAGAAAAACTCACACAATTTTTATTAATCAAAGTCTGTCTTTCTATACATTATGAACAGCTATTTATAAGTTGAATAATCAATAAACCCT
>CM025784.1:19731457-19746356 GCA_014636745.2 Centella asiatica | reverse complement strand
CCAGTTGATATCTGATTATTAAAAATTCAGAGTATTCTGTAATTTTTTTTATTGTTTGTGTGATATAAACAAGAACCTATTCGTGAGATTCGAATAGCCTTGAACGTGTGATTCGTTCAGGAACCCTAAATTAGCTTATTGTGCGTATATCAATAGGTTGATTTAGTTATCCAAGGCTGTAGGCTTAAACCCCCTACATCAAGTTCCCTTGGAAACTGATCAACGAGATAAGATTTTCATGACTAGAGTGTTGGTAAAGGACAAGCTATGCAATCTGATAATAGACACAGGCAGTTGCACCAATGTGGTTTCTACCACGTTGATCGATAAATTAAATTGGCCGACAACACCCCACCCCAAACCCTACAAATTACAATGGCTGAGCGATGGAGGAGAAGTGAAGGTGACGAAGCAAGCACTGATTTCGTTTGAAATCGGTAAATTCAAGGATCAGGTGTTGTGTGATGTTTGTGTCATGGATGCATGCCACATCTTATTGGGGAGACCCTGGCAGTATGATAGATTCGTCAAGTACGATGGCAGGACAAATGTGTACATTGCCAAGGTAGGCAACAAGAAGACGGCTCTAAAACCTTTATCCTCTTTTAGTGTACGCAAGGAAAATTTAATGGTGACGGAGAAACAATTCCAAGCTGCATTGGAACAAGAGGGCCGGGGTTACTTACTGATTGTCGTAGGATTTCAATCTGAACAGAAGCAGGTAGGCCTAAACAAGGACGTGCAGGAATTGTTGGAAGAATTTCAGGATGTGTTTCCTGAAGATTTACCACCAAGTTTACCATCTATTAGAGGAACTGAGCACCAAATTGATTTAATTCCTGGAGCATCTTTACCTAACACAGCGGCCTATCGGTGTAATCCTCAAGAGGCACAGGAAATACAAAGACAGATTGAGGAATTAATGGAGCGAGGGTACGTAAGGGAAAGTATGAGTCCTTGTGCTGTACCAACTTTAGTAGTACCTAAAAAGGATGGAACATGGAGGATGTGCATTGATAGTAGAGCAGTAAACAACATTACTATCAAATACAGATTCCCAATTTTGAGATTGGACGATTTATTGGATGAACTGCATGGTTCAGTCGTATTTTCCAAGATTGACTTACGAAGTGGATATCATCAAATAAGAATGAGAGAGGGTGATGATTGGAAAACGGCTTTCAAAACGAAGGTTGGACTCTATGAATGGTTGGTTATGCCGTTTGGCCTTAGTAATGCACCTAGCACTTTTATGAGGCTTATGAATGAAGTACTGAAACCCTTCATCGGTAAATTTGTTGTGGTCTACTTGGATGACATACTTGTCTACAACAAAAGCTTAGAAGATCATCTTGACCATCTCAAGTCAGTTTTTGAGATGTTGAGGAAACAGAAGTTGTATGCGAAGTTGGAAAAGTGTTACTTCCTTGTACCTAGTGTACCTTTTCTGGGGTACATTGTGTCAGGGGAGGGCATATCAGTGGATTCCTCGAAGGTAGAAGCTATAAAATCTTGGCCAGTACCGACTACAGTGACAGAGGTACGATCTTTTCATGGCCTTGCGTCATTTTATAGAAGATTTGTAAAAACTTTCAGCAGCATAGTCGCGCCTATCACCGAATGCATAAAGAAGGGAAAGTTCGAATGGACGGAGTCTGCTCAAAAGGCGTTTGAAAGGGTGAAGGAGTTGTTGTGCGATACACCGGTCCTAGCTCTGCCAGACTTTTCAAGTCCTTTTGAAGTAGAGTGCAATGCAAGTGGAGTTGGCATAGGAGCTGTCCTAGTGCAAAAGAAAAGACCCATTGCTTATTTTAGTGAAAAACTCAATGGTGCAAGACTGAACTATTCAACTTATGATAAGGAGTTCTATGCCATAGTGAGAGCTCTTGACCATTGGAGTCACTATTTGCAGCCGAGTCACTTCATATTGCATTCGGATCATGAGGCTTTAAAATACATTCATGGGCAACAAAAATTGAATCCTCGTCATGCTAAATGGGTTGAGTTCTTGTAATCCTTTAATTTTTCGTCAAGGCATAAGCAGGGCAAAGATAATGTGGTGGCTGACGCATTATCCAGGAGGCACAATTTGCTGGGGGTGTTGAGCTCAAAATTACTTGGTTTTGAGTTGATTAAAGAGTACTATCAGCAGGACCTGGATTTTCAACCAATAATCGAGGCGTGTTCTCATGGAGCTACGGGGAATTATGTGTTTCAAGATGGATTTCTGTTCAAAGGAAATTGCTTGTGTATTCCATCTTGCTCAATTCAAGAATTGTTAATTAGGGAAGCTCATGGAGGAGGACTAGCCGGACACTTTGGTATTACCAAAACATTGGCAATCTTACAAGAACATTTCTATTGGCCACAAAATGCAAGGAGATATTACTGGGGTGATTGCTCGTTGTGCAACTTGTCAAAAGGCGAAGAGTACATTTCATCAAGGATTATATACCCCCTTACCTGTTCCAGATTCCCCATGGGAGGATGTCGCTATGGACTTTATTGTGGGATGCCTCAGACTCAAAGAGGTAATGACTCAATAATGGTAGTTGTGGGCAGGTTTTCCAAAATGGCACATTTTTTGGCTTGTCACAAAACTGATGATGCATCTCGTATAGCTGATTTGTATTTGAAAGAAGTGGTTCGACTTCATGGGGTTCCAAAGACTATAGTTAGTGATCGAGACACAAAGTTTATGAGCTATTTCTGGAAAACACTGTGGAAACTGTTGGGAACTAAACTGTGTTTCAGCACTTCACATCATCCTCAGACGGATGGACAGACGGAAGTAACCAACAGAACCTTGGGAGTTTTATTACGTGGATTGGTTAGTAAGACTACCAAGGATTGGGATGTTAAGCTTGCACATGCCGAATTTGCATATAATAGGTTTGCTACGTATGCTACGAAACATTCACCTTTTGAAGTAGTGTATGGTGTAAATCCTAGACTTCCAGTGGATTTAATTCCTTTGCCAAAGAGTGAATATATTCATTTGGATGCCAAAGCCAAAGCACAGGCTATGATGAGGTTACACGCACAAGTACGAGCCAGAATTGAAAAAGTGAATGCAAGGTATAAAGCTTTGGTCGACAAACATAGAAAGCAACCTATTCTTCAGGTGGGTGATCTTGTTTGGTTGCATCTACGGAAAGAAAGGTTTCCTAACCTACGTAAACATAAGTTAATGCCTCGGTCGGAGGGTCCCTTCAAGATTGTTGAGAAGATTAACGACAATGCCTTCAAATTAGAGTTGCCAAGATAATATGGTGTAAGTGCAACTTTTAATATTCATGATGACGATGTAGCTCAATTGAGGACAATTGTTTCTGAAGAAGAGGAGGATGGTCCATTGGAGTTGTTGACGAGTGAAAGAATAAATCTCGTTTTAAAAGAATTATCCTTAGATTTATTTTCTATTGATATTAATGGAGGTTCTTGGTTAGGAGGTGCTAAACAACCTGTAGTTACTTTGCTTGTGAATGAGGAGTTAAGCAGTTGCGGGCTTAAAAAGGGCATTAGGGACTACGAGAAGGTATCGGGGGAAGGTATCGAGGACTAAAGGTATCGGGCACTAAGACGTGTATTGGACGCGCCAGGGACTAAACACGTCGGGGACTAAAGTGCCGCGTCGGGGACTACGGAGGACATGCAATTTTATACTATCGGAGACTATAGTCTCTGATCAGGCAGTTTTAATCCATCCGGTTAAAGTTCATTAAATTATTAATATTTGTTTCCTTATGGAATTAGATTTCTTTCTAATGTAGAATTTTTACCATATTAGAGTTAGGGTTATTGAAGTATAAATAGTTAATTGTGATGGAGATAAAAGGAGAAGACTTTGGATATTGAACTTTTGTGAGGTTTAAACTTACGTTTACCTTGAAAGTGGGTGGTTAATTCCTTTAAGCTTTCGTAACCAGATTTGTTTAGTTTGTGGGTGATTAATTTCTTTAAGCAAACTATTCCAATCGATCCTTTAGAATTGATTCTTGGTGATTAAATTCTTTATAGAATCAACCTAAAGTTATTTTCTGCACTTGAACAAACAAAGCTTCCGCAACCTGTGTTTGGTCTCTCAGATCAAATACATCAGTCAACCATCAGAGACTAATGGTTCACCAGAGACTAGAGTCACTGATGCACAATCGGAGACTATTTTGACACCAATGAATATAGAGATAAATAGCTCAGGGGAAGCTAATAATGAAGAAGTCAATGATATAGGGGGAGCAGTTTCTGATCATGAAGCTAGATTGAATAACATCAATCTAGAAAATGAAGCCTCAACTTCAAGGTCAAATCTGCCACGTGGAATTCCATGGTTGAGAGACCACACACCATATTTAATTATTGGAAGGCTAGAGGATGGAGTGAAGACTAGAAGTGCAATTCAAAATGAATGTCTATACCTCAGTTTTCTCTCAAAGATTGAGCCAAAGAAAATTGAGGAAGCACTTCAAGATCCTGACTGGATATTAGCCATGCAAGAGGAATTAAACCAATTCACTCGAAACAAAGTCTGGGGACTGGTACCCAAACCAAGGAATAGATCAATTATAGGTGTCAAATGGGTCTTCAGAAACAAATTGGATGAAGCTGGTACAATTACAAGGGATAAGGCAAGACTGGTTGCAAAAGGATATTTTCAAGAAGAAGGAATAGATTATGACGAGACTTTTGCACCAGTAGCAAGACTTGAAGCGATAAGAATTTTCTTGGCTTATGCAGCCTACAAAAACTTCAAGGTGTACCAGATGGATGTCAAGAGTGCTTTCCTAAATGGAAAATTGGAAGAGGAAGTCTATGTTCACCAACCACCAGGTTTCGTGGATTCCAAGTTTCCAAATCACGTGTACAGGTTAGACAAAACACTCTATGACTTAAAACAAGCACCAAGAGCTTGGTATGATACTCTATCTCAATTTTTACTTGAAAACAAATTTGTTAGAGGTATCATAGATAAAACTTTATTTTATAGAAAGAAAGGGTTTGACATTATATTGGTGCAAATATATGTAGATGATATTATATTTGGGTCTACAAATGAGAAACTTTGTGAAAAATTTTCAAAACTCATGCAGTCTAGATATGAAATGAGTATGATGGGAGAATTAACATTTTTCTTAGGCTTGCAAATAAAACAATCAACTGATGAAATATTTATCAATTAGTCCAAGTACATCAAGGACTTATTGAGAAAATATGACTTGGTTGATTGTGCATCTGCAAAAACACCCATGCCTACTGCCACTAAGCTAGATAAAGATTTAAAAGAAAAGAAAATTGATATTACTAGATATAGAGGCATGATAGGCTCTCTTTTATATCTAACTGCAAGTAGACCTGATATAATGTTTGCTACATGTTTATGTGCTAGAATTCAAGCTGACCCTAGAGAGTCACATTTGATTGCTGTAAAAACAATACTCAGATATCTAAAGGGTACCCCAAACCTTGGTTTATGGTATCCCAAAGAATCTGATTTTAAACTAATTGGTTATTCAGATGCTAACTATGCAGGTTGCAAGCTTGACAGGAAAAGCACAAGTGGAAGCTGCCAACTTCTTGGAGGCAGACTTGTTTCTTGGTTCAGCAAGAAACAAAATTCAGTTTCTACTTCAACAGCAAAAGTTGAATACATCACAGTTGGGAGTTGCTGTGCTCAAATCCTATGGATCAAGAATCAACTCCTAGACTATGGTATGTCATTATCCAAAATTCCTATCTATTGTGATAATACTAGTGCCATAGCAATAACAGAAAATCCAGTACAACATTCAAGAACAACACATATAGATATTAGATATCACTTCATAAGAGAACATGTAAGTGAAGGTAATATCGAATTACACTAGGTTACAACTAATAAACAACTTGCAGACATATTCACAAACCTTTAGATGAATCTACTTTTACTAGATTAGTCTATGAGTTAGGAATGTTGAACTATGTCTCTAAAAATTGATTAAAATCTAAGAAAACAAATTGTTTAGTTATTAGAAGCTAGAATTTACATTCTGGTTGCAGCTGTTTTTTTTAATTAAACAGATTTTTAGCACCTAGAATTTTAATTCTGGAAAAATTGAAGCTGTTTTTTTTATTTTCTTTTTTAATTTAAACAAAAATTTTTTAAGCTAATAATCATTAACTTGATTGTTGGGAATATTTTGAAAGCTTAAGAGAAAGAGACTATCTTAGTCCCTGAAGTGTTTTTAATTAGTCTCCGACTTAATTAAAAATTGAACTATCGGAGACTATAGTGTTTTTTAATTAGTCCCCGACTAAATTAAAAATTGAACTATCGGAGATTAACTAGTCCCCAACAATTGTTTTTAATTAGTCCCTGATTGAATTAAAAAAATTGAACTATCGGAGACTACCTTAGTCCCCGACAGTTGCTTTTAATTAGTCTCCGACTTAATTAAAAATTGCACTATCGGAGACTACCTTAGTCCCTAACGTCGTTTTTGATTAGTCTCTCACTCAATCAAAATGAACTATTGGAGACTAATTGGGTCTAGTCTCTTATAAGTGAACTTATTAGAGATTAGGACAATCTCCGATCGAGGGTAATCTGGTAGTTATCCTACCCACGATCAAAAACGGTTCATTATCCTGTGAATTGCAAATGTTTCTCACTTTGATAATAGTAAATTCAAACACCTTTGCAATCACAATCTCTCAAGCTTTGAAACTCTGCAAATACTCTACGACTTAACCCTATTTCAAAGTTTCTTCAAAGTTCATAGATCTCTTCAAATGGCCGCTAAAATAGTTGTTTTCAAGTTTGGAGACTTTGATATTATCAAGACTAACCATGCAGGGATGGCTAATAAACATGATTTTGAAGCCCAGTACCACCCCTTCGTGGATTTTCTTCAAAACTCCACTTTATCCTACGCCATTTATGAAGCCATCCAAGCCGCTGAAGTTATCACGGCTATGTGGTCAACAGCTACTGTCCAAGATGAGAACACTGACTCTCCTGTGGTAAGTTTCAGGTATGCTAACTCTATTTATACTATAGATCATACCGTAGTTAATAATTCTTTACGCTTGCCAATATATGAAAACTTTGACTCTCTTGCCTCTGACGAAGAAATTTTTTCTATGTTTAAAAACTTACATTATTTTGCTGAAATTAGTTCTGTTGGGTCTATTACCCGACCCCATCTCAGGCAAGAGTGGTCACTGTTCTTTGATATAATAACTAAAGCATTTACTTCAAAATGCAGTGGCTATGATGCTATCACTACACTCACACAACAAATTGCTTTGAGTGTGTTGTATGATAGACATCTAAACATTGGGTTTTTAATTCTGCAAAATCTTTTGGTAAAACTTAAATCCGGTAATAAAAATAAAATTTATTATGCAAGGTTTTTGATGATGATTTCTTATTATCTAATTCCTAATCTTAATATTACTGGCATGCAAGTTGTACCACCTGTTTTGCAGAGTAAAAGAATATTTATTAATGTGAAGCATAAATCTGCAAAGGTAAAGGTTCCCTTATTTTTCCCTCTTGTCATGAGATCTATACTCATTGACAGGCTTCCAAACCTTTATTGTTTGCAATTCTTTGAGGATATTGAAAGCCAAAACCCTGTGAATCCTCCAACCACTTCATAACAACAATCTATAGCCCCTTCCACAGTTTCCCAAAAGATTGTGGTTGTAAAGACTCAAACAGCCATCCCAAAACTCCCAATAAAGAGAAAAATAATTGAGGGAGTAAGTGAGGATGAGGAAGAACAAGAAGCTGAAGTACCACTTCAGAGAAAGAAAAGTGTTATAACCCTTAGCCAAAAGCAATCCATTGCTTCCCAAAAGGCAATGGAGGTTATAAGGAAAAACAGTGAACTGTCACCATCCTCCCAAAATGATGTTGACATTGAAGAAAGTTCCCAACCAGGAACACACTGTACAGAGTCTGCACAACCTCTTGTTCACCAACAAGAGAAACCCCAAAGAGAGATACTAAAAGACATGAGTGACACAAGGAGTGCACACACAGAGTCATCAATTGATGTTCCTCAATTTTCAATGTCTGAGGAACAACCAACACTCCACACTGTACATTATTCTCCTTTTTCTCCCACACTTGATTCTTTTGATATTACTAATATAAATCTTCTTGATTTTTCTCAAGAGGAGCCAATACTCGAGACAAGCTCTCAAACATATTCCATGGATAGATCCCTAGCCCAAGATAAACAAAGGGAACCCCCTATCCATGCAGTCATAAGTACTTCTCCAACCCCCACTTCTGTAGGACAGAGTGCACATATCCGTATGAGTGAGGATGTGAGAATAAATAGTGAGAGTCAGGCTCCTGACATGGAAAAAGGAGAGGATATACAGAAATAAGAGAGTCAAGCTTTAGAAAGCTTGGAAAAAGGAGAGCAAGAGAAGCTGGGTGTCCAACCCCAGGCAAAAGGAGAGGGTGTGAGCAAGGATGAGATCCTTGAACAAAATAAAAGAGAGAAATTTTCAGCAGGTGCATTTTTACAACCTGTTGAAACCAGCTCACAAGCAGCTCAAGGTTCTTCTGCTCCCTCCACAAATATCCAAACAGAAGAAACTGGGAACAGTTCAAGCACAGGGGATGCAGCATTAAATGTTATATCTGAGATGTCCAATGCAGACTTTGAAATGTTATATGGTCTACAACAAAGACAAGATAATCCTCCTTGGCAAGTGTCCTTCATAGCACCTTATGGTTTTGTCTGTCTCAAACTCCATCCTTTCCTTCATTTTCTTCACTACACCATTTATGCCAGTAACCAAGAAGTGGTGAAACTTTGTATGTTTCTTATCCACCTTGGTTACTTCTTTAAGAATGTCTTTAATTGATGGTGCAGCTGTAGTTGACCCTATATTGGTCACATAATCCAGCATTAAATGGGCGGCTGCTTCCTCCAGAGTGTTGGAATATGTGGCATCAAGCCATTCATCAACATTGTCCTCTGTAGGTGGTTCAGACACAGGTTCATCTACAAGTCTTGTCTTCAATGCAGAAATGTATTGATTTTATTTCTGACACATTAGCTGCAGCAAGTTATGACCAGTGAAAGGTGATGATCTCCCCTTTTGCATTTTTGAATTCTACACTCATGGGGTTTGTGATCATTTTAGGATATTCTTTGAATCCCTTTACTGGTGGCACATCCCTTACTATTGTTGTATTCCCATCATCAGCTCTGGTTTCTTCAATCTCTTTCAACACTCTTTGTAATAGCAGGATTCTAAACTAGATGACATGTTCATTCTTATGATAAGCAATTTGGTTCAGAACATGCATCGCTTCCTCCAAGTCAAGTCCATCAATGTCTCTTATCCTTATACTTTTCTCCTGCCCATTAGTGGATCTATAAAATAGCTTTAATGGTCTCTCCAAAGCTGTGGGTAGGTTTCTTTCATCGTTGATGATGTGGGCATAAACGATAAGGAATCAGATGGGGGTCAAGAGCTCAGATTACGAGGTCCAGCTACTAGATCAAGGACTAAAAAGATTGCTGGGAATTTGTCAAATGCAACGGGTTTAAAGGCTGAAGAATTGAAGGCGTCGGGGTTAATTTTGGTGAATTATGATGAAGGTATTGAAACGTGGGAATGGATGGAAAAGCATTGCGATTCTTCAAGGAATTCTTGCATTACTGCCTTTGTTTTGTTGATATCGAGTTTGCTGAGTAACCACACGCCAGGGACTACGCTTGACGCGCCGGAGATTAATAGTCGTGTCGGGGACGCGTCAGAGGCTAATATGCGTATCGGAGATTAAGCGTATCGGGGATTAATACATCAGAGACTATAGTCTCCGAAAGATTAATTTGTTCATCGGGGATTAATTTGTTCATCGGGGATTACTTTGTCCATCGGGGATTAATTTGTCCATCGGGGATTAATTTGTCCATCGGGGATTAATTTGTTCATCGGGGATTAATTTGTTCATCGGGGATTAATCGCGTTGTGCCTGCAAGAGACTAATTTTCGGATTTGGACCGCGGTGTATTAACTTAGTTTATTTAATTACTTTCTAGTCAAAATAGGTTTGTTCCCTTGCCATAGTTAGATTAGATATCCTTCAGTATTGAAATTCTTTCCATTGTAAATTCTTTCCAATTAGAATTTAGGGATCTTAACAGCTTATAAATAGCTGCTTCTATTGTATTTTTGAGAGGGAGCAGTTGATATCGACTTAATAAAATTCAGAGTATTCTGTAATTTTTCTTATTGTTTGTGTGATATAAACAAGAACCTATTCGTGAGATTCGAATAGCCTTGAACGTGTGATTCGTTCAGGAACCCTAAATTAGCTTATTGTGCGTATATCAATAGGTTGATTTAGTTATCTAAGGCTGTAGGCTTAAACACCCTACATCATATTGGTATCAGAGCTTTGGCGTTGGGAGTAAGAAATCAAGGACGTGTGATTCATTCTTGTTTTCTAGTTCTTACGTTATAATTATTCTGATGTCTGATTCAAGTGGGCACGATAATATTGGGGAGACGGGATTACATCGTGGCGCAACTTTACAAGATGCAAAGATCCAACGTTTGCAAAATCAATATGCAACGATGACTACTCAACTGGATCGATTAGAGGAGATGATGACCAGACTGTTGGGACATAACAACAATGATGCACGAGAAACTGATGGTCCAGAACAGGAGTTGGAAACTAATGTTCGTAACGATCCACCTATTGATCGTGAAGAACGTTCCAATATTAAGCTAAAAGTTCCTCCTTTCACTGGGAGTAGTGATCCTGAAGAATTCCTGGAATGGGTTCAGAAAGTTGAAAAGATCTTTGAATTTCAAAACCATTCAGAGGAAAGAAAGTGCAAATTAGCAGCTTTGGAATTCTCGAAGTATGCTGGTCTTTGGTGGGATAACCTAGTAGTGCAGAGAAGGCGAGATGGTGACGAACCCATCCGTAGTTGGCGTGTAATGAAGAACCTCATGAGAAAAAGGTTCGTTCCTGATTATTACAAGCAGGAACTATATTTACATCTACAGACACTTCGACAAGGGGCCATGAGTGTTGAAGATTATGTGAAGGAATTTGAATCCCTGAAATTACGATGTGAATTAGTTGAACCTGAAGAGCAAACTATTGCTCGTTTCCTGAGAGGATTACGTAAAGAAATAGCAGATACGGTTGAGCTTGCACCGTACGTATTCTTCGATGACGTTGTCAAACTCGCTGTGAAGGTGGAAAGGCAGCGTAAAGCTAATGCAAACAGATCTTATGCGAAACCAAATAAAACCACTAGCTCTTGGAAGACGGATGACAGAAAAATTGAACCAAGTGGTTCCAAAAATAAAGGCAAAGAGAAGATGGTAGAAAGTATACCAAGGATGGAAAAACCAAAGAAGGACTTGAGTAATATCACATGTTACAAGTGCAAGGGGTTAGGCCATTATGCTGTGGATTGTCCTAACAAGAAAACCTTCACGATACAAGAAGTACGAGAAGCGTTTGCGATGGACACTGCCTATGAAAGTGACTCTGAATCCGAAGAGGAGAATGATGGTGGTTGTGAAGATCACGAAGTGGAGTGTGATAGTGGAGAGCTACTAGTATTAAGGCGTCTCCTTAATACCAAAATAGTAGATGAGACTGATCAACGTGAAACCATATTCCAAACAAGGTGCACGGTAATGAAAATGGTGTGCAACTTGCTCATTGATGGAGGAAGTAGTACAAACGTGGTTTCTAGTGAAGTGGTGGAGAAACTACAACTCAAGACAACGAAGCATCCAAATCCATACAAGCTCCAATGGATTAATCAAGATAATGTGGTGAATGTCGACAAACAAGTCTTGATTCTGTTTTCAGTTGGCAATGTATATAAGGATGAGGTATTGTTTGATGTAGTGCCACAGATGGATGCTTGTCATATGCTATTGGGAAGGCCTTGGCAGTTTGATCGTCATGTTATTCATGATGGAAAACATAATACTTATGCTTTTCGCAAGGAGGGCCAAAAGATAGTCTTAAAACCTATGACTCCTAAACAAATTTTGGATGATCGAAAGGAAAGGGCTAAAGTGAATAAAGCGTCCAAGGTAAAAGGAGCAAAAGAATCCTTTTTGGCTAGTAGGCGTGAGGTGGAAAATACCCTGCGAGACGGTGGAGCTATTTTGGTATTGTTGGCACGAGAAGTGATGAATCTGAGTTCATTGATTATCAACCCTCAAATTCAGAAACTACTCGAAGAATTTCAAACATTGTTTCCTGATGAATTGCCTAAAGGATTACCACCAGTCCGAGGGATAGAACATCAGATTGATCTATTACCGGGAGCATCCTTACCAAACCGAGCCGCCTATAGATGCAATCCGGAAGAAGCAAAGGAGTTGAAGAGACAAGTTGATGAACTGATCGAAAGGGGCTATGTTAGAGAATCCATGAGTCCGTGTTCAGTGCCAGCATTATTAGTACCAAAAAAGGATGGATCAATGAGGATGTGTGTTGATAGCCGTGCAATCAACAAAATAACGGTTAAATATCGTTATCCAATTCCTAGGCTCGACGATATGTTGGACGAGCTGCATGGTGCTGTAGTGTTCTCGAAGGTTGACTTGAAGAGCGGATATCATCAGATTCGTATGCGAGAAGGAGATGAATGGAAAACTGCATTCAAGATTAAACATGGACTGTATGAGTGGATGGTCATGCCGTTTGGATTGTCCAGTGCACCAAGTACCTTTATGAGGCTTATGAACCATGTTCTGCGTAGGCTCATTGGAAAGTTTGTCGTAGTGTATTTTGACGATATCTTGGTGTATAGCAAGAACATGGACGATCACTTAATGTACCTGCGTGAAGTATTTGTTGTGCTAAGCGAAAATCAGTTGTTCGCTAATGTAAAGAAAAGCGTATTTGCCCAAGACAAGTTGATATTCCTAGGATACGTTGTATCTAAGAATGGAATAGAGGTGGATAAGGAGAAGGTAAGAGCAATACAAGAATGGCCAGAACCGAAATCAGTAAGTGACATAAGGAGCTTTCATGGTTTGGCGTCATTCTATCGGCGATTTGTCAAGGACTTTAGCACGATTGCATCACCTATGCTTGAGTGTCTAAAGAAAGGGGGTGAGTTTAGGTGGACTAAAGCAGCCCAAGAAAGTTTTGAATTATTGAAGCAGAAGTTGTGTGACACGCCTGTGTTGACATTATCAAACTTTAACGGTACTTTTGAGCTAGATTGCGATGCAAGTGGCGTTGGGATAGGGGCTGTTTTAATGCAGGAGGGCAAACCAGTTGCCTATTTCAGTGAAAAGTTAAGTGGGGCAAGTCTGAATTACTCAACATATGAAAAGGAGTTCTATGCATTGATTCGAGCTTTGGAAACATGGCAACATTATCTCTTGCCCAAGGAGTTTGTGATACATACTGACCATGAATCCCTGAAGCACATCAGAGGGCAAGGCAAACTGAATCGAAGACAAGCCAAGTGGGTTGAATTCCTAGAAACCTTTCCATACGTGATCAAGTACAAACAAGGAAAAGGGAACGTTGTAGCTGATGCACTTTCCAGGAGATATACTCTGTTATCTCTACTTAACTCGCGCCTGTTGGGATTTGATTTGATCAAGGAACAATATGAACATGATCCTTTCTTTGTCAAAGTGATAGCAGATTGTGGAAAGGGTGCGAATGGACAATTTTTCATACATAATGGATTCCTTTTTAAAGGAAAGCGAGTTTGTATACCAAATTCATCCTTACGTGAGCTGTTAGTAAGAGAAGCACATGGAGGGGGACTTGCTGGTCATTTTGGCGAAGGGAAAACATTGGAGTCCTTGAAGGAGCACTTCTATTGGCCGAGCATGGATCGTGATGTGCATCGGGTGATAGAAAGATGTGTTACGTGCATGAAAGCAAAAGCACATCAACAACCACATGGTCCATATATGCCTTTGCCAGTTCCAAATCATCCTTGGGTTGATTTAAGTATGGACTTTGTGTTGGGATTGCCAAGAACAGCAAGAGGTAAAGATTCCATCTATGTTGTTGTTGACAGATTTTCAAAGATGGCACACTTTGTACCATGTCATAAAACGGACGATGCGACACATGTGGCTGACTTATTCTTTCGAGAAATAGTACGTTTGCATGGTATGCCAAAGACCATTGTGAGTGACAGAGATGTGAAGTTCCTTAGCTATTTTTGGAAGACTTTATGGCATAAGCTAGGGACGAAGTTGTTGTTTAGTACGGCAAGTCATCCTCAAACAGACGGCCAAACGGAAGTGGTGAACAGAACCCTGGGAACTTTGTTGCGAGCTTTTGTGGGGAAATCTTTAAAGGATTGGGACGAAAAACTGGCTTTTGTCGAATTTGCTTACAATCGCAGTGTACATTCTGGTTCTCGTATGTGTCCATTTGAAGTCGTTTATGGCTTCACACCTTTGACTCCATTGGATATGATACCCATTCCAATTGAGCATGCCATTAATTTGGATGGACAAGCTAAAGCAGAATTTGTCAAAAGACTGCATGGGGAAGTTCAAGAACGGTTACAACGAGCCAATGAGGCTTATATTCGACGAACAAAGAAAGGAAAGAAAGGTCATATTTTCAAAGTTGGAGATTTAGTCTGGATTTACTTACGCAAGGAACGATTTCCTTTGAAGCGCAGGTCTAAGCTGCAAAAGAGAGTTGAGGGCCCATTCCGAGTTCTTGAGAAAATCAATGACAACGCCTATAAAATTGATCTTCCTGGCGATATTGGAGTTTCAGCCACTTTTAATGTTTCTGATTTGATTCCTTATAATGGTGATGATCATGACGACGATTTGAGGACAAATCTTTTTCCACAAGGAGGGAATGATGTGGGCATAAACGATAAGGAATCAAATCAGAAACATTAAAAGT
>CM025784.1:19719061-19731357 GCA_014636745.2 Centella asiatica | reverse complement strand
GGTTGATTTAGTTATCTAAGGCTGTAGGCTTAAACACCCTACATCACAACATAAGCAGCTACTTATAAGCTACGATTACAACCCTAGTCCTAATTGGGAAGAATAATACATTGGAAAGAAATCTAATCCATCAAGGAAAAATAACAAACCTATTTAAACTAGGAAACAAATACCAAAACAACTACAGACAATAAATACGTGAAAATATCAATCATAGCTTGTCAGTGAATACAAATACCTATCGGAGACTATTTAACCACTGACGAGCAAATAAGCCTATCAAAGACTACACATCCCCTGACGAATCAAGTTAGCCTATCGGAGAATAACGATTCCCTAACGGGTATCTTTGCCTGTGTCGGAGACTAAGCATCCCCTGATGTGCTTAATAGCATCCCCTGACACCAGCTCTCGGCCAAACCCTGATGCTTCCTTGGCACCCCCTAATACTTTCCTCGGCAAGCCCTGATGCCAGTTTCTGACCAAGTCTCGGCTAAGCCTTAAACATACTTGACTCTAGTTTTGAAAGTAAAATAAGAACATAAAAATACCCCTTAGCGAATCATAATGCTTATTAGACCAAGCCCAAGTCTCAATTCCTCCATCATAATTTTCTAGACATAGCCCCAAAGCTTTTAACTCTTCCAACTTCAAATATGACGCATTTTACAAGCTCACGTCAAACCTCTTAGCCTTGGATCTAGTAATTGGACCTCGAAGCCTTAACTCACCATCAACATTTGATCCATGCACAACTTCTACTCCCGACTTAGGTTCCTTGCAATTTATGCCCACATCAATACCTCTATACCTCTTTTCTTTGTCTCAACATTCTTCATATTACAAACTCTAAGTGTTATGACATCAAATACTCCAAAATGTCACTTCTTGGAGGAGCCAATACTCAGTGACACAGTGATTAACAATCAAGACTGATGCTCATACAAGGAAAATAAATACAACTGTACATATTATTGCTCTAAGTATTTAGACTCCCTAAATTGTAAGTACTAATTCAATAAACACCTACTTCTCCTACTGTACATACACATATCTCTTACACTCTACTTCTACTCAAATCACTTCTGTGGACACAATAATTGCAGTTACATTACTTACCTTGTCCACAGTTGTTGATAACACAGCCCATAGGAACCCTAATTAGGACAACTTCGAGTGAGGTTAAGAGAATACTTAGTGAAAAAAGGCAAGGTCAACCCATTGAGAGGATCTTGGCACAAGGAGAGAATGAGCATACTGCCTAAGAAGGCAACGAAAAAGGAGAGAAAAAACATGATTCCTTAGAAGGCATAGAAAAAGGAGAGGTTGTGGGAAATAAGGATGAGATCCTTGTAAATAAAGAATATAGAGAAAATAAGTTCCTCAACTCACATTCGAATTCTCAACTTCCACTGATGATGCTGCCAAAAAGGGGGAGAATAAATGTGCATATGTAAATACTCAAGCCTTTCTATAAACCTTAGTATATTTGCACGAGTTTTACATCCATTGATGGACGACTTAGTTATTAGGGGATGAACTATACTGCATTGGGCGAGTCATTAGTGTTAACTTGAACGGACTCGACAGTGTCAAGGAATGGTTGTTGGTACTTAAAAAGATAAATATTCTGCACAACATACATTCCAGGAAAAGCCAACAAAGTATCAATGATCAAAAGGATAAGTATTTTTTAATGGGTATCAATAATAAGAACCCATCAGGGGACGGTTAAAAATACTATATCAAGGCGATGACACCATCAGGGGAACCCGTCAGGGATGACCTCGTCAGGGGAAGCCATCAGGGAAACCTATCAGGGGATGACTTCATCAGGGGAAGCCATCAGGGGCGATGACCTCATCAGGGGAACCTGTCAGGCGATGGTCTCATCAGGGGAAGCTGTCAGGGGAACTCATTAGGGGATGACCTAGTCAGGGGAACCCGTCAAGGGAAGGCATCAGGGGATGACCTCGTCAGGGGAACCCGTCAGGGGAAACACTCTAATGTCTAGACTTTGGTGACAACATACCTCCCGATGAGTTTGGTGATGGCTATCAATCACTTTGGCGATATTTATCTCGCGACGAGTTTGGCGATGGTTAAAAGTGACTTTTGTGATAGTCATTTTTATCCATTGACAACGAGTTTGGTGATGGCTAACAGTGACTTTGGCGATAGTCATTTTTATCCACTGACGACGAGTTTAACGATGACTTAAATTAACCGACGAGTTTGGCAATGACTTAGATTGCTTGACAAGTTTGGCGACGACAAAAGATCAACTCATCAGTGCAACCCTTCAATGGATAACAAACAGGTTATAACATCAGTGGAAAAATGAAGCACTAATCAATCTCCATCAGGGCTTCACATTGGTGAATAAAGAAGCACTAATCAAGTTGCCTTCAGTAACTTTCCATCAGTGAATCCAGAAGCACTGATCAAGTCTTTATTAGGGCTTGGCATCAGTGGATCGTTATGACCTAATCCACACGTCATCAAGACTTACATGCAAATCATTAATACTTGGCACGGAAGCAAGGGGTATAACTGGAAAGATATTCCTTGAAGTTTGGTTATCTAATAACAACTCTCGAGCATTAAATACATGCAGATCACGGGATGAAAAAGAAGCAACAAAAGCAAACAGCAGTCTGACACACCACTCCTAAAGGACCTTGACGCGACATACTGCGGCTGTGTTGAAACTTGAAGCATGTCTAACACGTGGGTTCACCAACTAATCTGATATAAAAAAAGAAAAAGTTGTTACACGAAAAACCAAACACGCAAGACACTCACTCAAACACTAAAAGGAAGCTTTATAATAGAACTTGAGAGATGTATTCAAAGAAAAACGCAGCTAGTGAGAGAGTGAAAAAGAAGCTATAATTTTATTACAGAGAAGTTGTAACTCTTTATAGATTTGTAGCTGATTAATCACGATAGTGATTAAACACATTTCTAGAAAAACACCAAGTTTTAATACAACTATTTTAACTTGAATGCTTGTGTGTTCATCTTAATTTCATTAAAGTTTTTCTAGCGATTGTAGCTATTCCGGCATTTGAATATTAAGTTTTAAAAGAGCGAAAAGTTTGTAGTGTTTGTATTCAACTCCCCGCCGCCCCCCCCCCCCCCCCCCCCCACTCCCCTACAAACACTTGAGCTTCTTTTGTTCTAACAATTGGTATCAGAGCCAACTAGCATACTACACTTGCTAGAAGATCCTTATCAATGACCAACAAAGATGGAAATAGTAAGGTCCCATGTTGAAAAGGGGAAAGTAGTTATTCTGGAGGCAACGCATGATAGTTCATCTAAGAGCAATCGATGATGAATACTTACAGATTCTAGAAGAAGGCCCTCACGTACTGAAGAAGCTCATTCCTCAAGAAGTGGTGAATAGAGTCACTGTCCCTAAAAGATTAGTCTCAAAGATTACTGAAGAGATGTATCTAGAGGAAAGAGAGAAAGTGAAGAAAGATGTAAAAGTCACAGGTATTCTATATAATGGCTTAGACGATGATATGCTAAATAGTATCATGAATATTAAGTTCTCCAAACTACCTACTTAATTTTATGTCAGCTTTTTGTGGTATGAATGTTAGGGGTCTAAACCAACTGTCAACCGTGCGTAATGTTAAGAACTTATTTTTGAAGTTCAACCTATCTTTTGTTGGTCTTTTTGAGACTCGAGTTAAATCTCCCAAAGCTCAGTCTATTTCTTGTTCTATTAATGAGAGTTGGCATTGGTTCTATAATTATCTCCATCACCCTAACGGGAGGATTTGGGTTGGTTGGGACACCACCCTTTGGTCTGTAGATATCTTATCTTCTTCCTCCCAGCACATACATTGTAAAGTTTTTTTTTCTATATCTCTTAATTGTAACATTTTGGTTACCTTTGCCTATGGGCTGTATACTCCTTCAGATAGAAGGCTGTTGTGGGCTGAACTGCAGAATTTAACCTCTCTTTGTGGTGGTGTTCCTTGGTGTGTTATTGGAGATTTCAATGAAGTCATTTCCCCTTTGGAAGTTTTAGGCGGAAATTGCTCTTTGTCTGGTGGGATGTATGACTTTAAATCTTGCCTGGGGACCTGCTCCCTATCGGATTTATGTGCAACTGGCACGCATCTGTCTTGGTGGAACTCGCAGGTCGCAAATCCTATCTATAAAAAGCTGGATAGAGTTTTAATTAACCCTGATTGGTTGTCTCAACTCCCTCACTCTCAAGCTCTTTTCCACACAAGAGGTCCTTCGGATCATACTCCCATGATTGTTTACCTGGACATACATGCTCAGCGAGTCAAGAAGCCTTTCCAGTTCTTCAATTTTATGGCTGGTTTAGAGGGGTTTAATGATGCTATTCAAAATGCATGGAAGATGGATGTCCAAGGCAACCCTCTGCAGCAGCTTTGGACAAAATTCCAGAATACTAAACAGCTCTTGATTAACCTCAACAAATCCATTGACAATGTTCACACTTGTGTCAAGCAATTAACTTTTGACCTTCATCAAGTGCAATCTGATCTGATTTCTCATCCTTTGGATCCTACTCTTCTTGAGAAGCAGCATTCCCTTTCTCTCGCTTTATCCGTTGCCCAAGACAGAGAAGAATGCTTTCTCAAGCAGAAATCTCGGGTTAAGTGGCTTAATGAAAGGGATAAGAACAATAAGTTTTTCTTCTACAAACTTAAATCAAATTGGAATGTTAATAAAATCTTTCTGATTCAGGATGATTCTGGACAATTTATTCATGGGCACGATGGAGTACAGAAGGTTGCTATCAAACATTTCAGAAATATTCTTAGTCATGTCACTGATGATCAGTTTATGGACCTCAGCTTGCTGCCGGTTCACGGATCCATTTGCCAAGAGGATTTCTACTATCTGAATGAAAGTGTCAATGAGGATGAGGTTTTATTGGCCTTCAAATCTTTGAAAAAAAATAAGAGCCCAGGTCCTGATGGATTCAATGCTGAATTTCTAACCCTCTCTTGGGATACCATTGGTAAGGACGTTATTGCTGCGGTTTTGGCATTCTTCAACAAGGGCTGGCCCCTTGGAAATTTCAACAATACCTCTATCACTTTGGTTAAGCTTGCTCACCCTTCCTCTATGCATGATTTTAGACCTATATCCTGCTGCACAGTTGTTTACAAGATTATCTCAAAAATTTTGACCACGCGATTGAATAAGGTTCTTCCTGCCATTATCTCTCCATCTCAAGCTGCTTTTGTTCCTAATAGGAATATTGGAGATAACATCCTCATTGCCCAGGACATTGTGAGAAATTACCATCTGGATAAAGGCCCTCCTAGGTGTGCTCTGAAAATTGATCTCCAAAAAGCTTTTGACTCCCTCAAATGGAATTTTATCTTAGCTGCATTAAGGCACTTAAAATTTCTGCCAAAATTCTGCTACTGGATTAGAGAATGTATATCCACTGTTTCTTACACAGTTAAAGTTAATGGCTCTCTTTGTGGACAGTTCAAGGGCAATAGGGGGTATAAGACAGGGTGACCCCATATCTCCGCTCCTTTTTGTAGTGGCAATGGAGTTTCTCACTTCCATTACCAATTTGGAGATTGAGAAGTCTCGCGAATTTTCATTTCATTGGAAAGCTGAGGTCATTAATCTAACGCACCTTTGTTTTGCAGATGATCTTTTTATGTTTTCTAAAGGAGATATGTAAAGACCCAACTCGAATAACAAATAAACAGCAATTACATTTCAAATACCATATTCAACAAGTCATTAAATTCAACATCAAACGATCTGAAATATTAGACACTTCTAAACAGCATAAACACAACCTATTATACAAAACATATCTTATACATTACAAGCCAAAATCCTAATCAGCCCCGAAATATACATTCTAAGAAAAACTATATGCACAAATGGACTGGAGAGAGAGAGTGTGATCACGGCTTCCCGACCTCTGTCGCGTCGAAGTATGCACAAAGCTGCAAAACAGCTCAAAAGCTATACTGCACAACCTGAAACATTTAGCGCTTTATATGAGTCGCAACTCAATGAGTAAACCCCACACATATCATACAATTTACATATATATAATTCATATAACTCAAATCAATTCAGATATATCAAATATGCAATGCTATATTCTTTTCTTTTTCCGGTAATGGCTCGATATGTCAGAGTATTGCCCCGGGAATTCCTGTATACAGATCACAAAGATCTTTCCAATAACCAACAGTATGAACCCGTAGGTTTAATCAAATAAATTGCTGGCCAGCCAGTGTAATAGGATGGATCCCAGAGGTGGCTCATACGGGTTTTCACCTCGTACAGCACTTAGTCCACCTATGTTCTCATGTAACCAATATAACCAATATATTTGCAAGTACCTGAACACATCAGCCATACCATTTCCTTTAAGTCATATGAAATCAAATGCACAATATACATATAGTTCTCATTTCAATTCAGTACCAATAGCACATATTTTCAGCTTGTACACCAAACTGTCAATTACACATTTAACTCATCAAACACAGCAAGTAATCCCATATAGACATGATACAATAAGCAAACAATCATATATTATCCAAGATACACAAATATAACACATAAGTATACCATGGGTTTACTCACAAATTCAGCGAAACTAACGTTGTTGACCTCCCCTCTCGCTGCCCCCGAAGTTCTCTTCTCCTATAGCACATATTGACATGTTTAAAACTCATTCACCATGCATAAGTACCAATCTATATGCATGAAACATGGCTATGATGCATGATGTAAGCTAATTTCAGCAGCAACAGCAAGCTAATTTCAGCAGAAACTAAGTGCAGCAGCAAACTACTTTTCTAGCCAACTGAATCAATATGCAAACTCTATTTCATTAACATCTAATAACTCCAATATGCTACTGAAGTGCAGGTTATTAAACACAAAAGAATGGAAGGGAAGAACTCACTTGATCAGCTGCAAAAACTGCACAACTTAGCAAAATCTGCTATGCTAAAAATCTGCTATGCTAGAAAATCTGTTCAGCTTGTTCTCCCCTGTTCTCTCTTGTTCCTACTGATTTCTGTCTCTCTAAGTGTTCTCCAGCCGAAAATGGGCTGTCCCTCATGTTCTAGTGGCTTCTTGTTTAGTCCAAACCAAGCATGAGGTGGCAAGGTGCTTGGTTTGGTCAAACAAGGCTGCCCACCCCTTTTTTTTTCCTTTTTTGACTTGAAGACAGCAGCCTAATGCAGCCAAAAGTAGGTGCAGATTTCTACTTTTTCTACTAAGGGTCTCAACTAATATGAAATTGCAAAATGGCACAAAAGCTTCATAATAACCGCTAATTACCCCCTTAAACGAAATCTGCATTTTTGACATCCTAACTCTCCTTTTAAAAGCGTTCTAATTATGCTTGCTTTCTAAATGATGTATTTTTAATCTATATGGACTGATATATTATTGTTTATGCAATAAAAACAATGCAAATGTCAAATATCAAATGGAATGCATGTTCACGAATATACGATTTGGGACACGGATGTGAGAATTTTCCCCTCCTTTAAAAGAATTTCGTCCTCGAAATTCAATACCTGACTTTGGAAATAGATGAGGATAAGATCTTTTCATGCTTTTCTCAGTTTCCCATGTCGCTTCCTCGACACTATGATTCCTCCACAATACTTTAACTAAGAGGATGTCCCGATTCCGAAGTTGTTTAACTTTGTAGTCGAGTATCTGTATTGGTTCTTCAATGTAGCTTAAATTCTGCTCGATTTCTATTGGTTCATTTTGAATCACATGAGAAGGATCTGATCGATATCGGCGAAGCATACCAACATGGAAAACGTCATGAATACCCGATAAGTCTGGTGGCAATGCTAAGCGATATGCAACTGGGCCAATGCATTCAAGTACCTCATATGGACCAATATATCGCGGACTCAATTTCCCCTTTTTGCCAAATCTGATTACCCCTTTCCACGGTGAAACTCGCAGAAACACTTTGTCACCGACTTCAAACGTCATTTCTCTTCGATGCTGATCTGTGTAACTCTTTTGTCTATCTTGGGCAGCTTTAAGTCGATCTTTCACAATCTTCACCTTGTCGACAGTTTGTTGTATTAATTCAGGCCCTTCTAGTGCTCGCATACCTTCTTCATCCCAATACAATGGACATCTACATTTTCTGCCATATAAAGCTTCATATGGTGGCATTCCGATACTGCTATGATAATGATTATTGTAGGCAAATTCCATCAATGCAATGTAATCATCCCAACTACCATGAAATTCAAGTACACAAGCCCGAAGCATACCCTCTAGCGTTTGGATTGTTCTCTCTGATTGTCCATCTGTTTGTGGATGAAATGCGGTGCTGAAATGAAGTTTAGTACCCAATGCTCGCTGGAGGCTTTCCCAAAATCGAGAAGTAAAACGTGGATCACGATCTGAAACAATGGATATAGGTACACCATGTAGTCTAACAATTTCAGTGATGTATCTCTTTGCCAATTGTTCTAATGAACAACCCCATCTAATTGGTAAGAAATGAGCTGACTTTGTTAATCTGTCCACAATTACCCAAATAGCATCATTCTTCTTTTGCGTTTTTGGTAGGCCAATAACAAAATCCATCGTAATTCTTTCCCATTTCCACTCTGGAATCGGTAATGGATGCAACATTCCTGCTGGTGCTTGATGTTCAGTCTTCACTTGTTGACAAATAAGACATTTTGCAACAAAATCAGCAATGTCTTTCTTCATTTTTGGCCACCAATACAAAGTCTTTAATGTAAGGTACATTTTTGTTGATCCGGGATGCATAGCATAAGGTGCACAATGAGCTTCTTCCAAAATTTCTCTACGTAAATTTTTAACATCCGGAACACAAATTCTATCCCCAATCATCAAGGTACCATCACTATGAATAATAAAATCAGTACTCTTGCCACATTTAACTTTCTCCATTATTTCAGCAAATAAAGTATCTTGAGCTTGAAATTCTCTAATTCTTTCACCTAGTACAGGTCTGATCTTCAAAGTTGCAAATAAAGAGCCACTAGCATTCATATCAAATTCAGTGTGCATAGCTCTCAAATCCAACAAATAAGGTAATATGTTTACCTTTAAAGATGCAACACTGCTACTCGAAGATTTACGGCTCAAAGCATCTGCCACAACATTCGCCTTTCCCGGATGATACTCTATTGTGCAATCGTAGTCTTTTAGCAATTCCAGCCATCTTCTTTGTCTCATATTCAACTCTTTTTGAGTCATCAAATATTTCAAGCTTTTATGATCAGTGAAAATCTGAAATGTCTCTCCATACAAATAATGACGCCAAACCTTTAATGCAAATACAACTGCTGCAAGCTCTAGATCATGAGTAGGATATGAAACCTCATATGGCCTTAACTGCCTGGATGCATATGCAATTACTTTACCATATTGCATTAAAACACAGCCCAAACCTTGATAAGATGCATCGCTATAAATCACAAATCCACCACTACCACAAGGATTAGAAAGTACCGGAGCTGATGTCAATCGTGCTTTCAACTCATCAAAACTTTCTTGGCACGCCGTTGTCCACTTAAATTCAGTATGTTTCCGAAGTAGCTTTGTCAAAGGTTCTGCAATAATAGAGAAACCTTCAACAAATCGACGGTAGTAACCCGCCATGCCTAAAAAGCTTCGAATTTCAGTAACATTCTTCGGAGACTCCCATTTAACAACTGCTTCAATCTTCTTAGGATCTACCTTTACTCCCTCTGCTGATACAATGTGACCAAGGAAAACAACCTGATCAAGCCAAAACTCACATTTGCTGAACTTCGCATATAGTTGTTTCTCCCGCAATGTTTGCAACACAATGCATAAATGCTGCTCATGCTCTGATTTATCTTTCGAGTACACCAGAATATCATCAATAAATACAATAACAAACTTATCAAGATAAGACTGGAATACTTTATTCATCAAAGCCATAAACACAGCCGGCGCATTCGTCAACCCAAATGGCATGACCAAAAACTCGTAATGGCCATATCGCGTTCTGAATGCTGATTTAGGAATATCTGATTCTGCTATTTTGAGTTGATGATAACCAGATCGCAAATCAATCTTACTAAACACTTTTGCACCTTGTAATTGATCAAACAAATCATCTACCCGTGGCAATGGATATTTGTTCTTCACCGTGACTCTATTCAGCTGTCTATAATCAATACATAACCGGAGCGTACCATCTTTCTTTTTAACAAACAAAACTGGTGCACCCCAAGGAGATACGCTAGGTTGAATGAATCCCTTTTCTAACAATTCTTGCAACTGAATTTTTAACTCTTTAAGTTCCAAAGGTGCCATTCTGTATGGTGTAATAGAAATAGGAGCAGTACCGGGTAAAAGCTCAATGCTAAACTCCGTATCTCGATCTGGAGGTAAACCAGGTAAATCAGCTGGAAAAACGTCTTGAAACTCATTTACAATTGGGATATCTTCAAGTTTCAATTCTGGCTTTGTTGTGTCTAAAACATGAGCTAAAAATGCCTGGCAACCACACTTTATCATTCTGAATGCATGAGTAGCAGATATCAAACATGTAGGAATAATCTTCCTTTCGCCATGAAATACAACACTTTGTTGGTCATGTAATTCAAATACAACCTCTTTGGTGAAGCAATTAACAATGGCATGATGTCTACTCAACCAATCCATCCCCAGAATAACATCAAAATCACGGAATGGCATTAATAACAAATCAGCAACCAGATTTTCCGTTTCTACTCGAATGTCACAATCCCAATATATGTTATTCACAATAATAACTTTCCCTAAAGGAGTACTAACATTCAGCTCATATCCCAATGGTTCAAGCAATGTATGTAAATGAGATGCAAAACCTTGTGAAATAAATGAGTGTGTAGAACCTGGGTCTATCAATGCATATGCCTCGTGATGGAAAACAAATAGTTTACCTGATACAACCTCCGGTGCAACAACTGCCTCATTTCGCGATAATGCAAACACACGGGCTGAACCCTGTGATTGTGTGTTTTGAGCTGCCGATGTCTCACCTCTATTACGCCCAGCAGAAAATGGTTTACCTCGGCCTCTACCTCTACCAAATGTAACCCCCGACATCCGTGATTGTTGAACTGATGATTCTGATTTGCTTCCCTCTGAACGTTTTGGACAATCACGAAAATAGTGCTCCTTATCTCCACAATAGTAACAGCCCCCAATAAGCATTCGACACTCACCAAAATGATGTCTTTTGCAAGTGATGCAAAAAGGCTTCTGATTTGTGTTACCCGAATTCTGACCACGACCTGAATAGGAAGATCCCATCCATCCTCTTTTCGAACCAGAAAATCCACCCTTATTATTGCCTCCTCTAAAAGGTTGTAGTTGTGCTGAATACTCCTTGCGCTTCACACCTTTACCGCTGGATTCACCAAAATCAGATTGAAAACCCTTCATTTCATTATGTAATTTCTCTGCTCTAACTACAGCTGCCATTAATCTGGAAAATGTTTCTAGATCATACGGAGTCAGTTTGTTACGAATATCATAGGACAAGCCTTCTTCAAATTTGTGGCACTTCTCTTCCTCCGTAGAAATCAGATTTGCTGCATATGCCGACAATTGTGTGAATTTCAACCCATATTCAGCAACTGACATATTCTTTTGCTTCAACTCAATAAACTCTTTCCTTTTTTCATTCTTAAAAACTGGTGGCATGTATCTATCATGGAACTGAAGTAAAAAGTCACCCCAATGCAACACTGGTGGCTGAATCAATGAGCGCGGAATTGTCTTCCACCAACTATAAGCATCACCCTGAAGTAAGAAGACCGCATAATCAAACTTCTCATCTGAAGTACATTGCATCAGATTGAATACCCTCTCCGTGCTTTCTAACCAAGCTTCGGCTATCGCAGGATCAGTAGTTCCTGGAAATGGCATAGCTCCAAGTTTTCTCAACTTTTCAAATCGACGCTCCCTTTGTACTGGCGGAGGAATAACCACCTGCTGTTCAATATTTGGATGCAATGCATGTTCATCTCTATTTATATCATGCTGTGGATGTGGTGCATCAACAAGGCGATCAGCCGGTCTCTCTCTCCTACGTGTTGCACCTCGTACCATGATTCTATATGTGAAAAAAAATGAAATGTCAAATACCTTCATACTAATCAAATACAAACTTTATGCATGAATGAATGCCCTTTCTGGACCATATCCCTGCTCGGATACCAAAATTGTAAAGACCCAACTCGAATAACAAATAAACAGCAATTACATTTCAA
>CM025784.1:19688364-19709233 GCA_014636745.2 Centella asiatica | reverse complement strand
TAAAATGATATTTATTCTTTCACTTGTCAACAACTCCAATGGATCATTATGTGATATTGTGTTGTAGTTTTCTAGTGTAGCCCGGTGTTCCAGCCTGGGGATCTCGAGGACTGTCGCCCAAATTCCTGACAATGCCCGAGACCCGGCTCAGGGGATTTCCGGGGGCGCCACACTTAGCATTCTCCAAAGAAGCAATAGTGGCTTCAATTCTTTCAAGTATAGTAACAAGAATTTTTTGGACAATTCTTATGTCAGAAAATTCAGAACCAAGTAATCATACCTTGTTTACTATGCTGAGAAGTCTATCTGAATACTTTTTGATAGTTTCAGATTCCTTCATTTTCTGCATTTCAAATTCTCTAACTAGATTCATCATTTGCATCCCTTTGATCTTTTCATTCTCTTCACACTCCTTCTTGAGAAAATACCATATTTCAAAAGCTGTTTTCAAGGTCATAATTCTGGTGAAAATCTCAGGTGAGACAGCAGCAAACAAACATGCCTTAGCCTTGGACTTTCTTGCATTCCTTGCCTTGTGATTTTTTATTTGAGCTACTGTTGGATCATCTGGCAATGTTCCTCCGAATGAGGTATTTATAGTAGGCTAAGATTAAGCCTTGGAATAGAATCATTGGTTAATAAAATGTCTACTCATTATGATTCTTAGCAGCTAAGCATGTGTAATAAGTCTGTTGTCCTTCATGCAAATAAGTCAGCTACTAAAGCAGCTTACTAATCTGATTACTATACGTAGGCAATAATGTCATCATACTTAAACTATTAAGTCCTTCAGGGGACTTAACTACTAAACACAAAGCTTCTTTTAAGTACTTACAAACGGTACCACACATATAAACATCATTTGCTTATTCTTGCAACCAACATCCAAACAAATATAACCCCTTTAATGGGTCCAAAAATATTTAGACATCCAAAAACATCATATATTATCAATACTCGTTAATAATCAAAAAAACAATACGAATAAATAAATTATTTATAGATAAACAATTTTCCAGGTTGTTACATTGTGATACCAACTGTGGCACCCCTGGAAATCCCCCGAGCCGGGTCTCGGGCACTGTCAGCAATTTGGGCAACAGTCCTCGAGATTCCCAAGCTAGAACCCCAGGCTACACCAAAAAACTACAACACAACATCACATAACAGCAAAACAAACAACACAACCAAACATTTACAACACTCATGCGAGAAATATATTCTCAAATGTTCATCATGTTCTTTTCTTGTCTTAGAATAGACGAGAATGTCATCTATGAACACAATGATGAACTTATCCAAATATGGTTTGAATACTCGGTTCATCAAATCCATGAAAATAGCTGGGGTATTGGTGAGTCCAAAAGGCATTACCACAAATTCATAATGACCATAACGGGTTCTAAAAGCTGACTTAGGGACATCTTCAATTTTAATCTTTAATTGATGATATCCTGATCTCAAGTCAATTTTTGAGAAGTACTTCGCTCCCTTGAATTGGTCGGACAAGTCATCAATCCTAAGTAAAGGATATCGGTTCTTCACCGTTACCTTATTCAATTCTCGGTAATCAATACTTGACCTCAATGATCCATCTTTCTTCTTTACAAATAAAATGGGTGCTCCCCAAGGTGAAACACTTGGCCTAATAAATCCTTGATCCAACAACTCTTGTAGCTGTATCATAAGTTCTTTAAATTCTGAAGGGGCCATCCTAAAAGGAGCTTTGGAAATTGGAGCAGTTCCTGGCACTAGCTCAATTCCAAATTCAACTTGCCTATCTAGGGGTATACATGGTAATTCCTCAGGAAATACATCTCCAAATTCCTTGACTACAGGGATATCTGAAATCTTTAATCCTTTTATCCTCTTGTCATAAACATGAGCTAAAAATGCTTCGCATCCATTGCGTAACATTTTATTAGCTTGAATCATTGAAAGAAAATGAGAGGGTTCAGTAGACTTACATCCATGGAATAACACTTTACTATTTGAGGGTGTTCTTAGGGAAACCTTCTTTTTCCTGCAATCTATACTAGCTTGGTATTTATGTAGCCAATCCATGCCTAGTATTAGATCAAACTCTCCCAATGGAAAAGGTATTACATCTGCAGGGAAGTCATGTTTTCCTATTCTTATACTACAATCAGGTAGTATACTCTTGGCAATGTACACCTCTTGATTAGCTACTATAACTTCTAGAGGTGTTTCTATACATTTAGGAACAAAATTCCTATCCCTAAGAAGACGTTCAGATATAAAGGATCTAGTCGCACCAGAATCAAATAAAGCATACACTTCAATGGAATTAACCAAAATCGTACCTGAAACCACGTTTTTCGACAGTAGTGCGTCCTGCGTAGTCATATTATAAGTCCTAGCTTGGGGTCGATTGACTGTCATGCTAGGTCCTACTAACGGGAGTTTACCCTGACTCTTTCTCCGAGGGCATGAAGTGGAGAGATGACCTTCCTGACCACAACTAAAGCATCTCTTCGCAACTCCAACTACACGACTAGCACTTTGTGGTTGATATTGTTGCAGAGGAAACCTCGGTTGGGAAACGATCGGTGCCTGATTTGGACAACTACTGGTAGTATGCCCAGATCGACGGCATTTGAAACACAAATTGGTTCCTATTAAACACTGAGAAGTTTCATGGTTCCTTCCACATTTGCCACAAATAACAATCCTCCTTTTGTTCTCACCTAAATCCGTACTGAAATTCCTTTTCCTATTATTATCATTATACCTATTTTCTTCCTCTTGTTTCACCACAACTGAACTGGTTTGTGATTTTCCTTGTCCTCTAATCCTTTGATTAAGATTGTTACTAAAATAACTTCCTTTCCTCTATCCTTCTTTGCGTTTCTCCCATTTAAATTCCCGGAGTAGCTTGCCACTTTTCTCTACCACCTTTGACCTTCGAACAACTTCAGCATAGTTGTTTAGACACAAAATAGCAATCTTATCCTGCAACCATGGATTCAAACCATGCTCAAACCTTCTTGTCTTTCTTCTCTCAGTATCTACTAAATGCGGGGCATATCTTTGTAGTTCATTAATGTGCCGCCCCCGGAAAATTCCCCGAGCTGGGCCTCGGTAACTGTCAGCAATGTGGATGACAGTCCCCGAGATCCCCAGGCTGGAACCCTGGGCCACGCCAGAAAACTACAACACAGCATCACTTAACGGCAATGACAAACAACACAACCAAGCATTTACAACACTCATGCGAGAAATATATTCTCAAATACATCATTATAAATCTTAAGGTCCACATCATCTTACAAAACCTCAACGCTTGAAAATAAACAAGCTGCAGCGGACACAAAACTTTAGATGGCTCATACGGCCTTACAACTTAAACATTCTTAAGTCATTCTCTCTTTCCCTTTATTAGGCGACTCAGCTTTCATGACATAACCTGAAAAAAATTTCATGAAATTCCACATGAGTGTTTACGCTCAGCAAGTATATATTCATAAGTAAGAGAAACAGATAATTCAAAAGGTTTTATGCTCTTCGAGGTTGGGCGAAGCAATGCCAACACCTCATGATAATCAATAAACATATATCATCTAGGGTGCCCGAGTGATATCAAGGGTTAACCCTCTTTCAATAAATCATGATTCGCCCTCTCTTCATCAGATAATACATCACCTGACTAGACTGATCATTATCTGACTTCCTTAAACAATCAAATTTCATCCCAGCTGGTCAGCCTGGTCGTTTGATTCATCATTTGACATATGTAGTCACTTGCAGAAAGCATATGGTCTGCGAAAAGTCTAATTACCGATGCCTTGCCTCGGTCTATCATTCTCTATCATCATTAGCCAGAATACCGGGCGAAAGCATTCAACAGCCCTTTAACTTCCCATATGGAGTATATCTTTTTGAAAACATTTTCTCATTTTAAATTAGCATCCTCTACAATTAAAAACAGCGACTACCAAACACATTGGCGTGCTCAACAATTAAAAGTAGACAGCCAATGATTTTTCTATATACCCATACGGAAGCTGCTCAGGTATGCATATAAGTTCACGACTGCAACACCCTTGCATCATCATCATTGTCTTTTGGTGTGCTAGCAACTTTAAACAGCTAGCAATCACCCAATAACATATAGCTCAATCAATAACATCTTTTCACGTACATCAGATCAATGATCGTACGTTACTTAATCATGAATAAAATCATCATCATGCATAAGCTTTAACATCATTCATTTACGTAAATCGAAATAGTGATTCTACATAATCAGTAAGAAAGAAAGTGGAATGAGTATATACTTGCCTTGGTCCTTAGCTAAATTCACTATACTGGTTGAAAAAGGGTTCTGTAAAACATCATTGTTGGTATAACATGAGCAATCCATACTTAGAAGATGACCATTCTGTTTTCCCAGTGAGATAGCCGAGAACTTGTAGAGGGGGGGGGGGGGGGGGGGGGGGAGTTGAATACAAGTTCTTTGAATTCTTTTCGATTATTTGTTCTTCAAGAAATTAATAATTACTTGCAGAAATAAAGAACAAGAACACGAATCAATTTATAAACAATTGCTTGAATTGATAGAATACAAATTCTAACAATCACAATAATATGATCGTCAGCTTCTTTTCTATTTTGTATAGGAAAAGATACAAAACTATGAAAAACCTATACAGTTTCGAATTACTATTCAAATTACAATTCTCTATAAACCTAATTACAACTTCTCTAAAAACTGATTTTTTCAGTTTTCTTATTCTAAATCAATATTGATTCAGCTTCCTTATTCAAATCAAATACAATCTTTCCTTTTTGATTAGGAAGAGATTTCTGGTTAGTTTCCTTACCAGCTACATCTTCAATAATATCTTGAACTACGTAGAAGACATTTTTTTTTAATTCGAACTATGTATCTCTCAGGAAATAAATCACGATTAGTCACTGATGCTTCATCTTTAGTCTCTGGTGTCGTCATCACTAGTCTCTGGTGCTTTTAGTCCCTGATGACGTCAGATTGTGTAGTCTCTGATAGAGTTATTTAGTCTCTGATACTTTAAGGCTTAGTCTCCGATGACGTCAGCTTAGTCTCCAATGTTTTTAACCTTAGTCTCCGATGACGTAAGCTTTAGTCTCCGACCCTTTTAGACTTAGTCTCTGATGACGTAAGCCTTAGTATCTGATAGGCAAAACTAGTCTCTGATAGATAAAACCTTTAGTCTCTAACAAGTTTTCCTAGTCTCCAACAAGCCTTTTTGTAAACTCTAACGAACCAAATACACACTTTGACTTGCTGAAGCTTTGATACTCCATTCCAACATTTACTTACAAATAAAGAATAATTGTATCTCTTTACAAATAATAAATGAATTACAAACAAAGAGATAACTACTGGCTACAAAACTTCAGTGTTATTAATTAACACTTTCTATACATTTGTACTCTAAGTAATCTAAAGACAATCATCATCAAATATTCTAAAACCTAACAATCTCCCCCTAATTATGAATATTAGAATGATAAGCATAATTTCAAGGTTAATGATGATGTCAAAACTCAACATTATAATTACTTAGAAAAAGAATAAAGAATTGCTAACTACAACTGTATTCTGAACTAAGATCTTTGATCTGTTGTTCAGCTTCCACAAAGACTCAGGTTTAAATCCTATAAGTCTGGCTTCAAACATAAAAATTACAGCTTATTTCAACAAAACATACCTTTCAACACAACAGTTTACCTTTTATTTTTTCTTCAACAACTCCAGCCTTTCTTTTCTATTTTTCCTCAGCAACTTCAGTCTGTCTATCAACAGTTTTTTTCAAAATTACTTCAGTTTCTTCTTCTGCATCTTTGAGTAGACTGATAAATCCTTATATATGTCTCTCAGTGATACTTTTGATATCTCTATTGTAATTGAAGAAAACTTTCTCTCCATGGAAGGTCTCATACCATAATCCTAGAGGTTTAGGATTAGCTTCTAGCACTGTATCCACCTTATGCTTCACCTTCATTACCAAAATCCATGTTGAGATCAGAAGTCTCAAGCACTACAGTCAGCAACCACTCCAAATTCTCCTTAGTTTGTCCTTCCAAGGCTGCCTTCTCAAATTTCAAAGATTCTCAATCTTTTAAAAAGATATGGAGTAAATCTTTGTTGTCCTTTCCCTTGACCAAATTTATGTACTTTGTACTCCTTTTCAGGGCCTTGATAATTTCTTCAGTGCTAGCCATTTCAACCTTATAAGACTTCCTTGATGGAACTGTTCGTGGCTTTGTTGGTCCACTCATAGCCACTAAGGCAGTCTCGGTTGACCTTGGAGGATCTTGAGAGGTAGGCTTCTTGATAAGTGCTTTGATCACAGGTTTCTTTGCAGAATCCTGAACCAAAGGTTTCCTTCTTGATTTCTTCTCAACCTCATCCATCTCTTTATTTTTCTTCTTGGTTATGGCTGCTTTTTGTGCACTTGATCTCCTTGTATAGATTTTCTTCTTCTTTGCATCCTCCTCCTACCTTTCTGTTGCCATATCCTCCTCCTCTTGAAGTTTCTGAGCTAGTAGTGCATAAGCTTCTATTACTTTCTGCTCTTAAGGATAGACCAACTCTACTTTCCCATCCACTATCAGTTCAACTGGAGTGGGAAAGTGAGCTGTTTTCATGGCATCCCCCAGTAGCTTGGGCTATCCTGGTTGAGTAGTGGTTTTCTTCTTTGAATCTTCAACCATAACCCCCTTGCCTTTGTCTTTGATTGTAGGGGATTGTGTAGAGGAAGAAGGAGAAGCTACTGTTGTTGCTGCTGTTGTTGTTGCTGTTGTTGTTGTTGTTGGAAGTTGTGTTATTGTTGTTGCTGCTTGAAGATCTGCATGCTTTTTCAATATCCTGTCCATCATTACTTGTAGCTCATCAGAGCTTGGAAGTTTTGATGGAGCAGGTATTTGAACTGGAACAGGTTTTTTTTTTTTTTTTGTTAAGTTGGGTATAATATAAAACAAGAAAGAAATTACAAAAGTAACGAGAGGCATCCCCCTCGACCTACTAGCACATCTCGCTAGCTAGGGAAAACAAGCTAAAACTATGAGTATAAAGCAGAAACCAAAAAAAGGCTCCTGGAACAGTAGCAGCAGATTAAGCAGGATACAACAACTCCTAACAGACAAGCAGCATACAAGCAGCATGCAACATCCCCTGACAGACTAACTGGAACAGGTTTTGATTGTTGTTTTTGTACAGGTTTGCTATGTTGACCACTCTCCCCCTTTTTGACATCAGCATCTTTAGGTTGGGAGGAGGTGGCCAAGTGTGGAATTGCCTGTAGCAATAGCTGCTCCATTCTGTCTTGTTTTTGGATCAGGAGTTGGATATTTGCTTCTAGCGCTTGAAGTCTACTGTCAGTCTACGACTTGTCTTTGATAAGTGTATCAATTGCAGAAATAGTCCTCCTTGGCAAGTGTCCTTCATAGCACCTTCTTACCTTTTCTGTCTCCAACTCCATCCTTTCCTCCATTCTTTTGACTGCCCCATGTATGCCAGTAACCAAGAAGTGGTGAAACTTTGTATGTTTCTTATCCACCTTGGTTACTTCTTCTAATAATTCCTTAATAGATGGTGCAGTAGCAGTTGACCCAACATTGGTCACATAATCCTGCCTCAGTTGGGCGGTTGCTTCCTCCAGAGTGTTTAAGTATGTGGCATCAAGCCATTCATCAACATTTGTCTCTGCAGGTGGTTCAAACACAGGTTCATCTGCAAGCCTTGTCTTCAATGTAGAAATGTGGTCTTGTCTTTGTTGTAGACCATATAACATTTCAAAGTCTGCATTGGACATCTCTGATATCACATTTAATGCTGCATCCCTTGTGCTTGAAATGTTCCCAGTTTTTTCTGTTTGGATATTTGTGGAGAGAGCAAAAGAAACTTGAGCTTCTTGTGAGCTGGTTTCAATAGGTTGTAAAAATGCACCTGCTGAAAATTTCTCTCTTTCATTTTGTTCAATGATCTCATCCTTGCTCACACCCTTTCCTTTTGCCTGGGGTTGGGCACCCAGCTTCTCTTGCTCTCCTTTTTCCAAACTTTCTAAAGCTTGACTCTCTTGTTTGTGTATATCCTCTCCTTTTTCCAGGTCAGGAGCCTGACTCTCACTATTTATTCTCACATCCTCACTCATATGGATAGGTGCACTCTGTCCTACAGAAGTGGGGGTTTGAGAAGTACTTGTGACTGCATGGATAGGGGGTTCCCTTTGTATATCTTGGGTTAGGGATCTATCCATGGAATGTGTTTGAGAGCTTGTCTCGAGTATGGGCTCCTCTTGGGAAAAATCAAGAGAATTTAAATGTGTAATATCAAAACATTCAAGTATGGGAGAAGAAGGAGAAGAATGTACAGTGTGGAGTGTTCGCTGTTCCTCAGACATTAAAAATTGACGAACATCAATTGATGGCTCTGTGTGTGCCCTCCTTGTGTCACTCTTTTCTTTTATTATCTCTTTTTGGGGTTTCTCTTGTTGGTGAACAAGAGGTTGTGCAGACTCTGTACAGTGTGTTCCTGGTTGGGAACTTTCTTCAATGTCAACATCCTTTTGGGAGGATGGTGACAGTTCACTGTTTTTCCTTATAACCTCCATTGCTTGTTGGGAAGCAATGGATTGCTTTTGGCTAAGGGTTATTAATTTCTTCTTTCTCTGAAGTGGTACTTCAGCTTCTTGTTCTCCCTCATCCTCACTTACTCCCTCAATTATTTTCCTTTTTATTGGGAGCTTCTTGGCTGTCTTTGTTTTTACAACCACAGTCTTTTGGGAAACTATGGAGGGGGCTATGGATTGTTGTTGTGAAGTGGTTGGAGGATTAATGGGGTTTTAGCTTTCAATATCCTCAAAGAATTGCAAAGAATAAAGATTTGGAAGCCTGTCAATGAGAATAGATCTCATGACATGAGGGAAAAATAAGGGAACCTTTACCTTTGCAGATTTATACTTCACATCAGTAAAAATTCTTTTACTCTGCAAAACAGTTGGTACAACTTGCAATCCAATAATATTAAGATTAAGGATTAAATAATAAACAATCATCATCAAAAATCCTATTCCGCTTCGAATAACAATTTTCTGTAAAACCTGATTACAGCTTCTTTAAAAAAACTAATCTCTCAGTTTTTCTATCCTGAATCAATATTGATTCAGCTTCCTTATTCAAATCAAATACAATCTTTCCTTTTTGATTAGGAAGAGATTTCTGGTTAGTTTCCTTACCAGCTATGTCTTCAATAATATCTTGAACTACGTGGAAGACATTCCTTTTTAATTTGAACTCTGTATCTTTCAGGAAATAAATCACGATTAGTCCCTGATGCTTCATCTTTAGTCTCTGGTGACGTCATCAATTAGTCTCTGGTGCTTTTAACCTTAGTCTCCGATGACGTAAGCTTTAGTCTCCGACTCCTTTAGACTTAGTCTTTGATGACGTAAGCCTTAGTCTCTGACAGGCAAAACTAGTCTCTGATAGATAAAAAATCCTTAGTCTCTGACAAGTTTTCCTAGTCTCCGACAAGCCTTTTTGTAAACTCCAACGGATCAAATACACATTTTGACTTACTGAAGCTTTGATACTCCATTCCAGCAGTTACTTACAAATAAAAAATAATTATATCTCTTTACAAAGAATGAATGAATTACAAACAAAGAGATAACTGCTGGCTACAAAACTTCAGTGTTACTAATTAACACTTTCTATACATTTGTACTCTAAGTAATCTAAAGACAATCATCATCAAATGTTCTAAAACCTAACAATCTCCCCCTAATTATGAATATCAGAATGATAAGCATAATTTCAAGGTTGATGATGATGTCAAAACTCAACATTACAATTACTTAGAAAAAGAATAAAGAATTGCTAACTACAAATGTATTCTGAACTAAGATCTTTGATCTATTGTTCAGCTTTCACCAAGACTCAGGTTTAAATCCTATAAGTGTGGCTTCAAAAACAAAAAAAAAATAAAAATTACAACTTATTTCAACAAACAACATACCTTCCAACACAACAGTTTACCTTTTATTTTTTCTTCAGCAACTCCAGCCTTTCTTTTCTATTTCTCCTCAGCAACTTTAGTCTATCTATCAACAACTTTTTCATTATCAATTCAACTTCTTCTTTAGCATCCTTGAGTAGACTGATAAATCCTTCAATGTGTCTCTCACTGACACTATTAATGTCTTTGTTGTAGTTGAATAAAACTTTCTCTCCATGGAAAGTCTCATACCATAATCCTAGAGGTTTAGGATTAGCTTCTGGCACTGTATCCACCTTATGTTTCACCTTTATTACCTTTTGAATCTAGCTTCGAAGATCCATGTTGAGATCAGAAGTCTCAAGCACAACAGTCAGCAACCACTCCAGATTTTCTTTAGTTTGTCCTTCCAAGGCTGGCTTCTCAAATTTCAAAGACTCTCCATCTTTCAAAAAGACATGGAGAAAATCTTTGTTATTTTTACCCTTTATCAGATCAATCTTCTTTGTAGTTTTCTTCAGGGCTTTAATGATTTCTTCTGTACTAGCCATTTCAACCTTGTAAGATTTCTTTGATGACACTGTTTGTGGTTGGTCCACTCATAGCCACCAAAGCAGTCTCAGTTGACCTTGGAGGATCTTGAGAGGTAGGCTTCTTAATAGTTGCCTTGATCACAGGTTTCTTTACAGATTCCTGGACCAAAGGTTTCCTTCTTGACTTCTTCTCTGCCTCTTCCATCTCGTTATTTTTCTTCTTGGTTATGGCTGCTTTCTGTGCACTTAATCTCCTTGTAAAGATTTTCTTCTTCTTTGTCTCCTCCTCCTCCCTAACTGCTGTCATATCCTCCTCCTCTTGAAGTTTCTGAGCTAGTAGAGCAACAGATTCTATCAGTTTCTGTTCTTGAGGATAGACCAACTCCACTTTCCCATCAACTATCAGTTCAACTGGAGTGGGAAAGTGACCTGTCTTCATGGCATCCCCCAGTAGCTTGGGCTATCCTGGTTGAGTAGTGGTTTTCTTCTTTGAATCTTCAACCATAATCCCCCTTGCCTTTGTCTTTGATTGTAGGGGCTTGTGCAGAGGATGAAGGAGAAGCTGTTGTTGTTGTTGTTGTTGTTGTTGTTGCTGTTGTTGGAAGTTGTGTTGTTGTTGTTGTTGCTGCGGCAAGATCAGACTGTTTCTTTAGGATCCTGTCCATCATTGCTTGTAATTCAGCATCAAGGACAGGATCAGACTTGTGTGTATGTACAGGTTTGGATGGACCACTCTCCCCCTTTCTGACATCAGCATCTTTAGGGTGAGAGGAGGTGGCCAAATGTGGAATTACCTGCAACAATAGTTGCTCCATTCTGTCTTGTTTTTGGATCAAGAGTTGGATATTTGCTTCTAGGGCTTGAAGTCTACTGTCAGTCTTGGACTTGTCTTTGATAAGTGTATCAATGGCAGAAATAGTCCTCCTTGGCAAATGTCCTTCATAGCACCTTTTGATTTTGTCTGTCTCCAACTCCATCCTTTCCTCTATTTTCTTCACTACACCATTGATCCCAGTAACCAAGAAGTGGTGAAACTTTATATGTTTCTCATCAACCTTGGTTACTTCTTCTAGAATATCTTTAACTGATGGTGCAGGGGCAGTTGACCCTATGTTGGTCACATAATCTTGCCTTAAATGGGCGATTGCTTCCTCCAGTGTGTTGGAATAGGTAGCATCCACCCATTCATCAACATTGATCTCTGGAGCTTCTTCGTGCACATGTTCATCTGCAAGCCATGTCTTCAATGTAGAAATGTGGTCTTGTCTTTGTTGTAGACCATATAACATTTCAAAATCAGCATTGGACATCTCAGAAATAATATTTAAGGTTGCATCCCCTGTGCCCGAACTGTTCTCAGTTTCTTCTGTTTGGATATTTGTGGAGGGAGCAGAAGAAACGTGAGCTTCTTGTGAGCTAGTTTCAACAGGTTGTAAAACTGCACCTGCTGAAAATTTCTCTCGTTTATTTTGTTCAAGGATCTCATCCTTGCTCACACCCTCTCCTTTTGCCTGAGGTTGGGCACCCAGCTTCTCTAGCTCTCCTTTTTCCAAGCTTTTTAAAGCTTGACTCTCTTTTATGTGTATATCCTCTCCTTTTTCCAGGTCAGGAGCCTGACTCTCACTATTTATTCTCACATCCTCACTCATATGGATAGGTGCACTTTGTCCTACAGAAGTGGGGGTTTGAGAAGTACTTGTGACTGCATGGATAGGGGGGTTCCCTTTGTGTATCTTGGGCTAGGGAGCTATCCATGCAATGTATCTTTTCTTGTACTTTCTCTCTTTGGGTTTCCTCTTGTTGGCGAACAAGAGGTTGTGCAGACTCTATACAGTGTGTTCCTGGTTGGGAACTTTCTTCAATGTCAACATCCTTTTGGGAGGATGGTGATAGTGCACTATTTTTCCTTATAAGCTTGTTGGGAAGCAATGGATTGCTTTTGGCTAAGGGTTATTAATCTCTTCTTTCTCTAAAGTGGTACTCAACTTCTTGTTCTCCCTCATCCTCACTTACTCACTCAATTATTTTTCTTTTTATTGGGAGCTTCTTGGCTGTCTTTGTTTTTACAACCACAGTCTTTTAGGAAACTGTGGATAGGGCTATGGATTGTTGTTGTGAAGTGTTTGGAGGATTAATGGGGTTTTGGCTTTCAATATCCTCAAAGAATTGCAAAGAATAAAGATTTGGAAGCCTGTCAATGAGAATAGATCTCATGACAGGAGGAAAAAATAAGGGAACCTTTACCTTTGCAAATTTATGCTTCATATCAGTAAAAATTCTTTTACTCTGCAAAACAGTTGGTACAACTTGCAATCCAGTAATATTAAGGTTAGGGATTAGATAATAAGCAATCATCTTCAAAAACCTAGCATAATAAATTTTAGTTTTAGTACTGGATTTTAGTTTTACCAAAAGATTTTGCAGAATTAAAAGCCCAATGTTTAGATGTCTATTATACAACACACTGAAAGCAATTTGTTGTGTGAGTGTAGTGATAGCATCATAGCCACTGCATTTAGACGTAAAAGTTTTAGTGATTATATCAAAGAACAGTGACCACTCTTGCCTTATATAGGGTCTTGTTATAGACCCAACAGAACTAATTTCAGCAGAATAATGTAAGTTTTTAAACATTGAAAGAAGTTCTTCATCAGAGGCAGGGGAGTCAAAGTTTTCATACACAGGTAAGTGTAAAGCATTATTAACAATGATATGGTCGATATTATAAATAGTGTTATCATACCTGAAACTTACCACAGGAGAGTCAGTATTCTCATCCTGGATGATTGCAGTTGTCCACATAGCCGTTATGACTTCAGCAGCTTGGACGGGAGCTTCATAATTGACGTAGGTTAGTGTGGAGTTTTGAAGAAAATCCACGAAGGGGTGATACTGGGCTCCAAATTCATGCTTGTTAGCCACCCCTGCATGGTTAGTCTTTATGAAATTGAAATCTCCAAACTGGAAGCAAACTATTTTAGCGGCCATTGGAAGAGATCTGTAAACTTTGAAGAAACTATGAAAAAGGGTTAAATTGCAGAGAATTTGCAGAGAGAAAATAATTTCAAAGCTTTGAGAAATTGTGATTGCAGATGTGTTTGATTTTACTTTTAGCAAAGTATGAGAAACGTTTGCAATTCTAAAGATAGTGAACCATTTTTTATCATGGGTAGGATAACTACCAGATTACCCTCGATCCGAGATTGCCCTAATCTCTGATAAGTTCACTCATAAGAGACTAAACCCGATTAGTCTTCGATAGTTCATTTTTGATTGAGTCAGAGACTAACCAAAAATGACGACGAGGAATAAGGTAGTCTCTGATAGTTCAATTTTTAATTCAGTCGGGGACTAATTGAAAACAACTGTCGGGGACTAGTTAGTCTCCTATAGTTCAAATTTTTAATTCAGTCGGGGACTAATTAAAAACAACTATCGGGGACTAGTTAGTCTCCGATAGTTCAATTTTTAATTCAGCCGAGGACTAATTAAAAACAACTATCAGGGACTAAGGTAGTCTCCGATAGTTCAATTTTTAATTCAGTCGGGGACTAATTAAAAAACACTATCAGGGACTAATATAGTCTCTTTCCCTTAAGCTTTCAAAATATTTTCAACAATCAAGTTTAATGATTATTAGCTTTGAAAATTCTGTTATTTGATAACAACTACATTCCAGAAATTAAATTCAAGCTTCTAAAATTCTGTTTAATTAAAAAAACAGCAACATTCCAAAAATTAAATTCTAGCTTCTAAAATTCTATTTAATTAAAAAAACAGCTACATTCCAGAAATTAAATTCTAGCTTCTAACATTCTATTTAATTAAAAAAAACAGCTACATTCCAGAAATTAAAATTTCTAGATACTCACAACTAAACAACTTGTTTTCAAAATTTAATCAATTTTTAGAGGCATAATTCAGCATTCCTAATTCAGAAACTAATCTAGAAAAAGTAGATTCATCTAAAGGTTTTGTGAATATGTCTGCAAGTTGTTTATCAGTTGTTACACAGTGTAATTTGATATTACCTTCACTTACATGTTCTCTTATGAAGTGATATCTAATATCTATGTGTTTTGTTCTTGAATGTTGCACTGGATTTTCTATTATTGCTATGGCACTTGTATTATCACAAAAGATAGGAATTTTGGATAATGACTGTTAGAGCAATATAAGCACAAGTGTTTGTAGAGGGGGGGGGGGGGGGGATGAATACAAACACCTGAAACTTTTCGCTCTTTTAAACTTAAAAGTGCTTACTAGAAAACAGCTGCAACAAACAGAAAAACTATAAGAAATGAACACACAGATTCAAGTTAAAATAGTTATATTAAAACTTGGGGTTTTTCTGGAAATCTGTATAATCACAAATGTGATTTACAGCTACAAATTCTGTGTTTAAATACACAGCTTCTCACACTCACTAGCTTCTAACTTTCTTTGAAATATTTCTCGCAAGATCTATTACAAAGCTTCTCTCTAATGTTTGTGTGCTTCGAAATTTGTTTGATCTGTTGGAAAGATTCAATCTCACTTTTTTGAAATGAGAACTCCATTGCTTATATGTTGATCAGTGGAAGAAATCACGTGCTTGAGACGTGCTGCTTTTCTCAACTTAGCCACAAGTATGTCACATCGTAGCACTATATGTCAGACTGCTGCATGCTTTGTTGCTACTTTTTCTTCCCCTGATCTGTGTGCATTTAATGCTTGAGAGTTCTTATTGGATCAAGAACAAACTTCAAGAAATATCTTTCCAGTTGATATTTCTTGCTTCTTTAACACATTACGTTGATTTCCGTGTAAGTACTGATGACGGGTGCATGCTGTCATAACGATCCACCGACAATCAGCCCTGATGGACTTTGATCAGTGCTTCTGAATCCCATGATGTTTATTGACTGGATCAGGGCTTCAACCTTCACTTGAGTTACACTCAATGCTTCTTGATCCAGATGGTTATGACTGACAACATACACTTATGGCTTCCACTGATGTCATGTTGGTCATTCCCCCTGATGGGTTGCCCTGACACTGACATGTCCTGAAGTGTTTCACTGACGGGTTGGTTTGCCTTCGTCATACCCTGACAGGTTTCCCTGATGAGTTCCCCCTGATGGGTTCCCCTGATAGGTACCTCCTGATGGGTTTCCCTGATGAGTTCCCCCTGATGGGTTTCCCTGATAGGTTCCCCCTGATGGGACTTAATCAATGTAACTTTGTTTAGAATTTCTGATGTGCGGAATACTTTGACTGTTTACAAGTAGCATTAGACATTCTTCTTCACTTTGTCAAGTCCTTTGATTGTTTATGTTTTCGGACTTGTCTTGTGAAGAGATTGACCATCCACTGATTAATAAGATTATTATCAGTGGATGCAAAACTTGTGCTGATCTTAAAGTTTATAAAATACCTCAATTATTTACAGTTGCACAATTTATTACATAATCATCATCATCATCATTTATCTCTAACAATCTCCCCCTATTTATGTTTATCAATTTGATAACCATAAATCCCTAGATGTACTGATGATGATGTCAAAACCAATACTAAATACATGAAAGAATTTTGAATGAATTAATAAAAGAATTTCTGTATTAGTATTTTCCTATAACTATTACAAAAAGAATGTTGTATTAGACATCAGGATCCCTTTTCCTTTTTGTTGAGACAAAGGGCAATGGATGGCTTGATTCAATCAGTTGAGAGTCACTTCCAAGGCCTTGTCTTCTTTGATTTGGGTTTGATCAGGAATCCCTAGTCTGTTGTCTTCTCCACTTGTTTCCAGTTGCTCCAGCTCCTTTTGAAGAAGTTTTCTGAAATTAACAATGTTGACATTGCTGCTGGATTCCAAAGCTTCAAGGACAGATTTTATTTCGTGAACATTGGCTGCAGCAAGTTGTGACCAGTAGAAGGTAATGATCTCCCCCTTTTATTTTTGAATTGAACACTCATGGGGCTAGTGATCATTTTTGGATATTCCTTGAATCCCGTCACTGGTGGCACATTCCTTACTGCAGTGTTCTCATCATCAGCTTTGGTTTCTTCAATCTCCTTCAACACTTTCTGAGTCAGCAGGAATCTGAACTGGATGACATGTTCACTTTTGTGATAAGCTATTTGGCTTAGAACATGCATCGCTTCCTCCAGGTCGAGACCATCAACATCTTTGATTTTAATGTTTTTCTCCTGCCCATCAGTGGATTTGTAAAACAGTTTCAAATGTCTTTCCAAGGCTGTGGGCAGACTCCTATCATCGTTGATGGCCCTCCTCAGCTTATCAATCAGTCCCTCAAGTCTCTATTAGCCACTAATGATTTTGAAATTAAATTCAGAACTAATCCCAACTGTTCAGCATCCATTCTCCTAAACCAGTCAATTGTGACATTGAATTGCGACCCACTTTTAAGTTGCACTGTTATCAGCTGATCCCTTCTATTGTTGAACCTGACATCTATGCTTTTTATGGAGAACATAAATGACAGGTTTTTGCACCTTTCTTCTTTGAGGGATTCAACTAGAGTAGGTGGACCAAATGTTGTGGTAATAGGAGAAGGTGCTTGAACCTTGGCTTCAGATGACTTGGATTTGGTGGCATCAGGGTCTTCAGATTTTTCTTGATTTTATCCCCTGATGCACCTTTAGGGTTCTGAGATCTTCTTTGCTGAGGATTCCTGGAGGTCCTGGGTCTGACATTTTTCTTCTTCTTTGCTTCCTCCTGTTCCTTTGCCATTTCCCTCTCTTCATCTTCTTGAAGTTACTGTGCAAATAGTGCATCAGCTTCCACTAGCTTTTTATCTTGAGGGTAGACCAGCTCCACTTTCCCATCAATTACAACTTCAACGGGTGTTGGAAAGTGGGCTGTCTTCATGGCATCTCCAAGTAGCTTAGGCCCTGATTGAGTGTTGGATTTCTTCTTTGGTTCCTCAATCAGGTTACCCTTGCCTTTATCCTTGGATTTTGGAGCAGGAACAAGAGCAGTCACATCCCCTGATTGTTGACTTGAATTCTCAGCAACATCCCCTGACGACTGCTTGGTTTATTTCTCCCCCTTTTTGACAGCATCATCAGTGGGAGTTGAGAGTCGGGATGTGACTTGAAGAACTTGTTGCAAAGTGCCAGCCATGGAATGTTGCAGAGTTTCCATGCTGATCAATTGGGAAGTGAGATCAGCTAGCTTCTTGTCTACAGTGTCAGCTTATTTCTTCATTCTGAGGAGAGTCTGGCTGGTGACTAGTGAGTTGACAACTTGCTGTACATTTTGTATCTTTGAAGAAAAATGTGTATACAATTTTTGATTTTCTATATCTATTGACTAACCAATCATGATCTGTGACTTTAACACTTTGATCAAGATTGGATCAGTAGTTCTAGCTAACTCTTGCTTTAATAACTGTACAGTGTCCGACATTTGATTCTGCTAAAGGTACAAATCAACTCCGATGAACTGGGAAAAATCATCTTGGGGAGCATCATCTTCATCACTTTCAGAGGTAGTAGTATATACAGTAACTGTGTTTTCTCTCTGTTCTTTATTTACAACGATCTCATCCTTATCTCTCTCATCCTCTCCTTTTTCTTTGTCGTCTAAGGCGTCACTCATATTCTCTTCTTTTTCTTTGTCTACTCTCTTGCTCTCCTTTTGCCAAAGTCCTCTCAAGGGTTTGACTTTACCTCTCTGCACTAAGTATTTTCTCAGTCTCACTCAAAATTGTCCTAGAGAGGCTCCTATGGGCTTGGAAATCATCAACTGTGACCAGTTCAAGTGATGTATGTACAAATTCTGGTTCGACAGTTGTGATAGGAGAAAAAGAAGAAGTAAAGTGAGTGTGTATAATTGGAGAAGTGTATGTTTCTATAGAGGAAGTATATACAATTGGGGGTACATAAAGAGTTATTGCTGTAGTATGTACAGTGGAGTCTAGGTCCCCTGTTTGATCATCAGTATTTGTATCAAGTAAAAATGAGTCAACCATTTGAGAGTGTTGACTACTAAACACTGTGTCAAAGAATGTTGGCTCCTCCACGAATTGAGAATGTGGAGAATCTGATTGTATGACACTTAATGTTTGTGTCATTATATCTGAAGAAATTTGAGGAACAGGGAAAGAAGGAAGTGGTGTAGATGTGAGTGTTGACTGAATCACTGAACGAGGAGGTGATTCATCAAAAGATGTTGTAGAAGAATGCTTATGACTCATGTTGATCTTATTGAGAAGCTTCTGAGCTACAACATCTTGAGTGGTGTGTGCACTCACTGTGTCAGATATCTGCAAGTGGCTCTTAGAGACCCTGATGATAGGTTCATCAGTGTCTATGGTCAGTGTATGTGCCTCACTCAATTGTGTCATTGGTTGGGGACTATTTTCAATAACTAATTCCTTTTGAGAGGAACTAGTTAGAAATATGTTTAATTCCTTATCAAAAGCAGCATCCTTTTGAGAGGATACTGCCTGGTCAGGTTGTTGGGTAACACTCGTGGCTCCCTTCTTCTTCTTACACCTATAGCTAATCACTCTCTCTCCTTGCTCCCCCTCAGTTGATGTGGTAACTTCACTGGGTTTTCTTTTAATCCCAATAGTCTTTTGCGAGACTGTGGGTTGGGCTTTTGAGAATGGTTGAGTGGTAATTGGTTGTTCTACTTGGGTAGGCAGAGAGGTGGTTGTTTTCTCTGCCATAGTAGATGAAGGTGAAGAATATACAGTTTGAGAAGTAGAAGGTGTAGAATTTACTACCTGTACCATATGCTGTGGAAGAGCAAATGATTCGGCTGTATATGATTTCTTTATTATTTCTGCAAACAATTTCTTTGTTTGCTTGTATGTCTATACAGGTATATCATTCTCAAAAGAAAAATTAGTAATTTGGTCTTTAATAATCATAAACAAAAATCTTGCATAATATACTTCAGTTTTCCTATTATTAAAATTACCTAATTTATTTACAAGATCATCAAAAATTATTTTACTTATATTTATATTTACATTTTTAATTATTGCATATGCTATTTTTAAAGTTAAAGTGGTAATAACCTCAAAGTTAGAACACTTACCTGAGAATGCCTTGGTGATTGTATCAAACAGATAAGAGATCTCCCGCTTAACATTCACCCTCTTGAGGTCTTTGAACTTTAACACTGCGTTGCGAGCAACGTTATAGCCCAATTCCCTCAAGAAATCCAATAGGTCTGCATCACTGGGTGCATCCACCAGATCTTAAGTAGGTAGCCCCAAAGCAGAGTTAAGTCTGGAAGGGGTTATTTTCCCTTTCTCAGAGGAAACTTTGAATGAGATTCCCTTGACCGCATTCGGCCTAATGGTGGAGTACATGAACTTGGCACTCGTCCAAAGTTGAGACGGTGCTTCCCCCGACATTTCTTCATCGGTAAAGATGGCTTTACTATACTCTTAGTTGAGTAAATAGTTCATTATTGGTTTAAAGCATTCATTTACCTCATCAATGTCAGAGAAACCCACATAGTTTGTGGGTGGGACTGTTAAGTTCCTCGGTATCTGTTGGCGTGCCATGGATGCTTTGAAGATTTGAAGTTCTAGGGTTTCTGTAAAAATGAGAGAGAAGAAGAAGAAAACTCGAGCAAATATCAGAAAAAGATTAAAAGATTTGAGGAGTTTTAAAAAATAGGAGAGATAGAGTATTAATACCCGCCTATTGACGTTTGAAAACTTCTCCTGAAAACACGCCATCAGGGAGTCAGTTCAGTGAGAGAAGAACTTAATGATGAGTTGTCATCACTTAATTGACCGTGAATCCCGACGTAGTAAAACAAAATTACACTTACCCTGATAATTTACTGTATGTACATACCCTGACCCTGATGCATAAGTCGGACACCTTGATCCTGACACACAAGTCGGATATCCGGACCCTGACGAACAGGTCGAACACCCTGACCTTGACGAGCGAGCCGGACATCCTGACCCTGACGAGAGATCCGGACATGATGTATTTGGTCCTGTTAAGATCAAATACAGGTTGCGGAAAATAACTTTAGGAAGATTTCGTAAAGAAATTAATCACCAGAAATCGACACCAAAGGATCAATTTGTTTAGTTTGCTTAAAGAAATTAATCACCCGCAAGTTAAAACAAATCAGTTGTGAAAGTCTAAAGGAATCACCACCAACTTTCGGATAACTGTAAGTAAAACTCACACAATTTTTATTAATCAAAGTCTGTCTTTCTATACATTATGAACAACTATTTATAAGTTGAATAATCAATAAACCCTAGTTCTAATTAGAAAGAATTTACAATGGAAAAAATTCCATTATGGCAAGATGTCTAATCTAACCAGGAAAATAAACATT
>CM025784.1:19616913-19661895 GCA_014636745.2 Centella asiatica | reverse complement strand
TATGTACTTGTATATTTTGTGTTTTTTTTGGTTGTGTTTGTTTTTGACTGGTGCATCAGGGTCAGGGTCTCCGTCAAGACGCATCAAGGTCAGGGTATCAGGCTCGCGCATCAGGGTCAAGGTATCAGGCTTGCGCATCAAGGTCATGTTATCTAACCTTCGAATCAGCGTCAGGACATCCGACTTATGTATCAGTATCAGGGTATGTATATACAAAGAGTATCAGGGTAAGGTAAAAAAAATTTAACTGCATCAGGGGATTACAGACAGTTAAGTGATGACAACTCATCAGGATGTTCTTCTCTCACTGATGATGTGTCATCACAGAACTAAAATGACTCCCTGATTGCGTGTTTTCAGGACAAGTTTTCAAACGCCAACAGGCGGGTATTAATACTCTATCTCTCCTACTTTTTAAAACACCTCAAAACATTTAATCTTTCTCTGATATTTGCTCGAGTTTTCTTTCTTTCTCTATCTCGTTTTCACAGAAACCCTAGATCTTCAAAACTTCAAACAGCATCAATGGCACCCAGCAACTCTCAATAAATCCCAAGAAATCTGGTTGTCCCACCCACAAACTATATGGGTTTCTCAGACATTGATGAGGTAAATGATTGTTTCAAACCGACACTGATATATCTACTCAACTCAGAGTATAGTCAAACAATCTTTACTGATGACGAAATATCGGGGGAAGCACTGTTTCAACTTTGGACCAGTGTAAAGTTCATGTACTCCGCTACAAGGCCTGATGTGGTGAAAGGAATCTCATTCAAGATTTCTTCTGAGAAAGGGAAAATAACCCATTCTAGAATTAATTCTGCTTTGGGGCTACCTACTCAAGACCTGGTGGAAGTACCTGGTGATGCTGAACTGCTCGACTTCTTGAGGGAACTGGGCTATAACGCTGCTCCCAACGTAGTGTTAAAGTTCAAGGACCTCAAAAGGGTGAACGTGAAGCGGGAGATCTCTTATCTCTTCGACACCATCACCAAGGTGTTCTCAGAAAAGTGTTCTAACTTTGAGGTTATTACCTCCTTAACTTTAAAAATAGCATATGCAATGATTAGGAATGTAAATATAAATATAGGTAAAATAATTTTTGATGACCTTGTAAATAAATTAGGTAATTTTAATTCTAGGAAATCAGAAGTTTATTATGCTAGATTTTTGTATATGATTATTAAAGATCAAATTACTAATTTTTCTTTTGAGAATGATATTACTATACAGACATACAAGCAAACAAAGAAATTGTTTGCAGAAATAATAAAGAAAGCATACACAGCCGAACCATTTACACTTCCACAGCATATGGTACAGGTAGTAAATACTTCTTCACCTTCTACTTCCCAACCTGTAAATTCTTCACCTTTATCTACTATGGCAGAAAAAACAACCACTTCTCTGCCTACCCAAGTAGAACAACCAATTTCAACACAACCACTCTCTATTGCCCAACCCATAGTCTCCCAAAAGACTTTTGGGATTAAAAGAAAACCCAGTGAAGTTACCACATCAACTAAGGGGGAGCAAGGAGAGAGAGTGATTGGCTACAGGCATAAGAAGAAGAAGGGAGCCACGAGTGTTACTCCAAAGCCTGACCAGGCAGTATCCTCTTAAAAGGATACTGCTTTTGATAAGGAATTAAACATATTTCTAACTAGTTCCTATCAAAAGAAATTAGTTATTGAAAATAGTCCCCAACCAGGGACACAGATGAGTGAGGCACATACACTGACCATGGACTCTGATGAAACTAACACCAGGGTCTCTGAGAGCCACTTGCAGACATCTGACACAGTGAGTGCACACACTACTCAAAATGTTGTAGTTCAGAAGCTTCTCAATAAGATCGACATGAGTCATAAGTATTCTTCTACAGCATCTTTTGATGAATCACCTCCTCGATCAGTGATTCAGCCAACACTCCCTTCTACACCAATTCCTTCTTTTTCTATTCCTCAAATTTCTTCAGATATTATGACACAAACATTGAGTGTCGTAAGATCAGATTCTCCATTTTCTCAATTCGTGGAGGAGCCAACACTCCCTGACACAGTGATTGATAGTCACCACACTCAAATGGTTGACTCATTTTTCATTGATACAATTACTGTTGATCAGACAGGGGACATAAATTCTAATGTATATACTACTACAATAAGTCTTTATGTTCCCCTACCTGTACATACTTCTTCTATAGAAACATATACTTCTCCAATTGTACATACACATATTACTTCCACTCCTTCTCCTATCACTTCTGTGGAACCAGAATCTGCACATAAATTACTTGAGTTGGCCACAAAAGCTGATCTCACAGGCCATAAGAGCCCTTCTAGGACAATTTTGAGTGAGGCTGAGAAAATACTTAGTGAAGAGAGGCAAAGTCTATCCCCTGAGAGGACTTTGGCAAAAGGAGAGGAAGAGAGTACTGCCTTAGTAAGCAAAGAAAAAGGAGAGAATACGAGTGATGCCTTAGAAGGCAAAGAAAAAGGAGAGAATGAGGGAAATAAGGATGAGATCCTTGTAAATAAAAAACAGAGAGAAAACACAGATACTGTAAATACTACTTCAAGCTCTGAAAGTGATGAAGATGATGCTCCACAAGATGATTTTTCCCAGTTCATCGGAGTTGATTTGTACTTTCAACAGAATCAAATGGTGGACATTGTACAGTTATTGAAGCAAGAGCTCGCTAGGACCACTGATCCAATCTTGATCAAAGTGTTAAAATCACATATCATGATTGGTCAATCTGTAGATATTGAGAATAAGAAGTTATACACACATTTTACAAATAAGATCAACAATGTACAGCAGGCTGTCGACTCCCTAGTCACCAGCCAGACCCTGCTCCGGATGAAGAAACAAGCTGATAATGTGGACAAAAAGCTTGATGATCTCACCACTCAGCTAACCAGCATGGAAACTCTGCAATAATCCATGGCTAGCACTCTAAAACAAGTGCTACAAGTCACATCCCGCCTCTCAACTCCCATTGATGATGTTGTCAAAAAAGGGAGAAATCCACCAGACCATCGTCAGGGGATGTTGCTGAGAAATCAACAAGTCAACCATCAGGGCATGTGACTGCTCCTGTTCCTGATCTTAAACCCAAGGACAAAGACAAAGGCATCCTGATTGAGGAACCAAAGAAGAAATCCAACACTCAGTCAGGGCCTAAGCTACTTGGAGATGCCATGAAGACAGCCCACTTTCCAATTCCTGTTGAAGTTGTGATTGACGGAAAAGTGGAGTTGGTCTACCCTCAGGACAAAAAGCTCGTAAAAGCTGATGCACTCTATGCACAGCAACTTCAAGAAGAAGAAGAGAGGGAAATGGCAAAGGAACAGAAGGAAGAGAAGGAGAAAAAGAGTGTCAGGCCCAGGACCTCCAGGAAACCTCAGCCAAAAAGATCTCAAAATCCCAAGGGTGCATCAGGGGATAAAATCCAAGGCAAAAATGAAGACCCTTATGTCACCAAACTCAAGTCATCTGAAGCCGAGGATCAAGCACCTTCTGCTATAACCATAGCATATGGTCCACCCACTCTAGCTGAATCCCTCAAAGAAGAAAGGCGCAAAAATCTGACATTTTTGTTCTCAATAATAAGCATAAAAATGTCAGGTTCAACAATAAAAGGGATCAGCTAATTTCTGTACAGCTAAAGAGTGGGTCTCAATTCACAGTTTCAATGGACTGGTTCAGGAGAATGAATGCTGAACAATTGGGACTGATCCTAAACCTGATCTCCAAATCTTCAAAGGTTAACAGAGACTTAAGGGGGATGATCGACAAGCTGAGGAGAGCCATCAACGATGAAAGAAGTTTGCCCACAGCTTTGGAAAGACCATTAAGGTTGTTCTACAAATCCACTAATGGGCAGGAAAAGAGTATTAAAATCAAAGACGTTGATGGCCTCGACCTGGAGGAAGTGATGCATGTTCTAAGCCAAATTGCTTATCACAAAAATGAACATGTCATCTAGTTCAGAATCCTGCTGATTCAAAGAGTGCTCAAAGAGATTGAAGAAACTAGAGCTGATAATGGGAATGCTGCAGTAAGGGATGTGCCACCAGTGAAAGGATTCAAAGAATATCCAAAACTGATCACAAGCCCCATGGGTGTTGAGTTCAAAAACAAGAAGGCAGAGATCATTACCTTCCACTGGTCACAACTTGCTGCAGCCAACATTCAAGAGATTAGATCTGTCCTTGAAGCTTTGGAATCTAGCAAAAATGTCAACATCGTCAACTTCAAAAGACTTCTTCAAAAGGAGCTGGAGCAACTAGAGGCTGGAGGGGAAGACAACAGACTCAGGATTCCTGACCAAAACCCAAAGCAAAGGAGACAAGGCCTTGGAAATGACACTCAACCGATTGAATCAAGCCATTCATTGCCCTTTGTCTCAGCCAAAAGGAAAAGGAGGTCCTGATGTCTAAAAATGTACATATTTGTTATAATAGATATAGGAAATACTTGTACATAAATTCTTTTATTAGTTCATACTCAATTCTTTCTTGTATCTAGTATTGGTTTTGACATCATCATCAGTGCTTCTAGGAATTTATGGTTATCAAAATGATAAACATAAATAGGGGGAGATTGTTAGAGTTAATTAATGATGATGACGTTTAGAGAATAAATTGTGCATCTGTAAATACTTAAGGTACATTATAAATCTTAATATCAGCACAAGTTTTGCATCCACTGATGATAAACTTATTCATCAGGGGATGATCAAACACTTCACAAGACAAGTCGTAAAATGGAACATCTAAAGGACTTGACAAAGTGAAGAGGAATGTCTGATGTTACTCCAAAATAGTCGAAGTATTCTGCACATTAGATATTCCAAACAAAGTTTCATTGATTAAGAATCGTCAGGGGAACCAGTCAAGGTAAACTCATCAGGGAGAACTCGTCAAGGGAAACCGTCAGGGGAACCTATCAGGGGATGACTGAGGCAGACCAATCCATCAGGGGAACTCGTCAGGGTATGGTAGTGGCTGGCCAAACTCATCAGGGTAAACGCATCAGGGCATGAACAAGACATTTCATCTATCAGGGTAAAACTTCAGGGTATGACAGTGTCAGGCTAACCCATCAGGGGGAAAGCTCAACATTGCATCAGTGGAAGCCATCAGTGTATGTTACAGGTCATAACATCAGTGGATCAAAGAAGCACTGAGTAAAACTCAAGTGAAGGTTGAAGCCCTGATCCAGTCTTTAACAAGACTTGTCATCAGGGGATCCGAGAAGCACTAATCAAGTTCATCAGAGCTTGTCGTCAGTGGATGGTTATGACAGCATGCACCCGTCATCAGGACTTACACTCAAATCAACGAAGCTTGTTATAGAAGCAAGAGATATTAATTGGAAAGATATTTCTTGAAGTTTGTTATGGTCCAATGAGAACTCTCAAACATTAAATGTAAGCAGATCAGGGGAAGAAAAAGAAGCAACAAAAGTAGTAGCAGTCTGACACATAGTTTCCAAAGGACAACGATGTGACATATATGTGGTTAAGTTGAACAGAGCAGCATGTCTTCGCACGTGGTTTCAACCACTGATCTTCTATATATGCAAAGGAGTTCTCATTACACAAAAAAAAAAAAAAAAAAAAAAAAGAGATCAATCCAACAGATCATCAAACATCAAAGCACACAAATCACTAGAGGAACTTTGTAATATATCTTGAGAGAAATATTTCAAAGCAAGATTAGAAGCTAGTGAGTGTGAATTTGAAGCTACAGATCTTGTAGCTGTTTAATCACATTTGTGATTATACAGATTTCCAGAAAAACATCAAGTTTTAATACAATTATTTTAACTTGAATCTGTGTGTTCATATTTTATAATTTTTCTGTTCATTGTAGCTGTTTCCTATCAGGGCCAACTAAAGTTTAAAAAGAGCAAAAAGTTTGTAGTGTTTGCATTCATCCCCCCCCCCCCCCCTCTACAAACACTTGAGCTTATATTGTTCTAACATCTTTAAACTTCAAAGCTACATTATTTGAGCTTATATTGCTCTCTCTCTAAAATTTTTCTCTCCCTTCTCTCTACCGTTCCCCTAAATTTTTTTTCCTAAAACCCTAACCTGCAACCCTTTCTTGCTCTCTCTTCCTTAGACTTCTTCTCGTTTCTGCTTTCTCTCTCTTCCTGTTTCGGTTCAGTAGGTTCCTCCTGCGCACGGGTCAGTTCTTTTCTGTTCTGTTTTGGGTTTTCATGGCTGGTTCGGGTCATGACGAGCTAATCTCTATGGCTGATTCGGAACTTACCCCTATTCATATGGTTTCTGGTGTTCCCTCTTTCGTAGTTTCAGAGGAGGAGGAAGGAGAATTGGGGGAATTTGTTCCTTGCTCCCTCTCATCAGAAGTTTTTAGGGCTGCTGCTCAACTCACCATGAATGACAGAGTTTCTGCTGTAGCAGAGCGTCAGAAGAGTGAAGATTTGATTAATTTCATCAAGGCTCTTGGTTGGGATTTTAATGATGTGAATGATTTCTTGAAGGATGGGTGTATTCCATCAAAATCATCTTCTAAGGAAAACAGTCCTAGATGTGATTCAGCTGCAAATGTGGTGTCCTGTGATTCGGTAGATGAGGGAGTTTCTGCACCTAAGTGTATTGCTGAGTCTAAGCTGGTTTTGCAGCAGGAAAATGAGACCTTATCCTGGAGCAATGTCGTCTCTAAGGAAGGTAAGCATTCGGAACTTATTTTCTATCCTCCCACTGCTCTTGATGGGTCTATTTCTATCAATCCGCCTGCTGAGATTTTGAGGAAAGGTGCTGATAGGTGGAGGTACAGTTTAGAGGGGTATTTCCTGCATTCTAAACCTTCTTTTTTAGTTGTGGAAGCTTTTGCTAAAAGGCATTGGACCTCTTTCGGGTTTGAGAAGCTCACTGTCTATAAGGGCAGATTTATTTTCAAGTTCTCCAGCTCTTTGGGACGTGACAACCTCCTTGCTTCTGGTCCTTGGTACATTGCAAACAAGCTGATTAATTTAAAGCATTGGCGTGAAGGAGCTGAAACTACTGAGGAGAAATGCACTGTTGCTCCCATTTGGGTGAAGTTTCACGATATTCCAATTTCTTATTGGACCTTGGAAGGTTTAAGTTATCTAGCTTCAGGGATTGGTAAACCTTTAATTCTAGACAGGGCCACTTCAAGATTGGAGCCAATGAGTTATGCAAGAGTATGCATTCAAGTAGATGTTTCATCATCTTTTCCAAAATCTCTTCCGGTTACGGTCCTGAAAGATGATTCAACAGTTGTGCTTCCTGAATTGGTCAAAGTTGAATATCAACACAAACCTCCCATATGTTGTCACTGCAATGTGTTTGGACACTCACAATTCCGCTGCCCATATGCAAATTATAAATGGGTTCCAAAGGATACAAATGTGCCATGCGTGGACAAGAAGCTTCCTCCTACTGCTCCCACGCCCACTAATGTGGACAAAGGAAAAGGTGTTCTTATTGACTCTCAGGAGTGGAAGCCTGTTACAAAGGGTCTAAAGGTGGTTGAACCCCCAGATTGTCCAGCTACGGTAGGAGTAGCTGATATTAATACATTTAAAGCTCTTGAAGGTGATTTTGAAACTGTAGTTCATAAGGATGTCAATAGTGTTCATGATCTGCTTGGGTCGGATTCTGATCTATCTCCTCCGCTACTCTTAGACAACCTTGCTTCCAAGATAATAAATATTGATGGGAAGGAGCTAAAATCTGCTTCAACTCTTTTTTTGCCTCCTAGCCAAGACTCCTCTCGTAGGAAAAATAAGAAGAAGAAAGGAGGTAGTTCCTCCAAACTACCTACTTAATTTTATGTCAGCTTTTTGTGGTATGAATGTTAGGGGTCTAAACCAACTGCCAACCGTGCGTAATGTTAAGAACTTATTTTTGAAGTTCAACCTATCTTTTGTTGGTCTTTTTGAGACTCGAGTTAAATCTCCCAAAGCTCAGTCTATTTCTTGTTCTATTAATGAGAGTTGGCATTGGTTCTATAATTATCTCCATCACCCTAACGGGAGGATTTGGGTTGGTTGGGACACCACCCTTTGGTCTGTAGATATCTTATCTTCTTCCTCCCAGCACATACATTGTAAAGTTTTTTCTATATCTCTTACTTGTAACATTTTGGTTACCTTTGCCTATGGGTTGTATACTCCTTCAGATAGAAGGCTGTTGTGGGCTGAACTGCAGAATTTAACCTCTCTTTGTGGTGGTGTTCCTTGGTGTGTTATTGGAGATTTCAATGAAGTCATTTCCCCTTTGGAAGTTTTAGGCGGAAATTGCTCTTTGTCTGGGGGGATGTATGACTTTAAATCTTGCCTGGGGACCTGCTCCCTATCGGATTTATGTGCAACTGGCATGCATCTGTCTTGGTGGAACTCGCAGGTCGCAAATCCTATCTATAAAAAGCTGGATAGAGTTTTAATTAACCCTGATTGGTTGTCTCAACTCCCTCACTCTCAAGCTCTTTTCCACACAAGAGGTCCTTCGGATCATACTCCCATGATTGTTTACCTGGACATACATGCTCAGCGAGTCAAGAAGCCTTTCCAGTTCTTCAATTTTATGGCTGGTTTAGAGGGGTTTGATGATGCTATTCAAAATGCATGGAAGATGGATGTCCAAGGCAACCCTCTGCAGCAGCTTTGGACAAAATTCCAGAATACTAAACAGCTCTTGATTAACCTCAACAAATCCATTGGCAATGTTCACACTTGTGTCAAGCAATTAACTTCTGACCTTCATCAAGTGCAATCTGATCTGATTTCTCATCCTTTGGATCCTACTCTTCTTGAGAAGCAGCATTCCCTTTCTCTCGCTTTATCTGTTGCCCAAGACAGAGAAGAATGCTTTCTCAAGCAAAAATCTCGGGTTAAGTGGCTTAATGAAGGGGATAAGAACAATAAGTTTTTCTTCTACAAACTTAAATCAAATTGGAATGTTAATAAAATCTTTCTGATTCAGGATGATTCTGGACAATTTATTCATGGGCACGATGGAGTACAGAAGGTTGCTATCAAACATTTTAGAAATATTCTTAGTCATGTCACTGATGATCAGTTTATGGACCTCAGCTCGCTACCGGTTCACGGATCCATTTGCCAAGAGGATTTCTACTATCTGAATGAAAGTGTCAATGAGGATGAGGTTTTATTGGCCTTCAAATCTTTGAAAAAAAATAAGAGCCCAGGTCCTGATGGATTCAATGCTGAATTTCTAACCCTCTCTTGGGATACCATTGGTAAGGACGTTATTGCTGCGGTTTTGGCATTCTTCAACAAGGGCTGCCCCCTTGGAAATTTCAACAATACCTCTATCACTTTGGTTCCTAAGCTTGCTCACCCTTCCTCTATGCATGATTTTAGACCTATATCCTGCTGCACAGTTGTTTACAAGATTATCTCAAAAATTTTGGCCACGCGATTGAAAAAGGTTCTTCCTGCCATTATCTCTCCATCTCAAGCTGCTTTTGTTCCTAATAGGAATATTGGAGATAACATCCTCATTGCCCAGGACATTGTGAGAAATTACCATCTGGATAAAGGCCCTCCTAGGTGTGCTCTGAAAATTGATCTCCAAAAAGTTTTTGACTCCCTCAAATGGAATTTTATCTTAGCTGCATTAAGGCACTTAAAATTTCCGCCAAAATTCTGCTACTGGATTAGAGAATGTATATCCACTGTTTCTTACACAGTTAAAGTTAATGGCTCTCTTTGTGGACAGTTCAAGGGCAATAGGGGTATAAGACAGGGTGACCCCATATCTCCGCTCCTTTTTGTAGTGGCTATGGAGTTTCTCACTTCTATTGCCAATTTGGAGATTGAGAAGTCTCACGAATTTTCATTTCATTGGAAAGCTGAGGTCATTAATCTAACGCACCTTTGTTTTGCAGATGATCTTTTTATGTTTTCTAAAGGAGATATACCTTCAGTCTGCACTCTCAAGCGAGCTCTGGATATTTTTGCTCAATTATCTGGTTTAAACATTAACACCTCAAAGAGTCTTTGCTTCCTCTCAGGGGTTGATGATCACAGCAAGGTTCAGATTCTCCAGATCCTAGGTTTTCCGCAGGGTGTTCTCCCTGTAAAGTTCCTTGGAGTTCCTCTAATCTCTTCTAGGCTGCGGGCACGAGACTGTGATACACTAGTGGACAGAATTACAAGCAGAATTGCTTCTTGGACTTCGAAATTTCTATCATATGCTGGTAGAATGCAGCTTATCAAGGTGGTTCTCTTTTCAATTCAATCTTTTTGGACTCAACATTTCTTGTTGCCCAGCTACATCCATAAGAAACTCCAAAGTATCTTCACCAGTTTTTTATGGAAAGGTGCTACTCTTAGCAAACACGGGGCCAAAGTTGCCTGGACGAAGATTTGTTCTCCTAGGGACGAGGGTGGATTAGACTTTAAATGTACGAGGGAATGGAACCGTGCCCATTTACTGTTAAGGATTTGGCTTCTCTTAAATCCTCAGTTTCAATCTTTATGGGTTTTATGGATTCGTAATACTTTTATTAAAAAATCCAACTTTTGGAATATGAAGGTTACTGCTCAGTCCTCTTGGACTTGGAGGAAAATCCTCGCCCTTAGATCCACAGCCAAGCAGTTCATCTTTTATTCTATTGGTGATGGATCAAGCGTGAGCCTGTGGTTTGATCCGTGGCACAACTCACAACCTCTAGCCAAATCTGTTGATGACCCAATCATTCTTGAATCTGGTCTAGGAAAGGAAGCTGTGGTTGCTGACATCATTCTCAATGACTCTTGGAGGCTCCCAATTTCCAATCACCAAATTATCATCAATTGGAGGAGCATTTTTAACTACCTTACACCTTTAAACTCCTTGAATCAGGATTGTGTGCACTGGGGTAATACTCCTATTTATTTAACTAAAGTCAAATGTATTTGGTCGGATATTCGCACCAGAAATCAGAAAATTGCTTGGAATCGAGTAATTTGGAACAAACTTGCCGTTCCTCGATACTCCTTCATAAATTGGCTATGCTGCCACAAAAGTTTGTGGACTATGGACAAACTGATCAATTTTGGCTTGAATATCACAAATCTCTGTGTCTTGTGCAACATTGGACCTGAATCCTTTGAACACTTATTTTTCCAATGCTCCTACTCTCTTAAAATAGCTCATGCCATTTTCCGAAAAGCTGGTTGGTTTGGTTCCAATTTTAATTGGTCCGAGCTCATACGCAATATCAGTTCTTTAAACTCTAACTCCTTTAGAAATCAGCTGGTTTGGTTCAGTTTCAACAATATTGTCTACCACATTTGGTCCGAGAGAAATGACAGGATGCATGGTAAAGCTGGTAGAAACCCGCTTGACCTTGTAGCTAAAATTCTCATTATTATCAAAAGTAGGCTGGTCTCTCATGTAAAATTTAGGAGAAGTATGTAAGTATGTAAGTTTGTAAGTTTGAAAGTTGTATGATGCCAGTTGCTTGTTATTGGCTGCTGCTGCTGCTGGTTTTGTATTCATGTTGCTGCTTGATTCAGGAGAGTAATTGCCTTTGGAGGATTTGCCGATTTGAGGGTTTTTACCTTATGCTTCAACTCTCTGTTCTTTGTTCTGTATTGGTGGGTTATGTTTGTTCTTTTTGGCTGCTGCAAAGTGCTTCTACTGCTGTTTGCTACTGCTGCTAATATTTGCTGCTGCTGTTTACTGCTGCTGCATACTGCAGCTGGTTTAATGTTGTTTACTGCTGCTGCATACTGTTTCTGCTGGATTCAGGAGTCTTCTTGCTGCACTTCAGAGGACCCTAGCCAGCGAAGGATTTACCGTCAGAGGGATTATTACTTGTTCTCCTTGTATCAGCCGACTTGATTGCTTTGTGTTTATGCTCATAGTTTTTGGCTTGTTTTCCCTAGCTAGCGAGATGTGCTAGTAGGTCGAGGGGGATGCCTCTCGTTAATTTTGTATTTTCTTTCCTTTTATATATTTCCGCAATTTAGCAAAAAAAAAAAAAAAAAAAGCTACATTATTTGGTGAGTTGTAGCCCAGTTCCCCCAAGAAGTCAAGCAATTCAGCATCACTTGGCACTTCCACGAACTCCTGCGTAGGTAGTCCAGATGCAAAATTAATTATGAAGGGAGTTATCTTTCCCTTTTCAAAAGAAAGTTTGAAAGATTAGGGAGAGGAGGAGATGAATCTGTTAAGCTTTGTTCCATTCCTCCACCTTTTTAATACCAAGCCCACCCTCCTTAAAAGGAAGTGAAACAGTAGACCAGGCTATGTGTGAGTAGCTTGAACCTCTCCAAAGAAAAGACATCAGGGTTTTGTCAATTTTCCTTGCAACATACTTGGGAAAGAGGAACATTCTGCTCCAGTAGGATTGGATAGCAAAAAGAACCGAACAAATAAGTTGTCTTCTGCCTGCAAAGGATAAGGAACTTGTTAGTCTAGGAATTTATTTTCTTGGTAATCAGCTGAATAAGAGGCTCGCAGTCAGAGGTTGAAAGCTTTTCGGAGATAAGCGAGACTGCGAGAAACTTGACAGGCTCTTTAGTGACTTGCATTTGGGATAGAGCCAAGATCTCTTGCAGATGTTCAGATTTTATATTTGAGTATAATAATTGACTCTTGGCTGCATTGCTTTGAAGACCCGAGAGGGAGGAGAATATATCCAAGGCATTGAGGAGGGTGTTGACTGACGAAACGTCGCCTTTGCAAAATAGCATGAGATCATCAGCAAAGATGAGGTGAGAAATTTTCCCTGCTCTCCAGTGATGAGAGAAAAGGGGGTCCACAGTTTTCTTGGCCAAAATCATATTGAGTACTTCCATAACAATGACAAATAAGTAAGGAGATAAAGGGTCTCCTTGACGTATTCCCCGTTTCCCTTGGAAGTAACCGCATAAGGAGCCATTAACTTTAATAGAGAACATGGCTGTAGAGATACACAATTCTATCCAGCCAACAAAATGAGAAGGAAAGTTCATCAACTTCAATGTATCAAGGAGAAAATCCCAGCTGACCGAGTCAAAAGCTTTGCGAAGATCAATTTTTAAAGCACATCTAGGTGGTCCAGCTTCCCTGTGATAACCTCTTAATAATTCTTGAGCAATGAGTATATTGTCACCAATTTTCCTTCCCTTGACAAAAGCCGCCTGTTCTGAGGAAATTAAGCTTGATTTCTTTCAAATTGATTCAACTATTCCGGGATAACCATGATCCATTCTGCATCTTGAATGGCTTTTTCAAATTTCTTTGGCTCAATTTGAGAAAGAAAACAAGCATATAGGCATTCATTAGTTGTTTCTTTTCTCATTTGCACTCTCTGGTTTGGTTCACCAATGCTTAAATCTGTTGTGTGACTCCTAGACCATTTGGGCTTAGAAATGTATCTTGATGAGCTTGCATGATCATCATTTCCTCCCCCTAAGTCTGTGCTACCAACTTCTGAGAAAACTCCCTCTGAATTTATGCTTAATTCTGGATTAAAGTTATCCCCTGATGGTGCATTTCCTGATGGATTATCCCCTGATAGAGCATTTTCTGATCTGTTGTCCAGGAGGTTAACTCCATCTGCTGAAGGGGCTTCTATGTTGTTTGGATTGACATCAGGGATGGATAAATTCTCCCTTTGTCTGCACTCACCAACTTCATTCTCTTGATAATCAAAATCATCTTCATTTTCAAATATGAGCTCTTCATGAAAACTAGAGTCTTCAAGTCCAAGAGTCTCTTGATCATCAAAAACTACATGAATAGACTCCATCACCACCTGGAATCTCTTGTTATAAACTCTGTAGGCCTTAGATGTCAGGGAGTAACCTAAGAAAATAGCTTCATCAGTTTTTGAGTCAAATTTTCCTAAGTTCTCACCAAAATTCCTTAAAACAAAGCATTTACATCCAAAAACATGTAGGAACTTGATGTTTGGTTTCCTCCCTATCATTAGCTCATATGATGTCTTGTTGTAAGCCTTGTTAATTAAAGACCTATTTTGAGTGAAGCAAGCAATGAAAATTGCCTCAGCCTAAAAATAGGTAGGAATCTTTGCCTCTGCTAACATTGTTCTAGCAGCTTCTATTAGGGTTCTGTTCTTCCTTTCTACTACACCATTCTGTTGAGGAGTTCTCGGAGCAGAAAGTGTATGATTGATGCCTTTCTCCACACAAAATTCATCAACAGCTGCATTATTGAATTTCGTTCCATTATCTGTTCTCAAAATCCTAACCACTGACCCTGACTCAGTCTCCACTTTCTTTACATGGTCAATGATTTGTTGAGGTACTTCAGACTTGGCATGTTGAAACTTGACCCAAGTATATCTGGTATAGTCATCCATAATGACCATTGCAAATCTTTTCTTTGATATTGACATTATGTTGATAGGACCAAAGAGATCCATATGAAGCATTTGAATTGGATCCTTGATCATTGTGGCTTATTTGCTTCCCTTATTGGCAGGCTGAACATAATCCTTCTTGAATGAATTCCACTTGAGGTAGTCCAGTTACCATGTTAGGTTTTATAACATTTGATGATGATTGTAGTTAGAATACTTAGATATACAAATGTACAGAAAGTGCTAGTTTATAGCATTAGAATTTTGTAGCTAATAGTTTACTCTCTGATTCTTGTAATTTATTCTTATAAGAAAGTAAGTTAAACTTTGTATTATAAGAGACTATCAGAATTGTATCAGAGATTTCAACAAGTCAAAGACTATGTTTAGTCTATCGGAGACTAAAGGATTTATTCATCAGAGACCACAGCTTAAAGCATCGGAGACTAAGATCAAAGCATCAGAGACTAATCTTAAGTCATCAGAAACTAAGTGTAAGGCATCGGAGACTAAGATTAAGTCATCGGAGACTAAAGCTTAAGTTGTTGGGGACTAAACATTTGATCAGAGACTAAAGTTGAAGCCGTCAGAGACTAAATTAATATTACTCTCTGATACAAGACAAACTTCTAATTGGATTAGAAGTCATCTTTGATATGGAGATTTGAAGAGTTATTAAAGTTGAAGCTGGTTAGGAAACATGTAGAATGAGAACAACTAGAGAAAGTACCTATTCCTTTTGTACATAGAAAATATACATTGAATAGGATTAGAAGCTGAATTACAATTCAGATTTAGAAGTTGTATGTTTATAAGGATTTATATATAGTGTACAGGATTTTGAAGCTGACAATCAGATTGTGATTGTTAGAATTTGTAATCAATTGTTTATAAATTTGTTCTTGTTTTTGTTCTTTAATTTCCGCAAGTAAATATACTTTGAAGAACAGAAATTCGAAAAGGTTTTAAGAACTTGTATTCAACCCCCCCCCCCCCCCCCCCCACAAGTTCTAGGTTGTTTCACTGGGACAACATACCAACTCTCTCTTCACCAAATCATTGATAGCTTTGTAGTTCAAGTGAAAGAGCTTCTTGTGCCATAGTCTGCTCTCATCAGGGGTAGCCTTGCAGTAGAAACATAACTCTCCATCCACTAACTTAAAATCAGTAATGTAGAGATCTCCTTTCATTAACCCTGATAAGACCAGCTTCCCATTACTTTCTTTTGAGAGTAAGCACTGATCCCCTCTGAAAGTAATGATGTAACATTTATCACATAATTGACTTATGCTCAATAAGTTGTGCTTCAGCCCATCAACTAGTGCTACATTTTCAAATGAGACATCCCCATTTGCTACCTTGCCATAACCAAGAGTCAGTCCTTTGTTGTTATCACCAAAAGAGATCACTGGACCAACCTTTTCTTGGAACTCTGCGAACAGGGCTTTGTTTCCTGTCATGTGTCTTGTGCAGCCACTATCTAAAAACTAGATTTGACTGCCTTTGACTTTTTCCTGCACACAAAGAACATTTAATTTGTTTTTGGTACCCAAGTGGTTTTGGGTCCTTTAGGTTTAGTCACAGTTAATACATCTTTTTCATTATTTGTGACTTTTGGTTTTAGCAAAGTACACACTTTCTCCTTTTTAGGAGCTTCAACTAAAGCTTTAGATTTACCAATATTTTTCTTATCTTTACCCTTAAGGGTGCATGCAAGCATGATAGGTAAATCATCAGCATATAAGATTGTGCCATTTAAAATCAGTGGTTTTTCCTTACACTGAAAAGATAAATGATTATTATTACCATAGTTCCAACACACTTTCCTAGGGGCGTCTCGAATAAGGGTGTAGTTACTAGCTTTGTTTACACCTATCTTTCCATTCCTATTCTTTTTCTTATCCTCTGATAGGCCTTTATCCCTTGAAGGGCTACAAAGGCCTGATGCACTCTTATCCCCTAATAACTGTGTATCCACTGATGCACAGTCTAGTTCCTTCTTGACTGGGGGTTTGAGTGTTTTGGAAAGAACAGGTTTCTTGTCACTCCCACCACTTGTGTATAGGCCTTTTTCCAAAGCTAGCAGCATTTTCAATCTCAATAGGAGGTTGCTTCATTAGAGTCTCTTCATAGCCTAAACCAGACTTGGGATCAGATTTCTGACAGTTTAATTGATCATCTAGTTTTTTGTTAGACTCATTCAGTTTCTTTATGACTTCCCTTTCTTGTCTCAGAAGATTGGAGGTCCATTCCTCTCTTTTAACAGCACAGTCAAGGAGATTTTTAGTCCTTGAGAGTTCTTTTTCAAGACTCTCAAGTCTAGAGAGTTCTGATTCTAAAAGAGTATTTCTAGCAGTTAAATGTTCATTTATTTTCTGCACCCTCTTAGTCTCAGGTACATCACTCCTTAGGGTGTCATAAAGATCTTTTATCTCACAAGTCATTTCCTTAACAGTTTTAACATAATCACTTTTAGACATGTTAGAGGAAATTTCAAGACTTACTTGTGAGTTGCTGATGTCAGTGGATGAGGCCATCAGGGCTAGGTTAACATATTCTTCATTGTCTTCTTCATCTAAGTCAGCCAGTCCTTTCCCTCTACAATATAGGCTTTTCCCTTCTTGGTGGCATTAAGAATGTCAAAGTATTTCTTCTTGTAATCCACATCAGCTTCTTTTCCCTTGGATTCACCCTCCTATGTGGCCTTGTGGCACTCATTTACAAAGTGGCCCAGCTCATTGCATTTGTAGCACTTTATTCTTGATTTATCAATAAAACTTTTGGTGCTACTAGGTTTCCTTACTGAAAATCTTTTTAACCTTGATGATTTTTGAAATTTCAGCTTGGAAAACTTTTTTGCAAGAAAGGCCATGGTTTCATCCAGTCTTTCTAACTCTTCAGGAGTATACTCAGTCTCCTTTGAGTCAACTTCTTATTCTTCTTCCAAACTTTCTTTATCATCCCCTGACTGCTGCTTCATCGAGACACTTGGTCTTGCGTCTTCTTTGTTCTTTCTAGCAGCCATCAAGGCTACAAATTTAAGCTTTCTAGTATCCCCTGACATTTCAAATCTTTGTTGAACCTCCAGTTCATATGTCTTTAGGGTACCATAAAGCCTATCCAAGTCTAGGAGATTCATGTCCTTGGATTCCCTGATGGCTGTAGTCTTTGGATCCTACAATATAGGAAGTGCTCTCATGAATTTTCTATTGATGTCTTTGTTGGTATAGCTCTTCCCATACATCCTCAGGTCATTTACCAACCTGTTAAATGTATCAAACATTTCAATAAGTGTTTCACCATTTTTCATTGTGAACCACTCATACTGTTGTGTTAACAGCTGCAGTTTGTTTTCCCTCACATCCCCAGTACCATCACACAGGATTTGAATGGTATCCCATATAGACTTAGACGTTGTAAGATTTATGATACTGTTTAGCATATCATCGTCTAAACCATTATATAGGATGCCTGTGACTTTTAGATCCTTCTTTACTTTTTCTCTTTCCACTAGACTCATTTCTTCAGTAGTCTTTGGAACTAATTTTTTTGGAACACTAACTCCGTTGACAACCTCTTGAGGAATGAGCTTCTTTGGTACGTGAGGGCCTTCTTCAAGAATTTGCAGGTTTTCATCATCGATTGCTCTTAGATGAACTATCATTCGTTGTCTCCAGAAAAAGTACTTTTCCCTTTCCAACATGGGGACTTTACTATTTTCAACTTTGTTAGCCATTTTTAACAATCATATAGCAAGTGTAGTCTGCTAGTTGGCTCTGATACCAATTGTTAGAACAATATAACCTCAAGTGTTTATAGAAGGGGGTGTTGAATACAAACACTTCAAACTTTTTCTTCTATATAAAATGTTTTTAAGCACGGCTAGAAATAGCTACAGAATCAGAAAAACTATAATGAACTTTAGATGAACAAACAAGCATTCAAGTTAAAATAATTATACTAAAACTTGATGTTTTTCTGGAAATATGTTTAATCACAAAGCGTGATTAAATAGCTAAAAGGTCTGTAACGAGTTACAGCTTCTCTGTAATAAAATTACAGCTTCTTTTTCACACTAACTAGCTTCTATTTTCTTTGAATATTTCTCTCAAGATATATTTCAAAGCTTTTCTCTAGTGTCTGTGTGCTTCATTCTGTTGGTTGTCTTGTTGGATGTTATCTCTTCTTCTTTTTTTTTTTTATGTAATGAGAACTCTTTTGCATATATGGAAGATCAGTTGTTGAACCCACGTGCTTAAACGTGCTGATTTTTCAACTTGGCCACATATATGTCACATCGATGTCCTTTTGGAATGATGTGTCAGACTACTGATGACTTTTGTTACTTCTTTTTCATCCCCTGATCTTCGAGCATTTAATGATCGAGAGTTGTCATTGGACCACCAAACTTCAAGAAATATCTTTCCAGTTATATCTCTTTCTTCTAAAACAAGCTTGAATGATTCGTGTGTAAGATCCGATGACGAGTATATGCAGTCATAACTATCCCCTGATAACAAGCCTTGATGTGGACTTGATCAGTGCTTCTGGATCCACTGATGACAAGTCTTGTTTAAGACTTGATCAGTGCTTCATGTTTCAGTTGAGTTAATCTTTTGTTGTAGAGTTACCCAAGTGGTTCTTGATCCCCTGACGTTAAGACTTACAGCATCCACTGATGGCTTCCACTGATGCAGTCTTGAGCATTCCCCCTGACAGGTTTCCCTGACTGATTGACTTGTCACTGTCATGCCCTGATGAGTTCCCCTGACGGGTTGATCTGCCACTATCATCCCCTAATGGGTTGGTTTGCCATTGTCATCCCCTGATGGGTTCCCATGACGGAATTAATCACTGATGCTTTGTTTACTTTGTCTGGAACGTCTAATCTACGAAATACTTGAGTGCTTTTAAGTAGTAACAAACATTCCTTCTACACTATCAAGTCCTTTAGAAGTTTTCACTGATAACTTGCTTAGTGTAGAACAGTTCATCCCCTGATGACTAATTAGACCATCAGTGGATGCAAAACTTGTGCAGATATATTAAGCTTTATAAAACACCTTAAGTATTTATAGATGCACAACCAAAAACTCTAAGAAACATCATCAACAATTGTACCTAACAATCTTCCCCTATTTATGATTATCAATATGATAACCATAAATCTACTTAATGCACTGATGATGATGTCAAAACCAAGATTGTACAACAAAATCAACATAAAACTGACAAAATTGAACTGATAAAATAAATGTACAAGTATTTCCTATAATTATTACAAAAATATACATTTTAGACATCAGGATTCCTTCTGTGTTTGGCAGAAACAAAAGGTAATAGATGACTTGCTTCAATAAGCTGTGAATCACTTACAATGCCTTGTCTCCTTTGATGTGGATTCTGATTTGGAATCCTGGGTCTGTTGTCTTAAATGACATATAACATAATTTTTGTAACTCTATAAAATTGATAATGAAATGATTAAACTAAGTTAATTCTTCATAATCGATTATGAGAATTATGTAAATAAACTCAACAAAAAAATCAAAAAATTTACATTATTCTCTCCTCATTCTAAAAAATATAGTTATATTTGAAAATTAAAATTATTTCAAAGAACAAGTATATTTACATTTTTTTTATTACATTATTTTTTTTAAAAAAGTAAAATTTCACTTCTCTTCCCCCAAATTTAGGCTAATTTTCAATGTCATCCCCTTTCTTTCAATTTTTTCACCTTAGCCCTCCAAATCTTCTTGTCATTGCAATCTATTTTTTCATTACAATCTATTTTATCATTACAATCTATTTTATCTTATCATTAATTGAACAATCAAAAAAAATTAATAAAAAAAACTTATTATTTGACGATATAATTTTCAATCAAACATACAATATTAATATCCACTTAAAATCGATTTCGAATTGTTCATTTAAAAAAATTAAAACCCTTCTTACTAGACAATCATGATACTTCCCAAAAATCAAAATTCTTGATCAATGTTGATACAATGTCAACCTTTTTCTGGGACAAGAGTGTATACTTTTACACATCTTTTAAGCCGTAAGAATAAATTCATATTAACCAAACCAAAGCATAATACAAGTGAACATAGAATAATATAAATTATATATTGTATGTAATCGTGGGGTTCAATGCCCGATCAACTCCCATTTCATCTGCTTCAACTCTCATTACTTCATTTCTTGTACAATAATGAACCAAATAATCCACAAACATTATTGTAGGCCTTTGTTAACTCTGGTGCTCACATTCTTTAACAATCAGCAATTATTACATTGCAAATACAATAGTTTCACTGTACAATATCCACCATAAATAACACTTTAACATGGTTATATACCCAAATAATAGGTGGTGGAATTTATTAACCCTCTTTCTGGAAGTTTAAATGTCGGAGACAACACAACACGCTAAACTCCAAATCGACCTTCACATCCCCATTCAGAAAAAATTGAATTAACCCTCCTCGCCAAATTCCTTTGTGAATCTCTCATGGACTTCCAAATCTCCTTTGCTAACAGTTGGCTTTTGTCTTGCCAAAACTTTGTCGAAATCTGTTCTGCTGATGGGAGGTGGGAGAATCTGCACGGTAGTCCATTTCAAGTAGAAGTTAAACGAAATCAAGATTTTGCTTGGACTAGAAGGAAATCCTAGCACATTGCAAGGCATTTTATAATTCATATAGAAAAAAACAAAAAATGTATCATATAAGGCATATTGTGTTCCTCACACATTTGGTATTATCCTGAACTAATGAGGTTTCCATTATTGTAAACCCCCCAAAAAAAAATCCCATTACCATACCTTAGAAGCTAGACCTTGAGCTGCAAGCTCCTGCATATTGGTCTGAATAGCACCAGGTTGTCTAGGTCCACATGGTATCCACATGTCAGAATCCTTTATGAAGAATTGAGCGTCTTGAGTTTTACGTACAGGTTCGAATAGAACCTCATTAACCTATCACATGCGGAACAAGCTCAAGTTGTTTTTAATTTACAACCACTGTTTCATGTTACTACATATAACTGTTAGTTGAATGCAGACACTTACACAAACAGATATATCCGAGCCCGAGAAACCTTCTGTTTTGCGAGCTAGTTGCTCGAAGTCACGTTCAGTTAAGTTGTGTGGAGTGTCCCCCAGATGGACCTGGATAATTAAAATAAATGACGAGAATATTTCACAAATTATGTAATGGAATGCACTATATCACCTTAACATCTTGAGAGAGTCACAAAGTCACAAAGATACTCTCACATCACCTTAAACATGTGCTGTCTTGCCTTCAGGTCAGGTAGAGGGATATAGATTCGCTTGTCAAATCGCCGTCTGATGGCCTGTGAATTTAATTGCACTAAGTCCAGTTTTACAAAATACAGCAGATGAGTCTACCAAACAAGAATTTGCAAGACAACCATAATTATTGAACTTGGCTCCTCTCCATTACCATTTTCTTCCAATTTCCCTCGATGCACCTTGTAATTTTGAATATAATTCATTTTACGTAATCTTAACCATACGGATGGATAAACATGAACAAAATAAGAGAATGTACCAAGTTTCATACAATTCAACAATGTAAAACACATGATTTTAACAATTGAAAAATCATCAAATCTCAACCATTTAAATTACCTCAAATTTTAACTATTAAGTATGAATGTGTTTTATGTTGTCAAAATGTATAAAACTTGGTACACTCTCCTATTTTTTTCATGTTATATCCATCCATATTGTTAAAATTTACATAAAATAAGTTTATTTAAAATCATAAGGTGCATTGAGAGAAATTGGGGGAAGGGGAAATGAGGAAGAGAGCCAAGTCCATAATTTCTCACCTGATCTAAGGCATAGGGAGTATTGGTGGCTGCAAGAACCAGAACCTTCTCATCATTGCTTCCAACCCCCTGATATATCAAAGAAAGCTCCAGCTCAGTTAACATATAAACAATGAAATCATGGAACTGGGGATAGGGAAGGAAGAATCTCTAATGTGCTGGTGAGTGTGTTTATGTGTGTCTGAGGATCACAGATATTGATCCTGACCACAACATGCAGAAATGGAGATTGAGAGAGAGATTGGAGAAGAATTGAGAAGAAAAAAAAGAGAGAGACAGAGGGAGAGAGTGAAATAGAAGAATCGAGAGAAAGAAAATCAGAGTAGATAGAAAGTAGACATCAAAGTAGCTCTCAAAATGGGACTTCTGTTATTTCATTAGCTGATAATAAGTACATCACTTGAGTATTTATACAAACACATCACAGAGTTAACAAACATCCAAAGCAAGAACATAACATCACATACACATAGATACGCATACAGGAATAGACTGACTCATTCTACTACCCAATCCTGACATCCCCACCCCCTAAAATGAGCTATGCCTTCACGGCTCTATAAGAAAGTCAGGAAACTTCAGTTTGACCAAATCTTCACTTGCCAAGCTGCCCCATCCACACTACAACCCTTCCCCTGAATTAGACTTTGATTGATCTTGCTATAATTCCTCATGATCTTCCTCTGATCCAACACATCATCCATCTGTCCAATGCTTGGACATTCTAAAACGTGCACATAGATCCATTCTTCTGGTTTTGGTTCAAGGAGATGTACCTATTTAGATGAAGTATCAACTATACCATTGTCTCCTCTGTGAATGTTGTTAATGTTATTCACTCAGATCCTTTTAAAATTAGCCATTTCCTGTTAACTTTTGCTGGATAATCTACCACATTTTCATACTTTGACCCATAACCCCCCGTAATGTAATCTATTTCACCACCAGCTGAGAATCATTGTAGGTTATCAAACTTCTTGCTCGCATGGATGAAGCTAGTAGCAAGCCCACAGTCAATGTTTTATACTAAGAGGCATTGTTTGTTGCATCAAATCAGAATATCAGTTACTCTTTAAATTCTAGCCCTTCTGGATTTTTCAGTATTACTTTGGCTCCACTTAGTTCCTCAGTAGCCAAGCTGTTTAACATAAATGAACACAGCCTCATTTCTTTCTGCTTCTGAGAAAATACATTCAATTATGATGTCTTCTGAGGTTTGTCCCTTATTATTATTATTATTTATTGTTTCAGAAATGTTTTTTATTTTCATTGGTATTGGACTTCTTTTTAGTTTGTTTTTAGAGGCCCATCTTTTATTGGGCTTCGGGTTTCTTATTTTCCTATTTATATCATTGTAATAGTTTCAAAATCTTTAATTTTGGGTGACCTTAGTCTTATGCCCTCAGTCGCACGGCGTTTTAACAGAAAGAAGGTCTTGTGCAATTCATGCCTTTCTAGATGTTGTTCAATGCTCCTATAACTTACCAACCAAAAAGCTCTGCGTCGAATGCCGGCAGAAGTTGGTACTTGGGTCCCCAAGTATGGCTCGTAACAATTTATCTACAGGGGCATATAACAATTGTCACTATTTGCTAAAATATCACCCGTCTTGGAATTGGGCATTCACTGTCACAGGTCACTATCACAGGAGTGACGTTAAGTTTTTTCTTATGTAGCGGAAATGCCTAAAAATATGAAGTTTTACCCAAAAAGTCTTCTCTGCATCTCTCATTCATGATGTTGTGAACAGCATCGTAAAACACCACCTATGGTTTGATCCAAATTTGTATTGCACCACTTATTTAAAAACCTTAAATAACCACCTACGGTTTTAATATTATTAAGAATCTAGCCCCTACTTTTGGGGGTGCATTTGCGTCACAGGCAGAAGGGAAAAAGAAAAGGCTATTACATAAGAAGGAAAACTGCCGCACGTAAGGTTGGAAGAGTATGTTGTCGCATAAGAAGGAAACTGCCATATTCTTGGACAATTTTTTTCCTTATCATTTTTCGAGATAGTTATCAAATAGATGATTATTTGAAATTGCTTCTTCATATAATAAACAAAGGTACATCTTTGATATGTTACATATATAACATATATATATATATATATATATATATATATAGATGGTTCGTCATAACTTAGAATATTAAATTTAAACAGACAAAAGCGTGTCCGTTATACTAGTGGTTTGAACAAATTAGCAGAGTCGCTAATTCTTTTATGAGTTTGTCGCTAATCGTCATTTTTAGCGGCAGACATGTTGTACTCTGCGAACTTTTTAAAACCATAGGTGATTATTTGGGATTTTAAACTATAGGCGGTGCAATACAAATCGAGCCAAACAACACTGGTGGAATGCATTTTACCCATGAGTATTCAAGAACATTATTATAAATTGCCATAAATATTTTCTCCCTTCTAAGGTTAAGAAATCCAAGGGGTAGACATTCTTCGGCGGTTGAATCTACCTAAATTTTCAATTCTTCTTAGTTTCCAATCTTCCTTCTATAAAATACTTAAATTAGCCTCATCCTTCATTGGTTATGTTCTCTCAATCTCTAAAAACAAGCTATGAGATTACATATATGTTAATTCCTTCCTTCATTTCGTCTTCATCCACTCGGAATCGATGGGAATTGATCAATCCATAGAACACTTCATCATCATCCTCTAGTAAGTAGCTCCTGCATTTACAAGACCAAAAGGCATTAATTTGTATGCATAAACAGCCCTATGAGTGGAAAAAGTCATCTTTCGTATATCTTCTTCAACCATCCTTGTCGGAAATGTGTCTAGAAAACTGAACAAAAGATGTCCAGCACAAGCATCAATCAACTAGTCAATGTTTGACAAAGGGAACATATCCTTTGAACAAGCCTTACTCTGGTCTATGTAGTCTATATTCATATACGGAACTCCGTACCAATACCAATATTAGGCAAATAGCCAAGCAGGTTGGGTATTTTATGTCAAATACAAAATTAGCTTTCAATAGGTTTTCAACTTCTCGTCAATTATCTTCTGTTGCTTCACTGGTTTGCTTCACTAGCTTATTGGAATTCACGTCTAATTTATGGACAAATAGAGATTCGTAGATCTGGACTCCAAGCAAATATCTTCTGGACTCTAAGCCAAAATATCTGCATATTCTCGTGGCAAGTTCATATTCTCACAGCAGGTGAACCGGCTGTCCTTCAACTTCGTAGTTACGTTTTTGGCTATCTTTACTGTCCTTTTAGGGAATTCATCTTTTATAACAATATCTCTAATTCTTCGATTCGTTCTGTTAAGAGATTAGTATTTGTATGGGTGAATGGTTATACCAGTATGTCACCTTCATCCATCAAATCTTCATCTTTTCTTACCTACATTACATTTTTCTTGTTATCCTTTGGTATTGTCTAAGGCCAAATCAGTAGAATAATAAATTTTTTAAGTTTCCTGTCCTGCACAAAGTTCACCCACATTTCCATCAACAGTTCGAAACTTCATTTTAGATGTGCAATGTAAGGAATCCCTTGGATGGAAGAGATTGAGGCCTGCCGCTAATACCGCTAATAGCGTTATATGCTGCAATGGCATTGATTATGTAAAACTTTGAAATCTTTTTCCTCTGAAAAGAGTTTGTCCCAAAGTTTATTGCCAAAGATATTGTTTCTCTTATTGGCACTGGATTGTTCTCAAATCCATAGAGGAGAATCGAGACTTCTCTCCATTTGATGATCTCCTAATTCATTCTTTTGTAAGCCCAATAGAATGTTATGTCAACTGAGACGTTTTTGACAACTTGATTTTCTATATCCAATTTTACTACTAGAGCATCAGAATGGATTGGAGAAGCTCCTACATAGTCTTCATCTGTAAAGGACATATTTTCGGATGAGGCCTTCCTCCCTCTTGTTATGGCCAGTCTTTACATCAAATATCTCATTACGCTTTTTGTCATGTTCCACCAATAATTACTTTGACGACATGTCTGAATGAAGGTTTAGCTTCATGCCTTTTAATTGTGTAGACTTTCAAACTCCCCTGTTGAATTTGCTTTTCCAAAAATTCTTTAAGATGGATGCTTTCATCACTTATGTCCCATCTTCAAAATATATGCAAAACTTCCTTGTGTTTCTTGGCCTGTCGTCCCTTATTTTTTAGAGGTCTTTCAAAGAAAGACCTATTCTTTATTTCTTCAAGAATAAGAAACGGGCATTTGACAACTTTGTGTATTCTTCACAGGACAACCTCTGTATTTTTCCCTTCATCCCTCATTGGTCCCTGAGCTTTCTCCTTTAAACCTTTTGTTTTCATTCTTGTCATTACCATTTGTCATTTCTATTGTGGCAATCTCGCCCGTCTGGACCTCCTCCTTCCCTTGGACAGAGGGCATACAAGGCTCCATGCACAAAAAGGTATTTGTCCGCGTCATTGTAAACTTGCCCCAAGGTTTCAACGTCTTGGGACTTTTTCTTAATCAACTTCCTTATGAAATTTCTATTATTTCTTGCATTCATTTTGGATGAAGTCAGAAGTAGCTAAATACTTTGTACTAATGAGGTATTTGACCTTGGCCAGAGATATAATTTCTTAATCTCTCATTATCTCCTTGCTTCACCTTTAATAGTGAGACAACTTAATTTTCTTTCGGACAATTGCCCTTGAATCTGTCAACAAAAGCATCTCGTAATTGTTGCCAAGATGTTATACTCCATCTAGGAAGGCTCATGTACCAGGTCAGTGCAAAATCCCTAAATGCAAAGATAAATAGCCTACACTTTGTTGTTTCATTATAACCATGAACATATATCAACTGATCAAAATAGCTGATTTGATCATCAGGATCAATGGTTCCATCATAAAACTTTAATGTCCCCATCTTTGACACATCATTTTTCTGACCGAACTCTAGTCGTTTGGCCAAAGGTCCACCATTGGTTTCATTATCAGACAATTCTTGTTCACGCTCCAAATTGTCAAATTCTTCCCACGAGTTCCTGGACAAGGGGCTAGAGTAGCTAGAACTGAAACCTTTATCCTTTAACCGTTGAAAAACTCTCTTGAGATTTTAAAAGGGAGAATGAGTTGTCCCCCCACACTAGTGGCGTTGTTGAGAAATCCCAAAATAGTTCATCTTCTTGCAACAACCGTAATGTTGATCACTTGGCTCTTCTCAATACAACCACCTTGGTTCATCTCCATATAACAACTGAGGTAATGGCTCCTCAAAGTTTACTCGTGACTCTTCTAGTACCAATTATATCATGGTCGTTCTTCACCACCAAGACAGAAATTCAGCAAGTTCAACAATTTCAACAATAGGCCTCTTACAGATATTACTTTTGGAACTTGTGGCTGTCAAAGATATTATTTAGCTTACTGTCCAAACAATGAGTCGATGACTTTTGCTGAAAAGGAAATTGCTCCCAGATCTCATTGTGAGGAGGTAATGCCGAGGTGGAGGATACTCATTAATAAAGTGAGGATGAAGGTGGTGATCAACGTTGTCTAGTTGTTCGTCATTTTTTCACTGCTCGTCTCATATGAAGAGAAAGAAGATTGGCAAAGGAATAGTCTTTTACAAACCCGAATTTATTGTAATGGACACTTGTGTAGCTTGATTATTGACTCTGGAAATTGTACAGATGTTTTGGAAGATTCTCTTCGCAAGCTTGGGTTGAAGACAAGATGTCAGGAACAAGGCTGTGTAGCCAAGCTATATGTGTTGTTATTTGAGTTGTTATAGTTAGTGATCTGAAGCGTAGGTTAAGAGTGTGAAGCGTAGGTTAAGAGTGTTGGGTGTAGGATAAGGGAGCATTATATAAACATGATGTATTGCTTGCTTAAGTCCTAAGTTGAATGAATAACGTTTTCCTTCCACCATTCTTGTCTCTCTAATGTCTTCTCTCTGCTGGTTCTCCATGGTTAGGAGCTATCGGTAGGTCCTGACAAATTGGTTTCAGCTACTGGTCCCAACAAATTGGTATTAGAGCCTTTTGACTTACTAGAACTTTCTTCTTCCTCAGAAAATTCTTCAATCTCTACAATTCTACCTTCTCCAATAATTGTTCTATCTTCCTTTGATTTTTCTCTTCTGATTCACTGCCTCCAGTCTTGAAGTCCTCGGAATCTGTAGATGAAGGACATGCAAGCATGAGCAAATAAAAATCATCAACAGCAGATGGATCAAAGCAGATATGAGATGCTCTGTTTTTCTTGACTGCATTATTTCTCAATCTGGGCAAGTACTTTCCCTTTTTAGAGAATGAATATCAAATTGTCATGGTTAGCTCATAAGATGTGCTTGAGAAAATGGTACCCGATCTTCAGCCTCTAGACAAGATACTTTCTCAAGCTAAAATATATTTTCTTGTAGAGGGGACTTTGGGAAAGAAGTGGCGATAAAGAGTCGGACAACAAGAAGTCCTAGTAAGTATTTCAATGTTTAAGTCTTAAATTTAAAATTGCACTTACGTAGTAATATATACAAATCACACATATTTGAATTTTTTTTTTTTTTTTTTTGTTTGTGCTAGTTGAGTGGTGGGATACATTTGGTTGTCATACTGTTGAGCTCATAGTCATTGCTAAGCGGATTGTTGGTCTTTGTTCTTCATCCAGTTGTGAACGTAATTGGAGCACTTTTGAGTTCTTCATCCTTAGAGCCACAAACCCTGACCAAAGCTCTCAAGCATGCAAAAAACAATGAAGTTCCAGCGGCAAAAGCTTCAGCTAGTCTAGACAGAACAAGTACTAGTGGCCAATATGGTTTTGTCTTGAATCAACAAAAGCGTAGGAATGAAGTGGAAGTCAGTGGAAAGCCAGCAACTTATCCAAAATTAGAAACTAAGAAGCCAATTGCCCTAAGGCACAAAGAGATGAAAGAATGGATAATGGCCAAGGGACTATGTTTCTACTATGATGAGAAGTTTACTAGGAAGCATCAATGCAAAACTCCTAAGGCCTTTATGATGATAGCTGGAGATAAGGAGGAAACACATTACGATGGGCCACCTATTTTTGATGTGTTTTTTATGACGAGGCAGAGACTAATGATGAATACTGTACTTTAGCAATGTTGTCAGTTGAAGGTATGAATAATACTGATGATACCTTTGTACAAAAGGGAAAATGTAGAGGCATGGAGATGCTTATACTTGTGGATAGTAGAAGTTAATTCAGTTTCCTCTCTTCAACAATGGTTGATAGACTTGAGGAGCTTAGGCAGCCCAATAAGACTCTGACAGTCAGGTTGGCCAATGGAGAGCAGTTGATTTGTGACAAATGGTGCCCTCAGTTCTCATCGGCAATAGAAGGGAGTGAATTTAAATCAATGTGGTTGTTAGACCTCCAGCCCTGGGATGCTAATCATGGGAGCCAATTGGCTGAAGCAAATGGGAAAAGTTACCTTCAACTATGATCAATTCTCCTAAGAAATTGATAACGGAAATCAAAAGGTGGTGTTACAAGGTTTGAGGGAAGCAAAGCTTGAGCTCAGATGTCATGCCCTGTCAGTTGCACAGCTAGATGAGACAACTAATTGACAGGTATGAAGGAGATGAAAATATCTCTTCAATCATATCTGAGTTAGCTGCAAATAGGATGGGTCCTAATTAATGGGAACTATAACATGGGTTGCTTAAATATAGGGTTTAAATGGGTTACAGGATCCAATGGTGACATTAGAAGACACATTTTTGAAGAATTACATGAGAAAGGGTTGGAGGGCATTCAGGGTGAGAGTTACTATTACAACAGAGGAAATATATTTCTATTGGAGACATCTCAAACAAACTATTACCAAATGGATTACCAAAAGTCCACTTTGTCAATTTGCAAAGCCAGAACATGTGATGACCCTGACAAGTTAAAGCCTTACCTATTCCTGAGGAACCATGGAGAGATATTGCAATGGACTTCGTAACAGGGCTCCCAAATTCAAGGGGCTTTGAGGTGATTTGGGTAGTAATGGACAGCTTTAGTAGATATGTTCACTTCTTACCACTGTCCCATCCTATTTCTGCTAATAACTTGGCACAACTATTCTTCAAGAACATATTAATTCAGGCTGAATGGAGTCCCAAGAAGTATTGTGAGTGATAGAGATCCCTTGTTCGTTAGCGAATTCTGGTAGCATTGTTTAAAATGGTGGGAATTAGACTGCACATGAGATCTGCTTACCATCCCCAAACTGATGGCAGTTCTGAGAGGATAAACAAATGCCTAGAGCAATATCTAAGGTGTATACGTGAAACTCCAAAGCATTAGAGTAGTTGGTTACCTATGGTTGAATGGTGGTTTAATATCTCATATCATACCTCTTAAAAAAGTAGTCCTTATAAAGTTTTGTATGGCAGTGAACCTGACCATCTTAATGTGGGCTAGATCAACATTCTAATGTAGCTGCAGTAGAGGAGGTGCTTAAGGAGAGGAAGCAGCAGCTGAAGGACACTTTAACCAAGTCACAACAAAGAATAAAAAGTCAAGCTGATAAGGATAGAAGTGAAAGGGTCTTTGAGGTAAGAGATATGGTATAAAGGCAGTGTTCAGCCAATCACAGGAAGAATATGAAGCTGGCATAAATATTCTATGGTCCATTTAAAGTATTGGAAAAGATTGGTCAGGTGGCCTACAAGTTGGATTGCCAAGTACTTCCAAAATCCATCCTACATTTCACGTATCCCAGCTGAAGAAAGAAATTGGAGACATTAAAGTTCATGCTCAGCTACCAGCTCTTACTTCTAGTGGAACTTTTGGCATTGCCTCATTGAGAATTCTGAAGGAAAGACGGGTTTACAGAGGCAGCAAGTCAGTACTTAGTACAGTGGAAGAATGGAAGTGTGGATGATGCCACTTGGGAAGATGAAGACCTGCTCAAACTTAACAATCCCTCTATGCTGCCGTATCCACGAGGATACAGATATTTTAAGGGGAGGGGTTGTCAGGAATAAGGCTCTGGTCAAGCTATATGTGTTGTTATAGTAAGTTATTTGAGGTGTCGGTTAGGAGTGTTTGATGTAGGATAAGGGAGCACGATAAAAACATGATGTATTACTTGCTTAAGACCTAAGCTGAACGAATAACAAATTTTCCCTCCACTATTTCTCTCTCTAAGTTCTGATGTCTCTCTTCCCCTCTCTCTCCCCCCCCCCCCTCTCTCTCTCGGTTACTCCTCCCTAACTTTTCTCCTTATCTCTCAAGATTCTCTCCTAATCTCTCTATGCTTGTTCTCCATAGTCAGGAGCTACCAGTACTGCACAAAACCTCACCACAATCGTATAAATTTGCATGGGTAAACAACATAAATCTCAAAGTACATGACAAGTCTTCAGTTACTTTTTCTATAGGGCGATTGGTTGATATGGTTGAATGTGGCGTTTTAAGCATGGTGCATCATGGCCAAGACCACCGTGGGTTTTTGATCGAAAGGTGCACCATTGTGGACATGATAACACATACTCATTCAAACATGGTGGTAATGAGATGAAGTCAATGCCTACTAGAGATCAAACTCCCATGAAGTTAAAGCATGCCTCATGCTCGTTTCTTCTCAAGAGAATTCCCGATGAAGATGGTATCCTTGACCCTGGTCCTAAATCAAGGATGCGTCATTGTTTTTTTCTGATGGAGAGACGAATGCAAAGAACCCACCCAACTTGGTTGGATCAGTTTTATTTTTGGCTAAACAGGATATATAGTAGTAAACCCAAACACTAGATAATATTAGATTATTCTAGAATTATTTAATTTGTTAAGATCATTATTAACTATTAGGATTCTATTCCCTTATTTAAACTAGGAGTTGTCTTGCACAATAAGTTTTGGGTTTTCTTTCATTTTATTCATCTATGAATTACTACAAAATGTTATTGATCACCTTATTCACCTTATAGAATTCTTTATACTTGAGATCTGAGATATGGATACATTTTCCTCAGAAATTTATGTTGTTAATCTCTTCTTCAGATACAGATCTACTAGGATTTGGGGTATTTAATCATCAGAGTTCTGTTGTAAAACCATGACTTCCAGTAGCTTCATGGAAGAATCAGTTTTCCTGAAGATCCAGTTACAAGAAGTTTATTACAGGCAATCATGGTGAGTTCTCTTTGAAGGTAATGAGTCCTTTTCTAAAATAAATGACACACACCATCATCATATGGAATAAAGCTCTAATCATGAAATAAAGTAGAGGTTCGGCACAGGAGATTAATGAGAAAAAGGTGTAGTCATAGTGATCTAATATACCAGATTCAAGTAATTACAGAAGGAAGAAGTTGTTTGAGAAGATGAAAAGGAAATAGATCAAAACACAGTTGTTAGAAAGCAAAGATAAGGAGATGACACAGAGAACAAAAGGTGGATATTTTAATAAAAATAATATAAGAAGCATTTTATAATGTTATTTCTCTCTTCAACTTGATTTTAACAAATAGTTATATGCAAATTTTCTACGCAGCAAGGGTGCGAGTGCGGGTGCAGGGGTGCAATAGCGGAGATATGGGAAATTCCAAAATATGGGGATTCGGGTGCAGCGACAACCCGTCATATATTTAATACAGAGTATCATATATTTAATACAAAATTTAAAAATATAGACATGCAATAAACTTTTAGTAGCATAGCAAAAACACCCATAAATTTAAAAATTATTCTTAGGGTTAGAATAGGAGAACTGTCATTTGGGCATTACAAACAGATCTGTTATCAAACAATTCTTTTTCTCCTTTTAGATGCATTCTCAAATAAAGACCCTACATAGTGCAGATGTCAATATTTGACTTAATTAATTTAGTTATCATTACACAACCCCCAATTCCATCCACGAGTATATGCGTTAATAATAGCAACGCTGACTCCAATAATTGCAACAAGAGTAACAGGCTGTTTATGAAATAAAAATTGAGATCGAATGCACAGCTACTTGGTTAAATATGTCCTAACAACTCGTTTCAATGATATTGAGAATAAGTTTACTTACTTATCAGATATTCTAAAACATAAATCTACAAGTGCATCTGCATATAGATGTAGACAAGCGAAGTCTTAACTCTAATATGTCTGACTTTGTTTGTTGTCCAAAGCTCTGCACTAAAATATTATATAAACATAACATATTACCATAATTTAAGCTTCAAGCATATCAGATATCGCAATGAGATTAACAACTTTGTTAAAAATCCAACACACCAAGACAAACCTGCATCTGTACAAGAAGCTCAGTTTTTATACGCCTGGACGCTTCACTCTCATTGCCTTCACCTCGTTGGCCAACTAAAGAATCAATTTCATCAATGAAAATAATTGAAGGAGCACTATCACGAGCCATTTGGAAAAGATTAGAGACAAGCTTTTCACTTTCACCCATCCATTTTGAAACAAGATCTGACGAAGAAATGCTACATAAGAACAAAAGTAAAAGCTTTTGAATCACTTGTTCGAAATTCTTGGGTTGTCAGAAAAGACGCACATACTTGAAACTAGATAATATTTATTAAAAAAAATTATTGTGTATGTGACTAAAGCTAGAAGTAGACCAACCTAACCAAGATGTAAGACTAAATTAAGTGTATGAATTAATTTCCCTTACGTAGTCTCAGTATTACAGTTGTAATGCCTGACCTACAATCATAGAATCAAGAACAAGCAGAGATTAGACGCAGAATTAAGAAGATCAGGAGGAAGTCGCACCTGGCAGCGCCAGGGGGTGGGGTGGGGAGAGTAGACTTATATTTGTGAAGTTGAAAAGGAAAGAAAAGAAAAGAATTTAAAATTCAAGAGAGATGAAAAGGAAAGATATAAGAAAATTTCTTATCTTGTGTTCATGATTTTAGATGTGAAAAAGGATTAGTTAATAAAATTTTAACATGTATTATCTGGATGCTAGTGTCAGAATTAATTAGAATATTAGAAGATAAAATTAGGTTTAGTTCTTCTCCTCCTTTTTTTTCCTTTTGTAAATTTCAAAAACAAGAGATTTGGAATCAAATTGTTTAATTTCCTCCCTTCTCATTTCTTTTCTTTCCATTTTATGTTTCACAAATACAGCATCAATGCCAGCTGAAATAACACCAAACCCGACCAACAACAAAGACCAAGCAATTGGCCACCCCTTGCTCAAGGCGGGCCAATGCCCATCGAAATTGTAGAGACTGTTGCTACGGTGTTTGGTTGAGCTGCAAAATGAGGAAGAACCATCGCATGATGGTCCTCCATTCTTTGATGAAGAGCCTGAATGTAATGACTTGCAGAATCACAAAGATGAACCTCGTGAAGTAACTTTAGTCCTTGAACTGGTTCAGAAACAAGAGGGGAACACAAAACCTTAAAGCCAAAGATGGTGTCTTATTTCCTCCGTCGAAAATCATAAGTTGGTAATGGAAGATGAAGCTCGTTCCTATGATGAGGAGATGCTTAATTTTGGAAAGAGATTCAGTGAGCAAAAGGATATGAAGTACAAGACTTTGGTGGCACCAATAAATTGCAGATCCTATCCTAGACTAATTCAGTTTTCAAGATGCAGCACATTAAATATTGTTTCGTCAAGATGTTCAGATCACAAAATGGGTTGAAAAGCCTCTTGCTTGGACGGAAAAAGTTATTAAAGAAATGCAGCACTCTTTTCTTATGATTATTTTTCAGCAGAAAATTGGAGACATGTTGAGGTGGGAGCTTCATTCCTCAGTTTGTAAGAAGTCACAATGAGGGGGCAAAAAAACTTGATTTGGGCAAAAGGAATGACTGGGTGCATAGACCAGTCCAGAAGGAAATAATTGCATCAAATCAAGAAACCATTGTTGTCAATGTCTCAACTTATTTATTGTTCAATTTATTAGATAATATAAGAACTGTAGCATCTAGGCGACAAGATTCAAGAGTTTGAAAAAGCTACGCTACTCTCACTGAAGTTCAGAAGGAATCTTAGCAGGTTAATGGGAGGAAAAACTTTGCAATTATCTACACAAGTCTTTGGCATGATTAGTTGTGACTCCATGAAAAAAGAGGAATCAGCTGAGGATGCATTCGAAATTGTATGCTTGGAATGAAAAACTCAGCCATGGAAAGGGAACTGCAGAGTAACTATAAGGAAAAAGGAAAAATCAGTAGTTCATGGTCTTAGTGTTAGTACCTGAAGTCAAATTGAGTTTAATGTATATTTAAAAAAAGATGTCCGTATTGGGAATAATTTCTGGAAGTTTACTGCAGTAAATGCTACAGTTGGAACGCTCTAGAAACATTCAATGCAGTCACTGTCTTAGGAATTGGGAAGTTGGGAACAGAAAGTTCCAGTCTCTCTTGATCTGTGAATTGAGCCTATTCAAGGCTGTCTAGAAAATGTTTTAGGTGACATCTGAGAGCTTCAAACAGAAAACATTTCAGCTCCTGTATTCTCTGTTTTTCTAGAAGTTCTATTCCCAAGTGAATTCCCTCTGTCCTGTTTCTGCCCAGTTTTTTTCGATTTTGTTTTGTGCGAGTGTCTGACTTATAGAGAGAGAACTGTTGCAGAAATGGAGCGGTTGCAGACAACGGACAGATTGACAGGGATAGAGAATTGGGGGGACTGGAAGACTAATGGAGTGAAGTGGACTTTGCGCAATCTCAAAGGAACACAGTTATTGTTTAAGTTTTGGTCATGAAAATGTTGAAGTAGTTGGTTATGGCGGTTATGCTGCATGTATAGATAGCAGAAAGTCTACTCAGGATACATGTTTTTGGTCAGAGGAACGCCTATAAGCGGGATGTCCCGATTGCAAAGTGTTGCTTTGTCAATTACAGAATCTGAATACATTCCATTAGCAGAAGCTGCAAAGGAAATGACTTGAATAAATGCTTGCTCAGATGGCTTAGGTTGAAGCAATCGCAATATCTGATTTTCTGTGACAACCAAAGTGCCATTCACTTAACAAAGAACGCCATGTATCATGATCAACCGAAGCATATCAACATGCGTTATCATTTTATATGGCAGGCTTTAGAAGAAGAGAAGTTTGATATTCAAAAGGTTCGTACACAAGTCAATTTTGCAGACTTCCTGACAAAAGCGGCAGCTAGAACAAAGAATCACTAGACTTGTTGCAGCATGCACCAAATTATGTAGGTTTTGGAAGACCTACAGCATTTCAGGGGTTAGAGGCATGGAAATTTGACTTCAAGTGGGAGAATGCTGATATCTGAAGTCAAATTGTGTTTAATGTATGTCTACGAAAAGAGTGAAGTCTACATTAGGAATAATTTTTGGAAGTGTACAGCTGTAAATGTTACAGTTGGAGCTCCTATGATTTAATGACCAGGCATATAAACTAGACAAAATCTCCTAACAATATTCTACTACCATAATTACATAATGATCCAATTCTAGAATATTCTACCAATTAAAAATAATCAATTACATCATGTTTGATCTTAAATATAAACACACAATGTTTATATATTAGTTCTTTTAGACTCTGAGCCCATACATAGACTAATGTTTTGACAGCCATTCAATCACCAAAACAAATAGGAGAAATATGGCATAAGTACTCAAGCAGGCCCACTCACAATCAAAACTAAATCGTACTAAAAGATTGACGTCTAAAACTAAAAATTTCTCTACACAATTTCAAAAACAACAATTCTGGGGACATAAGTTTCATCTAATACACACATGCCTAAACTGATGCAAGATAACTTCCTAGAAATATTAAAATGTAAATGTATGTGCATCAACATACATGAGTTTATGCCTGAACATTAAGTCTTAAACACATCTTACCTGAAGAAAGTTGAGTCTGCTTCAGTGGCAACAGCTTTGGCTAAGTATGACTTTCCCGTTCCAGGTGGACCATATAAGAGAAAAGCTCTCCACGGTCTCCTTTTTCCTATTGAGAAGTAGAGGATAAAATAAGTATTGTCAATTATGAGATGGATAACATCAAGGATTTGGTTTACAAATTGTAAAACATATACTTCCTGAGCACCAGAAAAAAGTGCAAAAATGAAAGTACGATTCAGAGTCCGACAAAAAAATGTTTATCCTATTTTGAAGCCAGATTTATCATAAAATGCCAGAGAAGAACTTCTAGAGTGTCACCTTTGTCAACCATGGTAAACAGAAACCCCCCACCCCCTCCTTATGCGGCTTCGTTATTTTTTAATTTTTTAAAACCTAAGCTAAACGTAAGATCTTTTGATGCCAAACAAAATCTGAAGATGAAAATTCCACAGGTTTTGTAAATTTGCAATTGGTGTCTATGCTGTTTTACAACTTGATGGCTTCACACCATTACATCTAATATATCCAATTAGTAACAAGCTCCAATTAGACAAATCTGGATGCACAAAACTCCTAGTAGAATTCTTTCACAAGACATACTCAATGACTCACAAATAATAAAACAGATCACAATATCATTCATGAAAATAAGAAACCAAAGGGGAAAGGAATAATTATAACGATATCGAAGACAGATTGACTTCAATGACTATATGAAAAGCAGTAACAATAATCCTCAAAGGTGTAACCGCATAGAAGAACTTATTTTGTAACGATTACTATATATATATATATATATATATATATATATATAGAAACTTGACATGCAATTATGCATATCCCATCTCAATTGTATATTACAGTCACTCAACTTAATATGTAATTTCTCGTACATCAACTGTTAAACAAAGTTATAAAAAGAAAACACCAGTATTTGGGACTGAAGTGATCCTCAATAAATATTTTTGACAATTCGTTGTAATAGATATCCGAGAGATTTGGTTTTGAATAAATATATCTGTTAAGCAGCTATGCCAACAATAAAAAAATGACAATGATAAGTACCGAAATTAGATTCAACTCTTACACATTTAGACTCAACCAAAAGTAAGGTTGCACACAGATACTTGTTCCAGTCTCATCCAATGTCTTTTTGTTTTTTTCTTTTTCTCCAGCATTACAAAAGATGCACATAACAATATAATAATGGAATGCATAGCTGATTTATTGAATAAGCAAGAAAATTTAAACTAAGTCCGTTAGACATCATTCTTACCTAAGCAGGAAAACCATAATGAAAGAACATTTATCAAAAGCATAGCCACTAACCAGTGAAGAATTGTGGAAATTTAACAGGTAATATAACAGCCTCCTGCAATGCTTGCTTGGCACTCTCAAGACCAGCAACATCATTCCACTTCACATTTGGCTTCTCTCTAATAATTGCCGAATTAAGCCCAGCCCTGAGTTTTGACTGCTCCGTATCATCCCCATCTCCCCCTTCACCATTCTTTGGTTTATTCTTTGGCCTTGCAGCAACAGCCGCGTCCCCGTTTGATGTTGGCGCAGCCCCTCCATTATCAATAACTGCCCTAATCTCCTCCGCCCTCCTTAAATACTCCGTAAATTTCTGGGTAATAGCTTCCTTGACCTTTGGATTCTTTTCATACTTCAGATGGGTCCTAAAGTATTCTAAACCATTCATATAGAGTGAAAACGCCTTAGGATAATTTCCAGCCTCATCCTGCTCAACTGCTTGCTTTATGTACACTATGGCTTGCTCTTTAAAATTGCTATACATTTCTAATCATACAAAAATGCACATAAAAAAATATATTTTCTATGTTCTTTATACACCAAAGCACAACCTCAATTCTCAAAACCTCTTCCCCGGATATCGTCTTTATATTTAATCAACCTGAATAAAATCAAATTCAATCAACTAGTATGATCAATTAATCTAAATAAACTCAGCAACATAAATTCATAAATCAACACTAAAATGAAATCTGATAGATAAAGGGTATAAAGTGAAATAGATAATCAATTTAGAACAAACTGTAGACACCCTTGAATTACAGGAATAAACAAATCAACATACGGAAACCTTAATTTAACAAAATTAAAATAAAAAGAGTAGGAGAAAATTTTGAAAAAGAAAGTCAACGAACCTTCCAACAAGCAATTGAAACGGATCGTGGTTGCAATTATTCGAATGCAGAGAGAGAAAGAGAGAGGGGGGTAATTCATTGACTGGGTGACGGGTACTTCTCCATGTAGTTGCCTCGAACAAAAGCCATTGTTCAGCATTTGTTTTTTTAGTCAATGAGCCCCCGTTTGCTTGGGTATATCGTAGATTCGCTATAAATTGTAATTTTAAATTGAAAGAAACCCTACCTATACTACGTATGTTGGGCATGGGAGAATTTTAATATCACAATAGAAATGTTATATAGTCCTAAGATACGTGGAAACCATAACAATCTAATATTACTATACTCACTTTTAATACATTAAAAATGTTTAAAAATAAAATTTAACAAAATAATACATTAAAAATGTTTAAAAATAAAATTTAACAAAAAGTTATTGACAATGGTAGAATTTAGATGGTAACTAAATTACGTATTATTATAATTGAATTACGTATTAATAATAATCTAAATATCAAAGTTCATAGTGGATTTCAAATTTACATTTGTTCCCATTAATTACTTGTCATCTGTGGGTACCTGAATGAAATACTTATTCTCGTGGTAAAATGTTGCACGACAAACATTGAATTAAAGAAAAAGACATTTAGCACATTTTGGAAGAAAATTTTTCGTTTTAGGCTTTAATGTTAGTAATTTCGATAGTAATTTTATTACTTACCTATTAATAATTTTAGTATTTATCAGAGGTAAGTTTAGTATTAAATTGTAACTAATAAAAGTTTCGTTTATTGAAATGGTATTTTATATGTCAATACATACTAAAGTATCATTTATTTTTTTTAAATAAATATCTACTAGCATCGTAATTCGTGTAAAATATTCCTTTTGTCTAATGGTTAAACCATTTTTTATGTATTTTTAGATGTAATTAATATATTTAATTAATAATTATAAAATAAAAATATAATAGACAACGATTATCTCGATTAATTAAACATGTACGTCTCTTAATAACTAATTTTAAAAATTTTGGGTCACAATTAAAAAAATGAAAAAGAAAAGGAGAGATGTGGTTCTCGAATGGGTTAATGACAAAAAAAACTAACAAACTTTCGCTCATTTTATATTTTAACCAATCATTTTTTATTTGTTTATTTAAAACAATGAACTTTGAAAGATTGTACTATTTTAAAACAAGTTTTAAAAAAAAGACTTTAGTACATAAATAAGTTTTGTTTTAAAATAATACAATTTTTCAAAATTTATCGTTTTAAACAGATAAATAAAAGATAATTAGTTAAAATAGATAATGAGTCGGAGTTTGTTAGTTTTTTTTTTTTTTTTGGTAATTAGTCGTTCCGTAAGAGAACAGAGAAGTTTTATTGATTTTAAACAGTTATTACATCTTATCCCTACTTTTTTGTGTTAATCGTTGTTTGTGCTCCTCCTTCAAATTTAAAATGGATCTCTTTTTATTTTTCTATAAAATACAAAAACTTTTTATATAATAACTATTTCATTTCATAGTTTGAAATAAATATTATATATCTCTATTAATGAAGTATGTAAGACTCTTAATAACTAATTTTGATAATTTTTTGTCAACTTTAAAAAACATGAAAACGAAAAGGCAAAGGGAGATGTGGTATATTATCTCTCTATTAATGAGGTTTGGTAATTTATAATAAATATTTTTTGATTTAAAGAAGAAAATTAAATTATAAAAAATATACACTGCATAAGCATTGCGTGTGCCAAATATATTAGTTAAAAAAATTCTAAAATATTTTTCATGTGCTAAATTTTATATAAATTACTTGCCACTATCGTATTATTTCATTTTTTTGGTATAAATAGAGTGTATGTATATAGATATATAGATGTATATTTATATAGAGAGAGATGTATATGTATATGTATATATAGGGAGATAATTCATAAAAAGCGCTGAAAAAAATTATATATATTTTTAGTTTAATCTCTATTGTTTAAGATTAAAAAGAACAGTAAGATAAATTTTGAAACTTTAACGTTTACTACAATTTATAACAAGAGTAAATTTTCAATTATTTTTGTCTACTATAAATTGTGGCGTACCTAAAATAATTGAGATAAAAAATTTCATCTTCAGAATCCTTGATATCGTCGTTGCCAATCTACTGAAACTCTCAAACACATACATCATCCTTTATAACGAATTAGAAGAGTAAGTTTTCAACTTTTTTTTCCCCAATTAAATGGTTATAATGATGTGAATTGCAAGTTCACTTTAGAAATGTTCATGGCAATGTCCACTTGAGATGTTAAATGGACGAATAATATGATCAAAGTTATAATTAAAGTATTATACAAATATAATGCTCTGTTTGTTTCACGAAAAATGATTTCTTGAAAAATATTTTCAGTATTTTTTGTTGTTTGTGACGTTTACAGAAAATTAAAAGATAGGAAAACGTTTTCTGTCTTCTTTGTATTTCCTTAAATTTTTCTAGAAAATGACTTACAAAATTTAAAAGAAGAAAATATTTTCTAGAGAAATTGTTGGAGTTGTTTAGTACTATATACTTAATAATAATAATAATAATAATAATAATATAATTGTAATAATTATATAAAATAATATAATAACAATAAACAATATAAATTACTATTAAATAAATAAATTTTAAATAATAAATATAATAATAAAGAAATATTTAATGTAAAAAATAAAATAAACAAATATGCTAATAGTAAATATAGAATAAATTAATTGCAATCATATAAAGTAATAACATAAAAACAAATAAATAATAAAGGTTGTTAGGAATTATACCATTTGATGATAATGTATAATACTTAGAATTGCTAGAACTTGTAATTGTATTAAAAACTGAATTTATTATAGCTGGTAGTTTATTCTCTGAAATATGTAAAATATCATTGTAAGAGAGTAACTTAAAGTTGTTAGATTTTTTATCATTTGATGATGATTATACTTAGAAATTCAAATGTACAGTTAGTATTAGTATATAGTAATTAAGTTTTGTAGCTGACGGTTTACTCTCTAGTTATTGTAATATATTTTTTTTATAAGAGAGTAAGTTAAATTGTATTGTAAGAAACTACCAGAACTACGTTAGAGAATTCAATGAAGTCAGAGATTATGTTTAGTCTATCAGAGACTAACTGCTAGAGACTGAAGATTTGTTAAAGTTAGTCAATCTTATCGGAGATAAATGCTAAATCTATCGGAGACTAAGGAGTAAGTCTATCAGAGACTAAGATTAGTCTATCGGAGACTAAGATTTGTGATGTCGGAGACTAAATATTGTTCTACCAGAGACTATTATTGAAGACTTAAGAGACTAAAGTGAAGATTACTCCATGATGCAGTGAAGGGTTCTATTTTGAATAGAAGTATGATTCAACACGAACAAAGAAGTTGTGTTGAAGACGAAAGTGGTTAGGAAATATACCATAAGTGTTTTTATTATATTAGTGTTACTATTCAGATTGTAAATAGAAATATATTATCGAATAAGAGTAGAAGCTAAATGATTATTCATAAGCAGAAGTTGTAATTGAGTTTACAGAGATATAAGAAGTTATACTATTTCATTGATTTACATACATTTAATACATAACTACCAGAGACTGAAGATTTAATGAAGTTAGTCAAGTCTATCGGAGACCAAAACCAAGCTTGTCGAAGACTAAAGATAAGACTATCACAGACTACTATTAAACCTATCGGAGACTAAATGTTATTCCACCAGAGACTAATGCTGAAGTCATAAGAGACTAAAGTGAAGATTATTCCCTGATGCAGTGAAAAGTTATATTTCGAATAGAACTATGATTCAACACGAACAAAGAAGTTGTGTTGAAAACGAAGCTAGTTAGGAAATATACCAGAAGTGTTTTGTTAGGTATAATGATGTTAATGATGATATAAGAATTATTTAATAATTGTGCACTTGTAGGTACTCAAGGTATGTATATAAGCTTTAGTATATTTGCACAAATATACATTCACTGATGGACGCTTAGTCTGTCAGGGGATAGTCTTAACTACAATAGACAAGTCATCAGGGATATCTCTAGGACTTATTAGTATTAGAGAATGTCTAGTTGTACTTAATGATCAAGTATTCCGCACATCAGACATTCAGGAAAAGGCCAAAAATAGTATTAGTGATTAAAGACATAAGTATTTGAAAAGACAACAGTGGATAAAACCATCAGGGGATGACTCAAATATTATGTCAGAGGATGTCGTCAATGGATAAATCCATCAAGGGATGTCATCAGTGGATAACTTGACTGTAAGGGGATATCATCAGGGAATAGTTTGACCGTTAAGGGATACCATCAGGGCATACCATCAATAGTCAAGTTTATCAGGGGATATCATGAGGACCTTGCATGGCTTCTTCAAATTTCTTTAGCTTATTTTGAGAAAGAAAACAAGCATGAAGGCACTCATTAGATGTAGCTTTCCTGGTTTGCATTTTTTGGTTAGGATCACCAATGATTAATTTTGTTATATGACTTCTAGACCATTTGGGCTTGGGGGGGGGGGGGGGGTCTGGATGAGTGTTGGAGTTAAATAATGATGATGATGTTTATAGAATAAATTGTGCATCTGTAAATACTTATGGTATTCAATAAACCTAAGTATACGCACAAGTTTTGCATCCACTGATGATCAGTCTAATCATCAGGGGAAGAAATATTCTTCAGTAAGTCAAGTCATCAAGGAAACTTCTCAGGGCTTGATATATGAAGAGAAATGTCTGTTGTTACTCGAAACTAGTCAAAGTATTCCGCACAATCAGATATTCTAAACAAAGCTTCAATGATTAAGGATCATCAGGGGAACCCGTCAGGGGAACCCATCAGGGGATGACAAAGGCAGACCAACCCGTAAGGGTATGGAAGTGGCTGGCCAAACTCATCAGGGGGAACGCGTCAGGGCATGAACAAGACATGTCACCTGTCAGGGTAAGACATCAGGGTGTGACAGTGTCAGGCTAACCCATCAAGGTAACCCGTCAGGAGGAATGGTCAACACTGCATCAGTGGAAGCCGTCAGTGTATGTCTTGAGTCATAACATCAGTGGATCAAGAAGAACTGAGTAAAACTCAAGTGAAGGTTGAAGCCCTGATCCAGTCTTTAACAAGACTTGTCATCAGGGGATCCAGAAGCACTGATTAAGTTCACATCAGGGCTTACCGTCAGTGGATGGTTATGACTGCATACACCCGTCATTAGGACTTGTACTCAAATCAATGAAGCTTGTTAAAGAAGCAAGAGATATTAACTGGAAAGATATCTCTTGAAATTTGTTTGGTCCAATGACAACTCTCAAACATTAAATGCACGCAGATCAGAGGATGAAAAAGAAGCAACTAAAGTAGCAGCAGTCTGACACATAGTTTCTAAAGGACAACGATGTGACATATATGCGGCTGAGTTGGAAAGAGCAGCACGTCTAATGCACGTGGGTTTAACCACTGATCTACTATATATGCAAAGGAGTTCTCATTACATAAAAGTGATTTATCCAACAGATCAAAAAACACTGAAGCATACAAATCACTAGATCAGATTTGTAATATATCTAGAGAGAAATATTTCAAAGAAAGTTTGAAGCTAGTGAGTGTGAATTAGAAGCTGTAATTCATTACAGAATTTGTAGCTGATTAATCACAGTTGTGATTAATTAGATTTTCAGAAAAACCTCAAGTTTTAATATATCTATTTTAACTTGAATTCGTTTATTCATCTGATTATCTATTTTTATTTTTCTAAGTATTGTAGCTATTTCCTGTTGTTCAAAAAAGGGTGAAAAAGAAGAAAAAGTCTTGAGTGTTTGAATCCCCCCCCCCCCCCCCCCC
>CM025784.1:19597463-19616813 GCA_014636745.2 Centella asiatica | reverse complement strand
TTCATTACAACACTTGAGGCTATTTTATTCTAATAATTAGTATCAGAGCCTACTAGTAGATTACACTTGCTAAACGATCATATTTAATGCCCAACAAAGCAGGAAATAGTAAAGTCCCCATGTTGGAAAGAGAAAAATACTTCTTCTGAAAACAAAGAATGATAGTTCATCTAAGAGCAGTCGATGATGAATATTTGCAGATTCTGGAGGAAGGCCCTCACGTTCCAAAGAAGCTCATTCCTCAAGAAGTTATCAATGGAGTCAGTATTCCAGAAAAATTAGTTCCAAAGACAACTGATGAAATGACACTAGAGGAAAGAGAAAAGGTGAAAAAGGATCTAAAAATCACAGACATTCTATATAACGGCTTGGATGATGATATGCTAAACAGTATCATGAATCTAACAACATCTAAGTCAATATGTGATACAATCCAGATCCTATTTGATGGAACTGAAGAAGTGAGGGAAAATAAACTGCAGCTGTTAACGCAGTAGTATGAGTGGTTCACGATGAAAAATGGTGAAACACTCACTGAGATGTTTGACAGGTTTAACAGGTTGGTAAACGACTTGAGAATATATGGGAAGGCCTATGCAAATAAAGATGTGAACAGAAAGTTCATGAGAGTCCTTCCCATATCATGGGATCCTAAGACGACAGCCATTAGAGAATTTAAGGACATGAATCTCCTAGACTTGGATAGGCTTTATGGCACCCTAAAGACATATGAACTTGAAGTTCAGCAAAGATCTGAAATGTCATGGGATGCCAGAAAACTTAAATCTGTAGCCCTGATGGCTGCCAAGAAGGACAAAGAAGAAGCAAGACCAAGTGTCTTGATGAAGCAGCAGTCAGGGGATGCTGAAATCGAAGGGAACAATGAAGCTGACTAAAGGGAGGATGAATATACTCCTGAAGAGTTAGAGCAACTGGATGAAACCATGGCTTTTCTTGCAAAAAGGTTTTACAAACTGAAATTTCAAAAGCCTGCAGGATCCAAAAGATTTTCAGCAAGGTAGCCCAGTAGCACTAAAAACTTTATTGACAAATCAAGAATAAAGTGTTACAAATGCAATGAATTGGGCCATTTTGCAAATGAGTGTCGCAAGACCTCAAAGGAAGGTGAATCCAGGGGAAAGGAAGCTGAATTGGACTACAAGAAGAAATAGTTTGATCTTCTTAATGCCAACAAGAAGGGAAAAACATATATTGCAGAGGGAAAGGACTGGGCTGACTCAGATGAAGAAGATGCTGAAGAATATGTCAACCTAGCCTTGATGGCCTCATTCACTGACAGTAGCATCTCACAAGTAAGTCTTGAAATTTCCTCTAACATGTCTAAAAATGATTGTGTTAAAACTGTTAAGCAAATGGCTTGTGAGATAAAGGATCTTTATGACACCCTGAGGAGTGCTGTAGCTGAAACTGAAAAAGTGTAGAAAGTAAACGAACAATTGTCTGCTAGAAGCATTTTTTTAGAATCAGAACTCTCCAGACTTGAGAGTCTTGAAAAAGAACTCTCAAGAACTAAGAATCTTCTTGATTGTGCTATTAAAAGAGAGGAATGGACCTCCAATCTTCTAAGTCAAGAAAGAGAAGTCATAAAGAAATGGAATGAGTCTAGCAAAAAACTGGAGGATCAATTAAACAGTCAAAGATCTGATTCCAAATCTGGTTTAGGCTATGGAGAGACTCTAATGAAGCAACCTCGCATTGAGGTTGAAAATGCAGCTAGCTTTGGAAAAAGGCCATTAAAACCTATTAAGTTTGTAAAGGCTGTAACAAAGTTGGAAAAAGTGAATGTTTTCCCGATGAGTGAAGCTTCCACAAGTGGTGGAAGTGGCAAAAAACCTATTATTGCCAAAGCACTTAGAAAAGAACCAGACTATGCATCAGTGGATACACAGTCATCAGGGGGAAAGAGTGCATCAGGCCGTCGTAGCCCTTCAAGGGAAAAAGGTCTGTTAGGGGAAAATAAAAAGAATAGGAATGGTAAGCTAGGTGTAAATAAGGCTAGTAATTACAGTTCCATTCATGAAGCCCCTAGGAAAGTGTGCTGGAATTGTGGTAGCAATAATCATCTATCTTTTCAATGTAAAGAGAAACCACAGATTTTGACTGACATAATTTTATATGTTGATGATTTAACTACTGTTCAAGCATGCACCCATAAGGGTAAAGACAAGAAAATTGTTGATAAATCAAAAGCATATGTTGAAGCTCCTAAAAAGGAGAAAGTTTTTAATTTGCCAAAATCAAAAGTCACACACAAAGAGAAGACTGTTTTACCTTTAACTGTGACTAAACCTAAAGGACCCAAAACCAATTGGGTACCAAAAACAAATTAAATATTTTTTGTGTGCAGAAAAAAGTCAAATGCAGTCAAATTTGGTTTTTAGACAGTGACTGCTCAAGACACATGATAGGAAACAAATCCCTGCTCACAGAATTCCAAGAGAAGTTGGTCCAGTAATCTCATTTGGTGAGAACAGCAAAGGATTGACTCTTGGTTATGGCAAAGCAGCAAATGGGAATGTCTCATTTGAAAATGTAGCACTAGTTGATGGGCTTAAGCATAACTTGTTAAGCATAAGTCAACTATGTAATAAAGGATACATCATTTCTTTTAAAGGGGATTAGTGCTTGATCTCAAATGAGGATGATGGGAAGCTAGTTTTGTCAGGGATAAGAAAAGGAGATCTCTATGTTGCTGATTTCAATTCAGTAAGTGGAGAATCTTGTTTCTATAGCAAGGCAACCCCTGATGAAAGCAGGCTATGGCACAAGAAGCTTTCTCACCTGAACTTCAAGACAATTAATGATTTAGTGAAGATAGAGTTGGTAACTGGGCTACCGCAAATGGAGTTTATTCAAGAAGGGTTATGCTCAGCTTGTCAACAAGGGGAGCAAAGGAAAACATCCTTTGTCAGCAAGGAGCCACAATGATTAAAGATCCAATTCAATTGCTACATATGGATCTTTTTGGCCCTATCAATATTATGTCAGTGTCAAAGAAAAGATTTGCAATGGTCATTGTGGATGACTACACCAGATACACTTGGGTGAAGTTTCAAAATGCAAAATCAGAAGTTCCTTAGCAAATCATTGACCACATCAAGAAAGTGAAAACTGAGTCAGGGTCAGTGGTTAGGATGTTGAGGATAGACAATGGAACTGAATTCAAGAATGCAGCTGTTGATGGATTTTGTGTGGAGAAAGACATCAATCATACACTTTCTGCCCCAAGGACTCCTCAACAGAATGGTGTAGTGGTGATAGAGGCTGCTAGAACAATGCTAGCAGAGGCAAAGATTCCTACCTATTTTTGGGTTGAGGCAATTTCCACTGCTTGCTTTACTCAAAATAGGTCATTAATCAATAAGGCTCACAACAAGACTCCATATGAGCTAATGACAGGGAGAAAGCCAAACATCAAGTTCCTACATGTTTTTGGATGCAAATGTTTTATATTAAGGAAATTTGGTGAAAACCTGGGAAAATTTGATCCAAAGGCTGATGAAGCAATTTTCCTAGGTTACTCCCTGACATCTAAGGCCTACAGGGTTTATAACAAGAGACTTCAGGTGGTGATGGAGTCTATAAATGTAGCTTTTGATGATCAAGAGATTTCTGGAGTTGAAGACCCTGGTTTTCATGAAGAGCTCAGGTTTGAAAATAAAGATGAGACTGATTATCAAGAGATTGAAGCTGATGAGTGCAGACAAATGGAGAATTTATCCATTCCTGATGTCAATCCTAACTCTATAGAAGCCCCTTCAATAGATAGAGTCAATTTCCTGGACAACAGATCAGGGGATCATTCATCAGGGAATGCACCATCAGGGGATAACTTAAACCCTGATTTAAGCATTAATTCATGGGGAGGTTTTTCAGAAACTGAGAGCACAGATTTAGGGGGAGGAGATAATAATCAAGCAAGCTCATCAAGATATATCTCTAATCCCAAATGGTCTAGGAGTCACACAACAATTTTAATTATTGGTGACCCAAACAAGAAAGTGCAGACCAGAAAAACAATATCAAATGAATGCCTATATGCTTGTTTTCTTTCACAAATAGAGCCAAAGAAATTTGAAGAAGCCATTCAAGATGCAGACTGGATCTTGGCTATGAAGGAAGAGCTGAATCAATTTGAAAGAAATCAAGTATGGAAGCTAGTACCTAAACCTAAAGACATAATCATAATAGGTACTAAGTGGGTATTCAGGAACAAGATGGATGAAGCTGGCATTGTTATAAGGAACAAAGCAAGACTAGTTGCAAAAGGATATCATCAAGAAGAAGGGATTGACTTTGATGAGACCTTTGCACTAGTAGCCAGACTCGAGGCTATAAGAATTTTCTTAGCCTATGCAGCATATTCAAACTTTAAAGTTTATCAAATGGATGTGAAAAACGCTTTTCTAAATGGGAAATTAGAACAGGAGGTGTATGTCCAACAACCTCTATGGTTTGAATGTTCAAAATTTCCAAATCATGTCTATAAACTAGAAAAGGCACTTTATGGACTAAAGCAAGCTCCTAGAGATTGGTATGACACATTATCAAAGTTTCTGGTGGAAAACAAGTTCACAAGAGGTATCATCAACAAAACATTGTTCTTTAGACAACACCAAGGTCATCTGATTTTGGTTCAAATATATGTTGATGATATTATCTTTGGATCCACTAATACTAGACTGTGTGAAAAGTTCTCCAAACTCATGCAAAGTAAATATGAAATGAGCTTGATGGGTAAGTTATCTTATTTCTTGGGATTGCAAATCAAACAAGTCACTGATGGAATTTACATTCATCAGACAAAATATGCCAAAGAACTTCTCAAGAAATTTGACATGGAGGACTCAAAAGTAGCAAAGACACCTATGGTCACTGCAACCAAGATTGACCCTGATAAAAATGGAAAAAAAGTTGATTTGAAGACTTACAGGGGAATGATTGGATCTTTGCTGTATCTAACAACAAGCAGGCCTGACATAATGTTTGCAACATGTCTTTGTGCAAGATATCAAGCTGACCCAAGGGAATCTCATCTCATTGCAGTGAAAAGAATCTTGAGATATATCAAGGCCACTACAGAGTTGGGACTTTGGTATCCAAAGGAGTCTAGATTTGAATTGCTAGGATATTCTGATGTTGACTTTGGAGGATGCAGAATTGACAAAAAAAGTACAACAGGAAGCTGTTAGTTTCTAGGAGGAAAGCTGTCACATCCGTGTCCCAAATCGTATATTCGTGAACATGCATTCCATTTGATATTTGACATTTGCATTGTTTTTATTGCATAAACAATAATATATCAGTCCATATAGATTAAGAATACATCATTTAGAAAGCAAGCATAATTAGAACGCTTTTAAAAGGAGAGTTAGGATGTCAAAAATGCAGATTTCGTTTAAGGGGGTAATTAGCGGTTATTATGAAGCTTTTGTGCCATTTTGCAATTTCATATTAGTTGAGACCCTTAGTAGAAAAAGTAGAAATCTGCACCTACTTTTGGCTGCATTAGGCTGCTGTCTTCAAGTCAAAAAAGGAAAAAAAAAGGGGTGGGCAGCCTTGTTTGACCAAACCAAGCACCTTGCCACCTCATGCTTGGTTTGGACTAAACAAGAAGCCACTAGAACATGAGGGACAGCCCATTTTCGGCTGGAGAACACTTAGAGAGACAGAAATCAGTAGGAACAAGAGAGAACAGGGGAGAACAAGCTGAACAGATTTCTTAGCATAGCAGATTTTCTAAGTTGTGCAGTTTTGCAGCTGATCAAGTGAGTTCTTCCCTTCCTTTCTTTTGTGTTTAATAACCTTTCTTTTGGCTAAAAGAAAATAGTTTCTGCAGCTGAAATTAGCTTTCTGCTGCACATAGAATCTGCTGCACTTAGCTTGCTGCTGTTGCTGAAATTAGTATTCTGTTGCTGCTGCAATTACGTTTTCTGCTGCAGCTAGCCTAAGTCATGCATCATAGCAATGTTTCATGCATATAATTAGTACTTATGCATGGTGAATGAGTTTTAAACATGCCAATATGTGTTATAGGAGAAGAGAACTTCGGGGGCAGCGAGAGGGAAGGTCAACAGCGTTAGTTTCGCTGAATTTGTGAGTAAACCCATGGTATACTTATGTGTTATACTTGTGTATCTTGGATAATATATGATTGTTTGCTTATTGTATCATGTCTATATGGGATTACTTGCTGTGTTTGATGAGTTAAATGTGTAATTGACAGTTTGGTGTACAAGCTGAAAATATGTGCTATTGGTAATTGTAGTGATCCGAACTATATTTGGAATGTTATCAATATGAGGAATTATGTATATGAGCTATTGGTACTGAATTGAAATGAGAACTATATGTATATTGTGCATTTGATTTCATATGACTTAAAGGAAATGGTATGGCTGATGTGTTCAGGTATTTGCAAATATATTGGTTATATTGGTTACATGAGAACATAGGTGGACTAAGTGCTGTACGAGGTGAAAACCCGTATGAGCCACCTCTGGGATCCATCCTATTACACTGGCTGGCCAGCAATTTATTTGATTAAACCTACGGGTTCATACTGTTAGTTATTGGAAAGATCTTTGTGATCTGTATACAGGAATTCCCGGGGCAATACTCTGACATATCGAGCCACTACCGGAAAAAGAAAAGAATATAGCATTGCATATTTGATATATCTGAATTGATTTGAGTTATATGAATTATATATGTAAATTGTATGATATGTGTGGGGTTTACTCATTGAGTTGCGACTCATATAAAGCGCTAAATGTTTCAGGTTGTGCAGTATAGCTTTTGAGCTGTTTTGCAGCTTTGTGCATACTTCGACGCGACAGAGGTCGGGAAGCCGTGATCACACTCTCTCTCTCCAGTCCATTTGTGCATATAGTTTTTCTTAGAATGTATTTTTCGGGGCTGATTAGGATTTTGGCTTGTAATGTATAAGATATGTTTTGTATAATAGGTTGTGTTTATGTTGTTTAGAAGTGTCTAATATTTCAGATCGTTTGATGTTGAATTTAATGACTTGTTGAATATGGTATTTGAAATGTAATTGTTGTTTATTTGTTATTCGAGTTGAGTCTTTACAAAAGCTTGTATCTTGGTTTAGCAAAAAGCAACACTCAATTTCAACATCAACTGCTGAAGCTGAATATATTGCAGTTGGAAGTTGCTGTGCACAAATTCTATGGATGAAAAATCAGTTAATGAATTATGGCCTGAACTTCAACAAAATTCCAATAAGATGTGATAACACAAGTGCCATTGCCATTGCTGAAAATCCTGTGCAACATTCCAAAACCAAACATATAGAAATCAGATATCATTTCATCAAAGAACATGTTATGAATGGAACCATTGAACTACAGTTTGTACCAACACACAAGCAGCTGACAGACATATTCTCCAAAGCTCTTGATGAAGCCAGGTTTTCCAATCTTGTGGGAGAACTAGGAATGGTGAATTATACAAAATGAAAAGTCAATAATCTCGCTAAAAGTCTTGTCAGAAAAGTTGTTGAAACAACACAGACTATCAAATGCCTAAGTTCTGGTATTCCTAACTCATTTCATAAATTCCTGATTTCATCAATTGATATATGATTATATATGTTATTACTGTGAATATGTATACTTGTAGAGTCTATGTTTTTGTTTGTTTTTTTGTTTTTGATTGATGCATCAAGGTCAGAGTCTTTGTCAAGACGCATCAAGGTCAGGGTATCCGGCTTGCGCATCAGGGTCAGGGTATCTGACTCGTACATTAGGGTTAGGGTATCCGGCTAGCGCATCAAGATTAGGGTATCCGGCTCGCACATCAGGGTCAGGGTATCTTGCTAGGGCATCAGCGTCAGGACATCCGACTTATGCATCAGGATCAGGGTATGTATATACAAAGAGCGTCAGGGTAAGGTAAAATGTTTTTAACCGCATCAGGGGATTACGGTCAGTTAAGTGATAACAACTCATCAAGGTGTTCTTCTCTCACTAATGACATGTCATCATAGAATTGAAATGACTCCCTGATTGCGTGTTTTCGGGAGCAGCTTTCAAACGTCAATAGGCGGGTATTTATACTCTATCTCTCCTACTTTCTAAAACACCTCAAAACATTTAATCTTTCTCTGATATTTGCTCGAGTTTTCTTTCTCTCTCTCTCTCTCGTTCTCACATAAACCCTAGAACTTCAAACCTTCAACAACATCAATGACACCTAGCAACGCTCAACAAATTTCAAGGAATCTAATGGTACCACCCACAAACTATGTGGGTTTCTCCAACATTGACGAGGTGAGTAATTGCTTCAAACCCATGATGAACTATCTACTCAACTCGGAGTATAGTCAAGCAATCTTCATCGATGAAGAAATGTCGGGGGAAGCACTGTCCCAACTCTGGACAAGTGCGAAGTTCATGTACTCCACCACAAGGGCTGATGTGGTAAAGGGAATCTCGTTCAAGATTTCTTCTGAAAAAGGGAAAATAACCCCTTCCAGAATTAATTCTGCTATGGGACTACCTACTCAAAGCCTGGTGGAAGTACCTGATGATGCTGTGTTGCTCAACTTTTTGAGGGAACTGGGCTATAACACTGCTCCTAGCGCAGTGTTAAAGTTCAAGGACCTCAAGAGGGTGAATGTGAAGGGGGAGATTTCTTATCTTTTTGACACCATAACCAAGGTGTTCTCAGGTAAGTCCTCTAACTTTGAGGTAATTACCTCCTTAACTTTAAAAATAGCGTATGCAATAATTAGAAATGTAAATATAAATATAGGTAAATTAATTTTTGATGACCTTGTAAATAAAATGGGAAGTTTTAACTCTAGGAAATCTGAAGTTTACTATGCTAGATTTTTGTATATGATTATTAAAGATCAAATAATTAACCTTTCTTTTGAGAATGATATTACTGTACAGACTTATAAGCAAACAAAGAAGTTGTTTGTGGAAATAATCAAGAAGTCATACACCGCAGAACAATTTGTACTTCCACTGCATATGGAACAGGTAGTGCGTACTTCTCCATCTACTTCTCAACCTGTAAATTCTTCACCTTTATCTACTATGGCAGAGATCACTACCACTTCTCTGCCTTCCCAAGTAGAACAACCAATTTCCACACAACCACTCTCTATAGCCTAACCCATAGTCTCCCAAAAGACTATAGGGAATAAAAGAAAACCCAATGAAGTCACCACATCAACTGAGGGGGGAGCAAGGAGAGAGAGTGATTGGCTATAGGCGAATGAAGAAGAAGAAGGGAGCCACGAGTGTTACCCAACAGCCTGACCAGGCAGTATCCTCTCAAAATGATACTGCTTTTGATAAGGAATTAAACATATTTCTAACTAGTTTCTCTAGAAAGGAATTAGTTATTGAAAATAGTCCCCAACCAGGGACACAGTTGAGTGAGGCACATACATTGACCATAGTCCCTGATGAAACCAACATCAGGGTCTCTAAGAGCCACTTGCAGATATCTGACACAATGAGTGCACACACAACTTCGTTTGATGGATCACCTCCTCATTCAGTGATCCAACCAACACTCCCTTCTACACCACTTCCTTCTTTCTCTATTCCTCAAATTTCTTCAGATATTATGACACAAACATTGAGTGTCATAAGATCAGATTCTCCAATTTCTCAATTCGTGGAGGAGCCAACACTTCCTGACACAGTGATTGATAGTCAACACACTCAAATGGTTGACTCATTTTTGCTTGATACAATCACTGTTGATCAGACCGGGGACATAAATTCAACTGTATATACAACCGCAATAAATCTTTATGTTCCCCCAACTATAAATACTTCTTCTATAGAGACATACACTTCTCCAATTGTACATACACAAATTACTTCCACTCCGTCTATCACTTCTGTGGAACCAAAAATTGTACAAAATTTACTTGAACTGGCCACAGAAGCTGATCTCACAGCCCATAGGAGCCCTCCTAGGACAATATTGAGTGAGAATGAGAGAATACTTAGTGAAGAGAGGCAAAGTCAAACACCTGAGAGGACTTTGGCAAAAGGAGAGGATGAGAGTACTGCCTTATAAGGTAAAGAAAAAGGAGAGTATATGAGTGATGCCTTAGAAGGCACAAAAAAAGGAGAGCTTGAGAGAGATGAGGATAAGATCCTTGTAAATAAAGAAAATAGAGAAAATACAGATACTGTAAATAATACAAGCTTTGAAAGTGATGAAGATGATGCTTCAACAAATGATTTTCCCAGTTCATTGGAGTTGATTTGTACTTTCATTAAAATCAAATGGTGGACACTGTACAGTTACTAAAGCAAGAGCTCGCAAGGACCACTGATCCAATCTTGATAAAAGTGTTAAAATCACAAATCATGATTGGTCAGTCTGTAGATATTGAGAACAAGAAGCTCTATACACACTTTACAAATAAAATCAATAATGTACAACAAGTTGTCGACTCCCTAGTGACCAGCTAGACCCTGCTCTGGATGAAGAAACAAGCTGACAATGTGGACAAAAAGCTTGCTGATCTTACCACTCAACTGTCCAGCATGAAAATTCTGCAACAATCCATGGCTGACACTCTAAAGCAAGTTCTCCAAGTCACATCCCAACTCTTAACTTCCACTGATGATGCTGTCAAAAAGGGGGAGAAATCTTCCAGGCCATCGTTAAGGGATGTTGCTGAGAAATCAACAAGTCAACCATCAGGGGATGTGACTGCTCATGTTCCTGCTCCAAAACCCAAGGACAAAGACAAAGGCATCCTGATTGAGGAACCAAAGAAGAAATCCAACACTCAATCAGGGCCTAAGCTACTTGGAGACACTATGAGGACAACCCATTTTCCATCTCCTGTTGAAGCCTTAATTGACGGGAAAGTGGAGCTGGTCTACCCTCATGATAAAAAGCTGGTGGAAGCTGATGCACTCTACGCACAGCAACTCCAAGAAGAAGAAGAGAGGGAAATGACAAAGGAACATGAGGAAGAACAGAAGAAGAAAAAAAGTGTCAGGCCCAAAACTATATACACGAAAGAATTGTGTATGAACTAATAAAAAGAATTTCTATTCAAGTATTTCCTATATCTATTATAACAATAATATACATCCTTAGACATTAGGACCCCTTTTCTTTTGGCTGAGACAAAGGGCAATGGATGACTTGACTCAATAGGTTGAATGTCACTCCCAAGGCCTTGTCTCCTTTGGTCTGGATTTTGGTCGAGAATCCTGAGTCTGTTGTCTTCCCCTCCTGCAAGCAGCTAATCCAACTCCTTCTGGAGAAGCCTCCTGAAGTTGACAATGTTTACATTCTTGCTCGATTCCAAAGCTTCATGGAAAGATTTGATCTCTTGTATGTTGGCAGCAGCAAGTTGTGACCAATAAAAGGTAATGATCTCCCCCTTTTTATTTTTGAACTTAACACCCATGGGGCTTGTGATCATTTTAGGGTATTCTTTGAATCCTTTTACTGGAGGCACATTCCTTACTGCTGCATTCCCATCATCAGCTCTGGTTTCTTCTATCTCCTTTAGCACCCTCTGTATCAGCAGGATTCTGAACTGGATGACATGTTCATTTTTATGATAACCAATATGGCTTAGAACATGCATCACCTCCTCCAGGTCAAGGCCATCAACGTCTTTGATCCTTATGCTTTTCTCCTGCCCATTAGTGGATTTATAGAATAACTTCAATGGTCTCTTCAAGGCTGTGGGCAGGCTTTTTTCATCGTTGATGGCTCTCCTCAGCTTGTCGATCATCCCCCTCAAGTCTCTGTTAGCCGCTGATGATTTGGAGATTAAGTTTAGGATCAGTTTCAATTGTTCAGCATCCATTCTCCTGAACCAGTCCATTGTAACTGTGAATTGTGGCCCACTCTTTAGTTGCACAAAAATTAGTTGATCCCTTTTATTGTTGAACCTGACATTTATGCTTTTTATTGAGAACACAAATGTCAGGTTTTTGCGTCTTTCTTCTCTTAGGGATTCAGTTAAAGTGGGTGGACCAAATGTTGTGGTTATAGGAGAAGGTGTTTGATCACTGGCTTCAGATGACTCGGGTTTGGTGGCATCAGGGTCATCAGTTTTGTCTTGGTTTTTATCCCTGATGCACCCTTGGGATTTTGAGATCTTTTTGGCTGAGGTTTGAATACTGTTGAAAAGAGTGGAAACAAAAGATTGAATATAGGATTCATGACCAAGACACAATTAAACAAAAAATTGGAAAATCTTACTAAGTCTTAGGTTGAAAAGTCAGTGGAGTCTAGCAGTGGAAGAAGGAATAAGAATGGAAAAATAGGCATCAATAAATATACTAATTATGCTAGAATGCCTGATGCTCCTAGAAAAACATGTCACATATGTGGAAATCCCAACCACATAGCTATACATTGTAGGAGTAAAAATGTGACGACCCCAAAATCCCTTACTGGACCAGGGCTTCGTCAAAAGAAGGAAAAGATAACAACACATCCATTCATAGTATAAATACTGATACAAGGAAATAGTAAAGAGTTATTACAACCCAAAATACTACATTCTCAGCGGAAGCTATTCTATCTCTATGTTATAGTACATAACATCCACCTTCCTTCCTCAGCGGCTAACTTAGTAGCCAAACATCTTTGCTTTCCTTTTGTCAGAGGGTTCAGCTTTTGGACCATGCCCTGCAAGACATTAAGTTCAACAAGAATGAGCGATTTACGCCCAGCAAGTATATAAACAAATCAGAGAAACAAATTTAGAAATGTTGATGGAAGTTCAATTCTGTTTATGAGGCTTAGTGAAACAATACTAATGACTCAGAAATCTTTGAAGAGTCTTTAGGATTACTGATGATAAACAACGTGAAATCCTCTTTGAAGAAAGACAGGTATTCACCTATGTGTAAATTCCTCAAAATATCCATCGGGGGCTAAACCCGTTGGATCTGCAATCATACGGTATACAGTTGGCCTAATTGTGACCGCATGACCCCTCCTCGTGTGAACATACGTAGTCACTTATAATTCCTCTAGGTCAGGTGAAGAACATATTAGCACCTTTCCTTTCCTCTAGCCAACCATGTGGCATAACCCATTTAAGGGACATATCATTCTTATTTAATAGCACGGATATAAGATTGAAAATAACTGTTAAATCAAAGCTCAGTTATATCCATGCACTATCATTTATATCATGCTAGCGAAATTTAAAGCATAACATTCTCATTCACAAGAGCATTTGAAACATATAAACAAAGCCTTGCACGCATATCAAATCAAATGATACTGCGTTAAATAAAAATAAGTCTCAAATTGAATGTATATACTTGCCTCGGTCCTTTGCACAAAATCAAATTCAATTTATTCGTGAGTGAAGGATTCTGTAAAACATGCATATCACATGATAAATTTAATACCTTAATAAGAATTATGAAGGAAAATGCATACGTGATGTCCTTAAACTTTTAATGTTTCAAATCTGACAAAAGAACCGTTGAGGTTAAAGGAATAACATCCTCAAATAATTTAAGAAAAAAAATGTTTTATAGCTATAAAGACAGACTGCACATCAAGGGATAACTAGTCATCAGGGGATGACTGGACATCAGTGGATAATTACCCGTCAGGGGATGTCTCCCGACCATCAGGGGATAGCCTCTTGGTCATCAGGGAATAACCATCAGGGAATAGTCATCAGGGGATGACCTACCCATCAGGGGATGGTCTTCTTCATCGCCAAACTCATCGGGTGATAAATTGACTATAGGTGAACTCTCTTGGCTGTCAGGGAATGATTTGCTCATCGCCAAATCTAGTAATTCATCACTAAACTTCATCAGTGGATAAGCTGTTCAGCACCAAACTCCTCGGGGACTAATATCTTTAGCCATCAGAGACTAACATATTTGTCAATCAGAGACTACGGATGACGTCATCAGGGACTAATTTAAACTTCCTTCATCAGTGTGACGGCCCCAAAAATCATAAAACAGATTTCGGGCACCATCAATAATTGACAAAAGATAATTAATACATCCAAGCATGCATAACATTAAATAAGAGATAAATAACGAATCTCGATTACATTATCCATTAAAGAGTATTTAATACAGCGGAAGTCTTAAAATAGGGCCCACACAGGCCTTAAAGTCTAAACATTTCTATAATCTTCTCCCTCTTCACCCTACCCTTGAAAGCCATCCATAGGAGGGATATCAGGATGCTCTCAGAATTCCATTTTTTCTTTTCCCTTATGAGACGCATCGGTCGTCTCGCCATAACCTGTAAAAATTATAATCATAGCAACATGAGCGATTTACGCTCAGCAAGTATATATTCGATAGTATTTGGGTAAGCTTGAACGGTGGAAAATAATGGTTTAAGTGTTTATGAGGTTGGACGAAAACAATGTCCAACACCTCCGAATAATATAGAAGAAAAATAGTTTCTAGGGTCCTCGAGTGATAGCGAAGGATTTGACCCTTTTCTTGAAGGAATCATGAATAACTCACATGCGCCTCATAACGCTGTCTGTTTGGCGCAGGTGCCCTTAAGAACTAACTTAATCAAACGATATATCAGATGGCCAACCTGATCGTTTGACTTAACCATAATGACATACGTAGTCGATGCAGAAATATTTGTCTGCAAGGGTTCGGTTACCGATGCCTCGGTTTCCGTTCCCTACCATAATAGTCACAGGATGTCAGGGATGTTAGACATATGCATCCACGTAACCAGTAATCCATAATAGGCACGGGATGTCAGGGATGACAAGCATATGCATCCACGTAACCGGTATCTCACACGGATATACTTATCAAGTATGGGGTATAGAATAAAGCTTCTATATCCGTATAAGATTGGCGTATTAGCAAATTTAAACAGCTAATAACCGCTCAAGAAATACTTGTATCTAGTACAATATTTTTCACGTACATCGGATCGAATGATCATACGTTACTTAACTTTGAATAAATATCAACATAATATCAATATCATGTACGTATATCGAAAAATTGATTATACGCATTAGTTTGAAATTTAAATTATTTGAAAACATATTTGTCATGAATATAAAAGAGATATGTACATGCATATCATTTCATAACATATCATACGCATATCGAAACAATTGATCATGCGTTATCTTGAAATAATCATAAGAGTGAAGATATACTTGCCTTTGGTCCTTAGAATGCTCACGCTTAATAACTCGTGAAAGCAGATAATTCTGTAAAACATGTATAGATAAAACTATGAGAATTCTCCACTTAAATACACATGATAAATGTTCATGCGAAGTGTTAATGAAATTCTCAAGTCTATACTTAACTACTTATGTCGTCACTCGTAATATTGGGATTCGGTTGGAACCGAATCGAAGTCCGAGAGATTAGTGGACTTGGTTAAACGTCACTCGTAGGTCCTCGATAATTTAAATTAATTATAGGAGGCCTTAAATTAATTAATAAATATTAATTAATCAACTTAAGCTTTAAATGATTATTATCAATCATTTAGAAATTATTCATTAATTATTATTTAATTGCTTTAATTAAATAATAATTGGTCTTTAATTAATTAAGAATTATTTCTTAATGAAATCTTAGTTTAAATGATTTATTTAATTATTTAAAAATAATTTGTTAATTATTATTTAATTACTTTAATTAAATAATAATTAATATTTAATCATTTAAAATTCATTTATTAATTATTATTTAATTATTTTAATTAAATAATAATTAATATTTAATCATTTAGAAATTATTTATTAATATTTTAAAAAAAATATGTAAGTGTTTATTTTATTTTTGAAAACTTTGATTGGGTCAAAAATAATTTTCAAAATGGGTTGAAATTTTAAAATCAAGTGGGTAAAATTTATTGGATCAAAGTCAAAAATTTTATTTTGAAATCTGGGTCAAAACAGTGGGTCAAACCGGGTTAAAACCGGGTCGAATCCGGGTCAAACCGGTTCAACCCATCACCTTCAACAACATTGCAGTTGCAGTGTTGCTGTCGGCAACACCATTCTGGCCACACACATTGTTCAACGAACAAACACACACACACACACATGCACTGGTTTGTGAAACGGGCAACACCGTGACCTTTAGCATAGGAGAACATACCCCTACGCTTGATGCCACGGCCTGAAACTCAAGGAATCGGCCGAAGGAGTCGTCGGAAAAACTTCTCGCCATAACCGCCGGCGAGACCTTCGGGTTTATTCTTTTTAAATAGTTATTCTTTTTATCTATACAAATGCACATAGAACAATGCAATTGCATTTCTCATTCTTTATAGTTTTGGTTTTGACATAATCATCACCATATAAATTAGATTTATGGTTATCCAATTGATAACCATAAATAGGGGAGATTTTTATATATAATGATGTTGATGATGATATTAGTGTTGTTTAATAATTATGCACTTGTAAATACTCAAGGTGTTTTATAAGCCTTAGTATATTTGCACAGATATGCATCCAGTGATGGACATCTTAGTTCATCAGGGGATAGCCTTAACTGCACTAGGCAAGTCATCAATGGATATTCCAAAGTACTTGTTAGTGTTAGGGTATGTCTAGTTGTACTTAATGTTCAAGTTTTCCACACATCAGACATCCTTGAAAAATCCAAAAAAGTATCAATGATCAAAGATGTTAGTGTACAGATAGGCATCATGGAACATCTTGACCATCAGGGGATAAACTATCAGGGGATAGCTTGACGGTCAGGAGATACCAGCAGGGGCTAACTTGATTGTCGGCAGATATCATCAGTGGACAGGTTGACTGTCAAGGATACCATCAGGGGATAGCCTAAACACTACATTAGTGGATAACATCAGTGGATAACATTGGGTTTTAACATCAGGGGATCAAGAAGCACTGATCTAATAATACATCAAGAATTAACATCAGTGGATAGTGAAACAATTGTCAAGTCTACATCAGGGCTTGTTATCAGGGGATCCAGAAGTAATTATCAAGTCAACATTAGTTTGTCATCAATGGATAGTTAAGACCTAATCCACACGTCATCAGGGATTAAGAGATATGCATTAATACTTGGCAAAGAAGCAAGGGGTATAACTAAGAAGATATTCCTTGAACTCTGGTAGTCCAATAACAACCTTTACACAGAAACACATGGAGAACTGGGACTTAAATAGAAGCAAGACTAGCCAATAGTAGTCTGACATGTGTATTTCAGAAAGGACAATGACATGACATACTGCGACTACATTGAAAATGAAGCATGACAAGCACATGAGCTCTATATCTATTTTCCTATATATGGAAGAGTTGTTGCACACTACCACCAACATTTGAAAGAGAGAAAAATACAAGACATAGAAAAACTTAGAAATATCTGTGTCAATGTTCATACACCAGAGAGAAGCTTTGTAATTATTCTTGAGAGAAATTGTAGCTAGTGTGTAAAACAAGAAGTTGTAATCACTTACATATTTGTAGCTATTTAATCACTTTGTGACTATATAGATTCCCAGAAAAACCCAAGTTATTGTACAATTATTTTAACTTGAATCTTTGTGTGTTCATTTTAATTTGAGTAAGGTTTTTCTAAATATTACAGCTATTCCAGTTTTTGTTTATTAAGTCTTAATAAAGCAAAAAAGTTGTGGTGTTTGTATTCATCCCCCCCTTCTATGAACACTTTTGTTTATTCAGTTCTAATAAGACTCGAGTTCATTCAACTCGTGTAGGGGAATTTTGGGCTTTTTTTTCGAGGTGTAGCCTTGTTTTGTTAGTTCTTTGTTATTTGATTTCGAGTTTGGTTATATTTGACCGAGACAACCTAGTCTTGTATTGTACAATTATATATTTTGTAAACTCTCGACAGGTGCATTAAACTATTGTCTCTTTACAATGATTTTCACAACGATTAACTCATATATTTTTTTTTTGTAAACGCCTTATATTGATTGTATGTCTCATCCGGATGCCAAGCTTGTTCTTGTCTGTGTTTCGGTCAGGGTGTGACATTTTATCACTGGCTTGCCTGTCGTTTGAGATAAAATCAATGCTTTATATTTAAATTCTGCTGTCATGGTAATTGCTGCCTCTGCTGGTCTGCTATTGCAGTGTTGTATTGTTGTTTCTGCTGCATATTGCTGCTGCTGTGTTCTGCTGCAGATTGCTGTGTTCTCCTATGTTCTGCTGCTGAGTTCTGCTGCAGATTTGCTATATTCTGCTGCTGTGTCATGGTAATCTGCTGCAGATTTCAGATTGTTGTGTTCTGCTGCAGATTGCTGCTGTGTTCTGCTGCAATTTTCTGATGCTTATTACTGCGTAGTTCTGCTGCTTTTTTCTTGCTGAAGTGATGTTAGCTGCAGCTGCTGCTGATGATTTTTTCTGCTGCTGCTGCCCTCCAAGTATAGTGTCTTCTATGCTAATCTTAGTGACTTCTCTGTTGCTGCAATGCTGCATGACTGCTTCTGTTTCTACAGTGAAGAAGTTTTTGTTCTGCTGATGCTTCCTTGTGGCATTGGTGTTCATTTTTTTTGCCCTTGCTGTAGTAGTGATGTCCTTCTGGATATTGTGTTGTATTCTTGTTAGGTTTTTTTTCTTCTTGTCCTTCTGTTTGCTTTGTTTTGCTTGCTGGTTTCCCTGTGTTGGTTTATCTCCCTAGCTAGCGACCTGTGCTAGTAGGCCTAGGGGTATGCCCCTCGTCATTTTTGTATCTTTCTTTTCTTTCTATTTTATTCTCAATTTAACAAAAAAAAAAAAAAAAAAAAAATTCTGTAGGTGAGAAAATTTGCATTCCAAACAGTACCTGAGCAAGAAAAAGGAAGGAAGAAGAAATGAGCAAAGGGTTCAAAGGGTGAGGAAACCTAGGTAGGTGAATCTTTTAAACTTGTTGAAGTGGTCACCTACCAAAGGTATATATCAACCTGTTATGGTGAAGGCCTAATTAGTGATCAAGAACATGTTGGGTTCCTTATATATTGGTTAAACAAATGTTTGTTATGTATGTCTCCATCAAAATCGCCAAAGAATTCAATGCTACTAAGCTAGCTTTAGCCCCTTTGTGCTTGCTTATCTATATCTTGGTTTGTATGAATTCACTCATAGTTATTATAGCAGACAGTGTGGACTCTTGTGGTTCGCCCAAATGTTGTTGTATTTCTACTTCCCAGAACAAGTACCTCCTAAGATAACCTCTGTCAACTTCTCTGTCTATGGCGCATTGTTCTTGCCTAGTGTTGAAGTCAATCTTTTTTAGTTGAACATTGTTTTGAGTTCGTCTATTGTTGCGCCTTTATAACCCCCTAGCAATTTACTCCTTCTGATCGTTCTCATGGTCCTTCATT
>CM025784.1:19565640-19581724 GCA_014636745.2 Centella asiatica | reverse complement strand
CCGTCTCTGAAGATAAATCTGTTTCGTTGCATTTTATGCCCACATCACCCTTGCCAATTTTGTGAGGAACAAGAAGAATCTACTACTCACCTTTTCTTTGATTGCAGGTTTAGTTCGGCTGTATTAGCTGAAGTAATGGGTGCTGCAGGTTGGGTTGGTACGCTGGTATCCTTTAACCACTACATTGCTCAACTAGACACTACTACTAATCTCACAGTGGAGGCGAAGCTCATCAGCCACTTCTGCCTTGTAACTATAATATATGATGTATTTGATCTGGTAGGACCAAACACAGGTTGCAGAAAATAACTTTAGGAAGACTCCGTAAAGAAATTAATCACCAGGAAATCAACACTAAAGGATCAATCTGTTTTAGTTGCCTAAAGAATTTAATCACCCACAAGCTAAAACAAATCAGGTTGTGAAAGTCTAAAGCAATTAACCACCAACTTTCGGATAATCGTAAGTAAAACTCACACAATTTTATTAATCAAGTCTCCCCTTCTATACATTACGAACAGCTATTTATAAGTTGATTTATCAATAAACCCTAATTCTAATTAGAAAGAATTTTCTATGGAAAGAATTCCATTATGGAAAGATATCTAATCTATCAAGGAAAATAAACATTCCAATTTAAATTGAAAACAATCTCCAAAACAAAACCGAGAAATAATAACTATCGGAGACTATAGTCTCTGATGACATCACTAGTCTCCGATGACGTCACTAGTCTCCGACGTGCGTCTTAGTCCCCGATATGTGTCTTAGTCCCTGGCGCGTCTAGCACACGTCTTAGTCCCCGACGCGGAACTTTAGTCCCCGACGTGTTTTAGTAATCCCTGATGCCTTCCGTAGTCCCTAACGACCATTGAAGCCCGCAACTTCTTAACTCCTTATTCACAAGCAAAGTAACCACAGGTTGTTTAACACCCCCTAACCAAGAACCTCCATTAATATCGACAGAAAATAAATCTAAGGATAATTCTTTGGAAACAAGATTTATTCTTTCCCTCGTTAACAACTCCAACGTATCATCCTCCTCTTCTTCAGAAACAATTGTCCTCAATTGAGCCACATTGTCATCATGAACATAAGGAGTCAAATCACCAACATTAAAAGTTGCACTTACACCGTATTCTCCTGGCAACTCCAATTTGAAGGCATTGTCGTTAATCTTCTCAACAATCTTGAAGGGACCCTCCGACCGAGGCATTAACTTATGTTTACGTAGGTTAGGAAACCTTTCTTTCCGCAGATGCAACCATACAAGATCACCCACCTGAAGGATAGGTTGCTTTCTATGTTTGTCGACCAAAGCTTTATACCTTGCATTCACTTTCTCAATTCTGGCTCGTACTTGCGCGTGTAACCTCATCATAGCTTGTGCTTTGGCTTTGGCATCCAAATGAATATATTCACTCTTTGGCAAAGGAATTAAATCCACTTGAAGTCTAGGATTTATACCATACACTATTTCAAAAGGTGAATGTTTCGTAGCATACGTAGCAGACCTATTATATGCAAATTCGACATGTGCAAGCTTGACATCCCAATCCTTGGTAGTCGTACTAACCAATCCACGCAATAAAACTCCCAAGGTTCTGTTGGTTACTTCCGTCTGTCCATCAGTCTGAGGATGATGCGAAGTGCTGAAACACAGTTTAGTTCCCAACAGTTTCCACAGTGTTTTCCAGAAATAGCTCATAAACTTTGTGTCTCGATCACTAACTATAGTCTTTGGAACCCCATGAAGTCGAACCACTTCTTTCAAATACAAGTCAGCTATACGAGATGCATCATCAGTTTTGTGACAAGCCAAAAAATGTGCCATTTTGGAAAACCTGTCCACAACTACCATTATTGAATCATTACCTCTTTGAGTCCGAGGCAACCCCACAATAAAGTCCATAGCGACATCCTCCCATGGGGATTCTGGAACAAGTAAGGGGGTATATAATCCTTGATGAAATGTACTTTTCGCCTTTTGACAAGTTGCACAACGAGCGATCACCCCAGTAACATATCCTTGCATTTTTGGCCAATAGAAATGTTCTTGTAAGATTGCCAATGTTTTGGTAATACCAAAGTGTCCGGCTAGTCCTCCTCCATGAGCTTCCCTAATTAACAATTCTCGAATTGAGCAAGATGGAATACACAAGCAATTTCCTTTGAACAGAAATCCATCTTGAAACACATAATTCCCCGTAGCTCCATGGGAACACGCCTCAATTATTGGTTGAAAATCCAGGTCCTGCTGATAGTACTCTTTAATCAACTCAAAACCAAGTAATTTTGAGCTCAACACCCCCAGCAAATTTTGCCTCCTGGATAATGCGTCCGCCACCACATTATCTTTGCCCTGCTTATGCCTTGATGAAAAATTAAAGGATTGCAAGAACTCAACCTATTTAGCATGACGAGGATTTAATTTTTGTTGCCCATGAATGTATTTTAAAGCCTCATGATCCGAATGCAATATGAAGTGACTCGGCCGCAAATAGTGGTCAAGAGCTCTCACTATGGCATAGAACTCCTTATCATAAGTTGAATAGTTCAGTCTTGCACCATTGAGTTTTTCACTAAAATAGGCAATGAGTCTTTTCTTTTGCACTAGGACAGCTCCTATGCCAACCCCACTTGCATCACACTCTACTTCAAAAGGACTTGAAAAGTCTGGCAGAGCTAGAACCGGTGTATCGCACAACAGCTCTTTCACTTTTTCGAACGCCTTTTGCGCAGCCTCCGTCCATTCGAACTTTCCCTTCTTTATACATTCAGTGATAGGTGCGACTACGCTATTGAAATTTTTGACAAATCTTCTATAAAATGACGCAAGGCCATGGAAAGATCTTACCTCTGTCACTGTAGGTGCTGGCCAGGATTTTATAGCCTCTACCTTCGAGGAATCCACTGATATGCCCTCCCCTGACACAATGTACCCCAGAAAAGTTACACTAGGTACAAGGAAGTAGCACTTTTCCAACTTCGCATACAACTTTTGTTCCCTCAACATCTCAAAAACGGACCTGAGATGGTTAAGATGATCTTCTAAACTTTTGCTGTAGACAAGTATGTCATCCAAGTAGACCACAACAAATTTACCCAGGAAGGGTTTCAGTACTTCATTCATAAGCCTCATAAAAGTGCTAGGTGCATGACTAAGGCCGAACGGCATAACCAACCATTCATAGAGTCCAACCTTCGTTTTGAAAGCCGTTTTCCACTCATCACCCTTTCTCATTCTTATTTGATGATATCCACTTCGTAAGTCAATCTTGGAAAATACGACTGAACCATGCAGTTCATCTAATAAATCGTCCAATCTCGGAATTGGGAATCTGTATTTGATAGTAATGTTGTTTACTGCTCTACTATCAATGCACATTCTCCATGTTCCATCCTTTTTTGGTACTACTAACGTTGGTACAACACAAGGACTCATACTTTCCCTTACGTACCCTCGCTCCATTAATTCCTCAATCTGTCTTTGTATTTCTTGTGCCTCTTGAGGATTACACCGGTAGGTCGCTTTGTTAGGTAAAGATGCTCCAGGAATCAAATCAATTTGGTGCTCAATTCCTCTAATAGGTGGTAAACCTGGTGGTAAATCTTCAGGGAACACATCCTGAAATTCTTCTAACAATTCCTGCACGTCCTTGTTTAGTCCTTCTGGCTTCTGCTAAGATTGAAATCCTACGGCAATCAGCAAGTAGCCCTGACCCTCTTGTGCCAATGCAGCTTGGAATTGTTTCTCCGTCACCATTAAACTCTCCTTGCGTGCGCTAAAAGGGGATAAAGGTTTTAGGGCCGTCTTCTTATTTCCTACCTTGGCAATGTATACGTTTGTCCTGCCGTCATACTTGACAAATCTGTCATACTGTCATGGTCTCCCCAATAAGATGTGGCATGCATCCATGACACAAACATCACACAACACCTGATCCTTGAATTTACCAATTTCAAAAGAAATCAGTGCTTGCTTCGTCATCTTCACTTCTCCTCCATCACTCAGCCAATGTAATTTGTAGGGTTTGGGATGCGGTGTTGTCGGCCAATTTAATTTTTCGATCAACGTGGTAGAAACCACATTGGTGCAACTGCCTGTATCTATTATCAGGTTGCATAGCTTGTCCTTGACCAACACTCTAGTCATGAAAATCTTATCTCGCTGGTCAGCTTCCAAGGGGACTGGTTTGGCTTGTAACAGTCTCCGAACAATCAATTGTGCTCCACGAGTCTCGGGTTCTTCCTCAGAATCTGCGTCGAACTCATCTCCAATTTCACAGTTATCTAACTCCTCTTTTTCGAGTGTTTCTTTCTCCTTAGAAGCATAAGAAGCCTCAATCTCTTCGACGTCATGGAGAGTCATTACTCTATTGCTAGGACAATCACGTTGCATGTGGTCGTAGCCCTTGCACTTGAAACAAATTCATTTATCTTCCGTTGCTAATGGCGTAGAAGTTTTGCCTTTGTCCTTAAACTTGTCAAAGGTAGGCGTGAATTTCGGTGTAGTTGGTGTTTCGTTCCTTCTTTCTACCCTACCTCTTTCCACCGTCTTGTTTACTGGTCGTACATAATTATTTACTTTGGCTTTAGCATGTTTCTCGGCCCTCATGGCCACCTTGCATACCTCTTCGAAGGACCAGTAGGGTTGTAGTTCCACTCTCTCAGCAATATTATTATTCAGCCCTGTTAAGAATCGAGCAATCTTGTGTTCCACCCTTTCCTCAAGAGATAACATAACATGGTGAGTTTTTCAAACTCCACCGTGTATTCTTCCACTGAGAGTGCCCCTTGCTTGAAACCTTGCAGTCTCAAAAACACATCTTGTACATAATTTGTAGGTAGAAACCGTTTCCTCATCCTACCCTTCAAGGCTTCCCAAGACACTATTCGTGTCTTATTTTTCCTTCTTCTCTTATTTTTCAAGTTCTCGTACCACAGGTTAGCGTAACCCGTGAATTTTAATACTGCCACTTTGAACTTCTTGTGGTCGTCATAGTCCTTGTATTCAAAGATCCTTTCAATTCGTTGTAACCACTCCAAAAACTTTTCCGGTTTCATACTGCCGTCGAAGTCTGGTATATCTAACCTTAAACCTTTATCGTCATCAGTATTGTCTCTCGGCCTCCTTGGTGCTGGTCCGGTCACTTCTTCTTCTTCTGAATCTGAAGTGCGAGCCGATCTAGTACTTCGGTTTGGACTCGTAGAGGGGTTTCTACGATCCAATCTGGCCAAAATCTCATTCATCTTTTTGGTCAGGTCGTTGATTTGCCTATCACGGCGCAAGTTTTGTGCTTGCTCCATGGTAAGCCCTCGCGGAATAAGTTGTTCTTCTTCTCCAGCCATTAGATTGTAGAATAAACCAAGAATAACCCTCAACCTAAGCTCTGATACCAAGATGATGTATTTGATCTGGTAGGACCAAACACAGGTTGCAGAAAATAACTTTAGGAAGACTCCGTAAAGAAATTAATCACCAGGAAATCAACACTAAAGGATCAATCTGTTTTAGTTGCCTAAAGAATTTAATCACCCACAAGCTAAAACAAATCAGGTTGTGAAAGTCTAAAGGAATTAACCACCAACTTTCGGATAATCGTAAGTAAAACTCACACAATTTTATTAATCAAGTCTCCCCTTCTATACATTACGAACAGCTATTTATAAGTTGAATAATCAATAAACCCTAATTCTAATTAGAAAGAATTTTCTATGGAAAGAATTCCATTATGGAAAGATATCTAATCTAACAAGGAAAATAAACATTCCAATTTAAATTGAAAACAATCTCCAAAATAAAACCGAGAAATAATAACTATCGGAGACTATAGTCTCTGATGACGTCACTAGTCTCCGACGCGCGTCTTAGTCCCCGATACGTGTCTTAGTCCCTGGCGCGTCTAGCACACGTCTTAGTCCCCAACGTGGAACTTTAGTCCCCGACGTGTTTTCGTAATCCCTGATGCCTTCCGTAGTCCCTGACAACCATGGAAGCCCGCAACTTCTTAACTCCTTATTCACAAGCAAAGTAACCACAGGTTGTTTAACACCCCCTAACCAAGAACCTCCATTAATATCGACAGAAAATAAATCTAAGGATAATTCTTTGGAAACAAGATTTATTCTTTCCCTCGTCAACAACTCCAACGTATCAATATACAAAGTGTGGCTTGAAAGAAATCATAGAAAGCACGGAGGTCAAGGGCATACTGCACACTATGTTGCTCAAAATTATATTTCCACAATAAAGTTCAAGTTACACAGCTGGAAAGGCCTTCCCAAAGTTTTACACTTGCACCCTAGTCTAGCAAAATGGAAATTACCTTAATTCTATGAGTTATAGAATGTTGTTACATTGATGTTGGTTCTGTGCTTTGTTGTTGTTGCACTGAAAGTTCCTTTGTGTTATTGTTGTTATTGTCCGTTCTGCACAGTTTCTGCCCCATTTCATTGCTGCAGTGATGTTGCATCAGTGCTTTTCTGCTGCTGCAGAGTAGTGTATTTGAAATTGTTGCTGCTGTCATGGTAATTGCTGCCTCTGCTGGACTGCTATTGCAGTGTTGTAATGTTGTTTCTGCTGCATATTGCTGCTGCTGTGTTCTGCTGCAGATTGCTGTGTTCTACTATGTTCTGCTGCTGTGTTCTGCTGCAGATTGCTATATTCTGCTGCTGTGTCATGGTAATCTGCTGCAGATTTCAGATTGTTGTGTTCTGCTGCAGATTGCTGCTGTGTTCTGCTGCAATTTTCTGATGCTTGTAATGTTGCTTTCTTGGTAGTGTTTTTGAAATTGTGATTGCTGTCATGTCATTGCTGCCTCTGCTGGTCTACTGCTGCAGTGTTGTAATGTTGTTTCTCCCGCAGATTACTGCGTAGTTCTGCTGCAATTTTCTTGCTGAAGTGATGTTAGCTGCAGCTGCTGCTGATGATTTTTTCTGCTGCTGCTGCCCTCCAAGTATAGTGTCTTCTATGCTAATATTAGTGACTTCTCTGTTGCTGCAATGCTGCATGACTGCTTCTGTTTCTACAGTGAAGAAGTTTTTGTTCTGCTGATGCTTCCTTGTGGCATTGGTGTTCATTTTTTTTTTGCCCTTGCTGTAGTAGTGATGTCCTTCTGGATATTGTGTTGTATTCTTGTTAGGTGTTTTTTTTTTCTTCTTGTCCTTCTGTTTGCTTTGTTTTGCTTGCTGGTTTCCCTGTGTTGGTTTATCTCCCTAGCTAGCGACCTGTGCTAGTAGGCCGAGAGGTATGCCCCTCGTTATTTTTGTATCTTTCTTTTCTTTCTATTTTATTCTCAATTTAACTAAAAAAAAAAAACACAAAGAATTGTGTCATTCAAGAGCAAATCAGCAACATCAATTACTGACCCTTTACAGTTATTACATATGGACTTATTTGATCAAGTGAATGTGATGTCAATATCAAGGAACATATATGCCTTGGTTATAGTGGATGATCACACAAGGTATTCTTGGGTAAAATACCTTCACTCAAAAGATGAAGCTGCTTAGTTGATTATTGATCATATCAAAAAAGTAGAAACTGAGTCAGGAAAAAACAGTAAAGGTTATAAGAACTAATAAAGGAACAGAATTAAAAAAATTTCAAATAAATGAATTCTACATTGAAAAAGGAATGTCTCATCAATTCTCAGCTCCAAGAACCCCTCAACAAAATGGAGTTGTTGAGAAGAAAAATAGAACCCTTATTGAAGCAGCAAGGACAATGCTAGAAGAGTCAAATCTTCCAACTTATTTCTGGGAGGAAGCCATTAGCACTGCTTGCTTTACACAGAATAGGTCCTTGTTCAATTAGACTTACAACAAAACACCTTATGAGTTAATGACTGGGAGAAAACCAACTCTCAAGTTTCTACACGTGTTTGGATGTAAGTGCTTTTTTCTGAAAGACTCATCAGAAACAAGAGGGAAATTTGATAATAAGTCTGATGAGGCAATATTCTTAGGGTACTCTCTAACAAGTAAAGTATATAGAGTGTATAACCTGAGAACAAAGATCATTGTGGAATCCATACAAGTGGTATTTGATGATAGCAAGATTCCAGGAATGATTGGTCAAGGACTTCATGAATCTCTCAAATTTGAGAATGAATTGGATGCATGGAAAGATCTATCAGAGACTGAAGAAACACAAGAGACTGGTAATACGAGTGCACAATTAGAGACTAATGAGACATCAGAGACTACTAAAGTCAACAGTAAAGATAAGACTAATAGCTTAGGGGGAGCTAACAATGAAGAAGTCACTAGTGTGTATGGGGAGCAGTCTCTGATTCAACAAATAGATTGCACAATTTAATCTAGAAACTGAAGCCTCATCTTCAAGATTAAATCTGCCACCTGCAAGATTATGGTTGAGAGATCACACACGAGATTTAATTATTGGAGATTTAGAGGAAGGAGTCAAGACAAGAAGTGCAACACAAAATGAGTGTCTTTATCTCAGTTTTCTGTCAAAAATTGAGCCAAAGAAAATTGAAGAAACACTTAAAGATCTTGACTGGGTTCTAGCCATGCAAGAAGAATTAAACTAATTCACAAGAAATAAAGTTTGGAGATTGGTGCCCAAACCAAGGAATAGATCAATAGTTAGTGCAAAGAGGGTCTTCAGAAATAAATTAGATGAAGCTGGTACAATCACAAGGAATAAAGCAAGATTGGTAGCAAATGGTTTCTCAAGAAGAAGGAATTCACTATGAAGAAACCTTTGCACCAGTTGCAAGACTTGAAGCAATAAGGATTTTCTTGGCATATGCAACCTATAAAAACTTCAAGGTGTACCAGATGAACGTCAAGAGTGCTTTCTTGAATGGAAAGTTGGAAGAAGAGGTCTATGTTGAACAACCACCAGGTTTTGTAGATCCCAAGTTTCCAGATTATGTTTACAGGTTAGATAAAGCACTTTATGGCTTGAAACAAGCACCCAGAGCCTGGTATGATACTCTCTCTCAATTTCTAATTGAAAATACATTTGTTAGAGGTATCATAGATAAAACACTCTTTTATAGAAAATTAGGTTCTGACAAAATACTTGTTCAAATATATGTGTATTACATTATATTTGGGTCTACAAATAAAAATATATGTAAAAAATTTTCAATATTAATGTAGTCTAGATATGAAATGAGTATGATGGGTGAGTTAATATTTTTCTTAGGATTACAAATAAAGCAATCAACTGATGGAATCTTCATTAGTCAGTCTAAGTACATAAAGGACTTACTAAGAAAATATGATCTGATTGATTGTGCATCTGCCAAAACACCCATGGCTACAGCCACTAAGCTAGATAAGGATACTAAAGGAAAGAAAGTTGATATAACTTGTTATAGGGACATGATAGACTCACTTTTATGTCTAACTGCAAGTAGACCTGATATAATGTTTGTCATATGCCCGTGTGCAAGATTTCAAGCTGATCCTAAAGAGACACTGTTGTCCCAGTGAGATAGCCTAGAACTTGTAGAAGGGAGGTTGAATACAAGTTCTTGAAACCTTTTCCAATTCTTGTTCATCAAAGTATTAAAACTTGCGGAAATAAAGAACAAAAACAAGAACAAATTTATAAACAATTACTTTTATTGATTAACAATTGATTGCAAATTCTAACAATCACAAATCGATTGTCAGCTTCAATTTCTGTACTGTATATATACAAATTTATAAAAACATATAGCTTCTAATACAATTTTGTAAAATTAATTACAGCTTCCAAATCTGAATCGAAATTCAGCTTCTAAATCCTATTCAATATATGTTTTTTGTATATCTTTGGAATAGGTTTTCTTCATTCTATCTCTCTAGTTAGTTTCCTAACCAACTTCGTCCTCAATATATCTCCAATGTCCATGTCGAATATAACTTCTAATCCAATTAGAACTTTGTACTGCATCAGAGAGTAATTACACTTTAGTCTCTGACTGCTTCAACGTTAGGCTCTGATCAACTATGTTTAGTGTCTGATAGCTTAAGCTCAGTCTTCAATTCTTTAATCTTAGTCTCCGATGGTTTAATCTTAGTCTCCGATGGTTTACGCTTAGTCTCTGATGACTTAAGATTAGTCTCTGATGCTTTAAGCTGTAGTCTTTGATAAGCTTTTGCCTTAGTCTCTGATAGACAAAACATAATCTTTGACTTGCGGAAATCTCTAATGCAGTTTTGGTAGTCTCTTATAATACAAATTAACTTACTCTGATATAAACATAAATTACATGAATCAGAGAGTAAACTACTAGCTACAAAAATTCAAATGCTATAAACTAGCACTAACTGTACATTTGTATATCTGAGTATTCTAAATACAATCATCATCAAATGTTATAAAACCTAACAATCTCCCCCTATTTATGATTATCAAGGTGATAAACATAAATCAAGGTTGATGATGATGTCAAAACTCAAAAATTACAAGAATAACTTAGAATAAAAAAAATATTAAAGAATGTGTTAATTACAAATCTACTTGAACTAAGATCTTTAATCTTAAATTCAGCTTCACCAAGACTCAGGTTTAAATCCTATAAGTCTGGCTTCAAAAATAAAAATCAACAACTACAACATCACCCTTTCTTCTTGCTGATTTCTTTGACTTTATCTTCCAGTAGCTTTCTAAACTTGATCTCGTCTTCATCAATTGAATCTTTAAGTAAAGCAATGAATCCTTCAAGTTCACCTAGACTTGCTATATTGATCTATTTTTCATAATCAAAGAAAATTACATCCTGATGAAAATTCTCATACCATAACCCATATGGAAGTGGATGAATATCTACTCTTGGCAGCTTGATTAGCTTTTCCATTTCTGCAAGCTTTTTCTGAATTTGCCCCCTGAATTCCAAGTTTGACACATAATTTTCAGGTACAACCGACAACAACCACTCCATATCTTTGAATGACCTCATCTCTAGGCTTGGTTTAACTAGACTCAGAGTCTCTCCATCTTTTTTAACGACTTTGAGATACTCCTTGTCCTTTTTATCCTTTTCAAGACTAATAGACTCAACACTCTTTTTGAAGGCTTCCTTTAACTCAGAAGTGTTAGCCACCCCAATCCTAGAGATTTTACTACTTGAAACTGATTCTGATTCATTTGATTCAGACACAGTTACCAAAGTAGTTTCAGCTTTCTTTAGATGCTCATTCATCAATGGCTTCCTCCTAGCTCTTCTCTCAGCTTGCTAAATCTCCTTATTTCTCCTTCTAGTCTCAGTAGACTTTTGAGCTCTTGTTTTCTTTGTTTCCAAGGCCTTTTTCTTTAATTCTTCCTCCTCCCTAGCTGCAGCCATTTCCTCTTTTTCTTGTAATTTCTAAGCAAGCAATGCATCAGCTTCGATTAACTTCTGCTCCTGAGGATAAACTAACTTTACTTTCCCATCCATTATCATCTCCACTAGGGTGGGAAAGTGAGCAGTCTTCATGGCATCTCCTAATAACTTAGGTTGTCCTGGTTGAATAAACTTTTTCTTGTATGGTTCTTCAACCAGAATGCCCTTGCCTTTATCTTGTTTTGTAATTGGAGCTGTTGCAATAGAGGGAAGAGCTATTGTTGTTGTTGCTATTGTTGTCGCTATTGTAGGTGATGTTGTTGTTGTTGAAATACTAGACTTGATGGCTGTATCAAGTTCTCTCTTGGCATCTTCAAGTCTTGTAAGTTCAACCATCAAACTAGCATAACTTGTTTTCTCAGGAACAAATTCTTTTTGTTGAATAATGTGAACTGCACTACTCTCCCCCTTTTTGACATCAGAATGTAAAGGTGTAGGAGAAGTAGTAGCCAATGTTGGAATGGACTGATGTAGAAGTTGTGTGAGATTTTGAAGATCGAGACCAAATTTGTGGACTGCTCCCTTAGATGCATATCAATGGAACTAAACATCCTCCTTGGAAGGTGACCTTCATAGCATGTTTTGATTTTGTCTGTGTTTAGGTCCATCTTGGTCTCAACATTTTGGAGTGCAACCTTAAGACCATTGATCACGAAGTGTTGGTACTTCGTATGTTTCTTGTCAATTTTGATCAATTCCTTATAGAGTGCACTAGGAGTAAGCTCAGCTGCACCAGACCATAATGTGGTCAAAAAATCTTGTCTAAGTTGGGCAGCTGCTTCATCCAAAATTTTTGTGTAGCTTGCATCTAGCCAAGCATCCACATTCTCTTCTTCAATCTCAACATGCTCAGGTTCATGTGCAACTCGTGTCTTCAATGCTGATATTTGATCTTGTTGTTGTTGAAGTCCATATAAGATTTCAAAATCGGCATTGGACATTTCAGCAAGTAATTGTAGAGTTGCATCTCTTGGCTATGAGCTTCCCTCAATTTCCTTTGTTTGAGAAAGTGTTGTTGGAGCAAAGGAAACTTGAGCTTTAATTGAGGTGGAGGTCTCAACAGGTTTGAGAAAATCACCTATTGAGAATGTATTTTTCTCTCTATTATTATGTTCAAGGATCTCATCCTTGCTCATACCCTCACCTTTTGCCTGGAGTTGGACATCCAGCTGCTCTATCCCTCTTTTTTCCAAGCTTTCTAAAGCTTGACTCTCAAGTGTTTGTATTATCTCTCCTTTTTCCAGGTCAGGAGCCTGACTCTCACTAATTATTCTCTCTACCTCACTCATTTGGTTAGTGATACTCTGTCCTATAGAAGGAGGGGGTAGAGAAGAAATAGCTGAAGTACCAAGGAGAGGGGGTTCCCTTTGTACGTCAGTGGTTAGGGATCTCTCCAAGGAAAGTGTTTGAGAACTGACTGCACTTGTACTTTGTATAAGTGGTTCTTGCGTGTTAGTCTCTGGTGGGTTAGCTTGATCCACCTAGAGTTTTGGCTATTCTTGGAAAAACTCAAGAAGATTTGAACTATCAAATTCTAAAGAATCAAGAATAGGAGAAGAGGTAGGACAAAACTTTGAGGAGCATCAATTTGAATAGACTCTGTGTGTGCACTCCTTGTGTAACTCTTTCTTTTTTTTTCTTTTCTCTCTTTGGGCTTGCCCCTTTTTATGTACAGGGGGTTGTGCAGACTCTGTACCTATTGTTCCTGGTTGGGAACTTTCTTCAATGTTAGCATCCTTTTGGGAGGATGTTAATAGAGTACTGCTTTTCTTTTGAACCTCCATTGCCTTTTGAGAGACAATTGATTGCTTTTGGCTTAAGGTTAACAATATCTTCTTTCTCTGACTTTAGATTCAGAAGAAGAAGAAGTGACCAGACCAGTACCTAGGAGGCATGGAGACAATACTGACGACGATAAGGGTCTGAGGTTAGATATTCCAGATTTTGATGGCAGTATGAAGCCTGAGAAATTCTTGGAATGGCTGCAACGTATTGAGAGAGTCTTTGAATATAAGGACTATGACGACCACAAAAGATTTAAAGTGGCTGTGTTAAAGTTCACAGGTTATGCAAATTTGTGGTACGAAAACTTGAAGAACAAAAGAAGAAGAGAAGGCAAGCCACGCATTGGGTCTTGGGAAGCTTTGAAAAGAAGGATGAAAAAACGTTTCCTACCCACGGATTACATGCAAGATGTGTTTTTAAAACTGCAAAGTTTCAGACAAGGGGCACTGCTGGTAGGAGAATACACGGTGGAATTTGAGAAACTCGCCATGTTGTGCGATCTTGAAGAAAGGGCGGAGCACAAGATCGCTCGTTTCTTAACCGGACTGAACAACAATATTGCCGAAAGGGTGGAATTACAACCCTATTGGTCTTTTGAAGAAGTATGCAAGGTGGCCATGAGAGCTGAAAAATACGCGAAGGCCAAGGTCACTAATTATGTGCGACCAGCAAACAAACCGCTGGAAAGAGGTAGAGTAGAAAGGAGGAACGAGGCACCACCTGCGCCAAAATTCACTCCTACCTTTGACAAATTCAAGAAGGACAAAGAAAAGGCTTCCACTCCCCTGGTAGCGGAGGACAGACGAAGTTGTTTCAAGTGTAAAGGCTATGGACACATGCAGCGTGATTGTCCTAGCAATAGAGTGATGACTCTCCGTGATGTTGAAGAAATTGAGGCATCCTATGCTTCGAGTGAGAGAGAAACACTTGAAGAAGAGGAGTCGAATAACTGTAGAGAAGTTGAAGCTGATTTTGAGGCTGATTCTGAGGAAGAGCCTGAGACGCATGGCTCACAATTGATAGTCCGAAGGTTATTGCAAGCCAAACCAGTTCCATTGGAAGCTGACCAACGGGATAAAATATTCATGACCAGAGTACTGGTGAGGGATAAACTGTGTAATTTAATAATTGATACGGGCAGCTGCACCAATGTGGTTTCTACTACGCTGATTGATAAACTAAATTGGCCGACAACACCCCATCCTAAACCGTATAAATTACATTGGTTGAGTGATGGAGGAGAAGTCAAAGTAACCAAGCAAGCGCTGATTTCGTTTGAGATTGGCAAGTTCAGAGATCAGGTACTATGTGACGTTTGTGTCATGGATGCATGCCACATACTGTTGGGGAGACCATGGCAGTATGACAGGTTCGTTAAGTATGATGGCAGAACAAATGTATACATTGCCAAGGTAGGCAATAAGAAGACGGCCCTAAAACCTTTATCCTCTCTTGGCGTACGCAAGGAGAGTTTAATGATGACGGAGAAACAATTCCAGACTGAATTGGAACGAGGAGGTCAGGGCTACTTATTGATTGCTGTTGGTTTTCAATCGGAACAGAAGCCAGAAGAACCAAATAAAGACATGGAAAAATTGTTGGTAGAATTCCAGGATGTATTTCCTGAAGACTTACCCCCAGGTCTACCGCCTATCAGGGGAATTGAGCATCAAATTGACTTAGTTCCAGGAGCATCTTTACCGAACAAGGCAGCTTACAGATGTAACCCACAGGAGGCTCAAGAGATACAGAGACAGATTGAGGAATTAATGGAGCGAGGGTACGTAAGGGAAAGCATGAGTCCTTGTGCTGTACCAACTTTGGTGGTACCAAAGAAGGATGGAACATGGAGAATGTGCATTGATAGTAGAGCAGTAAATAACATTACTATCAAGTACAGATTTCCAATCCCGAGACTAGATGATCTATTAGATGAACTGCATGGTTCAACAGTATTTACCAAAATAGATCTTCGCAGTGGATACCATCAGATTCGGATGAGGGAAGGTGAGGAATGGAAGACAGCCTTCAAAACAAAAATAGGATTATACGAATGGCTAGTCATGCCTTTTGGCCTAAGTAATGCACCGAGTACCTTCATGAGGTTGATGAATGAGGTACTAAAACCTTTCTTGGGTAAGTTTGTGGTGGTATACTTAGATGATATACTCATTTATAGTGAAAATGTTGACGACCATCTTAGACACTTGAGATTGGTGTTTGAAATGTTGAGGAAGCAAAAGCTATATGCCAAGTTGGAGAAGTGTTACTTCTTGGTACCTAGCGTAACCTTCCTAGGCTATATCGTGTCAAGAAATGGAGTTTCAGTTGACCCATCGAAAGTCGAGGCTATAAAATCTTGGCCAGTACCAACAACAGTAACGGAAGTAAGATCTTTCCATGGACTTGCTTCGTTCTATAGAAGATTTGTCAAAAACTTCAGCAGTGTGGTTGCACCCATTACTGAATGTATAAAGAAAGGAAAATTTGAGTAGACGAAGGCTGCACAAAGGGCGTTTGAGAAGGTCAAGGAATTGTTGTGTGACACGCCGGTCTTAGCTCTACCAGATTTTTCAAGTCCTTTTGAAGTAGAGTGTGACGCAAGTGGAGTTGGCATAGGAGCTGTCCTAGTACAGAAGAAAAGACCAATTGCTTATTTTAGTGAAAAGCTCAATGGAGCAAGGCTAAACTACTCGACTTATGATAAAGAGTTCTACGCAATAGTGAGGGCACTTGACCATTGGAGTCACTATTTGCGGCCGAGCCACTTCATATTGCATTCAGACCATGAGGCCTTAAAGTACATCCACGGTCAACAGAAATTAAACCCTTGACATGCTAAGTGGGTTGAATTTTTGCAATCTTTTAATTTCTCGTCAAGACATAAACAAGGGAAAGACAACGTGGTGGCAGATGCATTGTCAAGAAGATACACATTGTTGGGTGTATTG
>CM025784.1:19536633-19560640 GCA_014636745.2 Centella asiatica | reverse complement strand
AATCCCCGATGGGTTAAATTAATCCCCGATGGGCAAATTAATCCCCGGTTAAATTAATCCCCGATGGCCAAATTAATCCCCGATGGGCAAGTTAATCCCCGATGGCAAATTAGTTGCCAGACTAATCAAATTCACAACTGCATCAAAATTATCACCCAATTGAGCACAATGCATATTAGGCCAAGTCCAAGTTTCTATTCCCTCTTTATAATGCTCCCAACACAAACCCAAGGCTTTAAACTCTTCAATTCCCAAACCTACTGCATTAGACAAGCTTGCTACAAACTTCGTAGTCTTGGACCTAGTAATAGGACCCCTAAGCCTTAACTCACCATTACCATTTGATCCATGCACCGTCTCTAAAGATAAATCTGTTTCGTTGCATTTTATGCCCACATCAGTACTTTTCAAAAATTGACTTAAGATCAGGATATCATCAATTAAAAATTAAGACTGACGATGTCCCTAAGTCAACTTTTAGAACCCGTTATGGTCATTATGAATTTGTGGTAATGCCATTCGGACTCACCAATGCCCTAGCTGTTTTTATGGATTTGATGAACCGTGTTTTCAAACCATATTTGGATAAGTTCATCATTGCATTCATAGATGACATTCTCATCTACTATAAAACGAGAAAAGAATATGATGAACACTTGAGAATAACATTGGAAACATTGAGACAAGAAAAACTCTATGTCAAATTTTCAAAGTGTGAGTTTTGGTTAAGAGAAGTGAAATTTTTAGGACATGTGATCAATGAATCTAGAATTTTGGTTGATCCCATAAAAGTTGAAGCTATTGTAAATTGGCCACAACCAAAGACACCTACTGAAGTGCGAAGTTTTCTAGGATTAGCGGGATACTATCGTCGATTCATTCAAGATTTCTCTAAGATAGCAGCCCCATTAACGAATCTGACAAGGAAAACAGAAAAATATATTTGGACTCCATCTTGTGAGAACAGTTTTCAAGAATTGAAGAAAAGATTAACCACCGCCCCGGTACTAAGTTTACCTGATAACAAAGGGGATTTTGTGATTTATAGTGATGCTTCAATGAATGGATTAGGTGTTATGCTAATGCAACATGGCAAAGTTATTGCCTATGCATCTCGACAACTCAAGGATTGAGAAAAACGATACCCAGCACATGACTTAGAGTTGGCTGCTATCATTTTCGCATTAAAGATTTGGTGGCATTACTTATATGGAGAGAAATGTGAGATTTACACTGACCACAAGAGTTTAAAGTACATTTTCACTTAAAAGGAATTGAACATGAGGCAAAGACGGTGGTTGGAGCTCATTAAAGACTATGATTGTTCGATCAACTATCACCCTGGTAAAGCAAATGTTGTGGCTGATGCTCTAAGTAAATGTGAAAGGTTTAATGTGATAACAATCCAAGAAGAGGTAAGGATGGATTTGGAGCGATTACAATTAAATGTTATCACAACTCAACAAAGGGAAAAGATAGAGCAAGAGATTGGTGTAAAACCCAGCTTATTGACTATCATCAGGGAAGCTCAAGAAGAACATGTGGAAGTTAGGGAAAAGTTGCTAAAGGGAGAAAATGGAAAATGTCGAATCCATGATGATGGATTGATGAGATTTGAAAATAGAATCTGGATTCCGACAAAATTGGAATTAAAAAGAAGTCTGCTACAGGAAGCCCACAACTCCAAATTCTCGATACATCTAGGTGGAACAAAGATATATCAAGATTTGAAACAAAATTTTTCGTGGCCTAACATGAAGAAAGAGATAGCTGAATGGGTAAGCACATGTCTCATCTGTCAACAAGTTAAAGCAGAAAACCAAAAGCCTAGTGGTTTGTTGCAATCTTTGGATATCCCAGAATGGAAATGGGAATATATTACAATGGATTTTGTGGTTGGATTGCCATTAACTCAAAAAGGATTAAATACAATCTGGGTAGTAGTGGAAAGATTGACTAAATCTACACATTTCTTACCTATTAGGGATACCTATAAAATGGACCAATTGGTTAGATTGTATATAAAAGAAATTGTTAGGTTTTATAACATTTGATGATGATTGTCTTTAGATTACTTAGATTACAAATGTACAGAAAGTGCTAATTAGTAGCATTGAAGTTTTGTAGCCAGTAGTGATCTCTTTATTTGTAATTCATTCATCTGTTATAAAGAGATAGATTCAATTTATTATGTAAAGGACTATTGGAATTGTATTGAAGTTTCAATAAGACATTCTGTGTATTTGATCTGTCAGAGATTACAAAAAGGCTTATTGGAGACTAAGGATTTTGCCTACAAGAGACTAAGTTTTGTCTATCGGAGACTACAACTGACGTCATCAACGACTACCTAAAGCATCGGAGACTAATAACTCTGTCGGAGACTACACAACCTGATCAGAGACTAAAGACCAAAGACTAAAGACCAAAGACTAAAGTGATAGGGGACTAAGGTTGAAGCTGTCAGGGACTAGTCGTGGATCATTCCCTGAAGCAAGATAAAGTTCAAATTGGATAAGGAATGTCTTCAACGTGGATCGAGATATTATTGAAGACATAGCTGGTAAGGAAACTAACCAGAAATCTATTCCTATTCAAAAATGAAAGGTTGTGTTCGATTCGAATAAGGAAGCTGAATCATTATTGATTTAGAATTGGTAACTAAATTAATTACGATTCAGTTTAGCAAGCTGTAATGGGGTTTTACATAATTATTATTAAAAGCTGTATATAATTCATAGTTTGTATCTTTACAATACGGAATAGAAGCTGACGATCAAATTGTGATTGTTAGAAGTTGTAATCAATTGTTAAAGAAATAAAAAGAAATTGTTTATAATTTTGATAGTGTTCTTTATTTCTGCAAGTATTATTTAATTTCTTGAAGAACAAACAATTAAAAAAAGAATTCAAAGAACTTGTATTCAACCCCCCTTCTACAAGTTCTCGGCTATCTTACTGGGAAAACAATTGGTATCAGAGCCTTTAATTGAAATTAATCAATTAACACGATTATGAGATGGCCAACGACGAAGGAAGCAACTTTGGCATAATGACTTATGCAGGAAGTCGTGATGGTGGAACTAGGATTCCAATTCTAACACGAGAAGAGTATCCTATGTGGAAACAAAAGATGTACATGCACTTGAGAGCAACAGATCCTGACTATATTGCAAGGATTGAAAAGGGTCCTTATCTACCTAGGAAATTTGTCCATGCTAAAACGGTTGAAGGATTCGTTGTTGTTGAACACTTTGAACTTGCTTCTGAAAGTGACTATACAAACGAAGACAAGTTACAAGTGTTAAAGGATGCTAAGGTTATGAACATAATGGCATTGACAAAAATATGTTCACAAGCATCATCAACTGCACAACATCTAAAAAGAATTGGGACACCATCAAAGTCCTGTGTGAAGGAACTGACCATGTCCGAAAGAATAAAAGATCATTGTTGACTCAACAATATGAATTCTTTCAAGCAAAGCCTGGTGAACCAATCACATCAGTTTATGACAGGTTTAACTCTTTGCTCAATGACTTGAAAATACTTGGAAAGTCTTATGACAATGAAGATGTCAATACCAAGTTTATGAGAGCACTCCCACCAAGCTGGGATCCAAAGACAACTGCAGTAAGGGAAGCTCATGACTTGGACATACTCACATTGGATAGGCTCTATGGAAACTTAAAGACGTATGAACTTGAAGTAGAGCAAAGACAAAGAATGCATGGCAGGGACAAAGGAGCTACACTAATGGTTGAGAAAAGCAAGTCTCAAGAGAAGCCTGATGATGAAACTTCCAATGCTAGCTCGACTGATGAGGAAGATGAATTGAGCACTGATGATGACATGGAGGAATTCATGGCATTCATGGTGAAATAGTTTAAGAAATTCAGAGCTGGTAAAAAAGGTAAATGATCATCAAGAAAGTTTACCCCTAGAAAAGAAGGTCAAACTGTGACCTATGACAAAAGGAAAATCAGGTGTTACAACTGTGATGGGGTAGGGCACTTTGCCAATGAGTACAGGAAGCCTAGATCTACTGATAGATCTAAGGGTAAAAAATCAAGGAAAACAGGGAATGACTTTGCTGACAAGAAGTTTAAATCAAAAGGCAAAGCCTTGTGATTCTGAGGAGGAAATTGTCAACTTTGCCTTGATGACTCAAACTGATGAGTCAAGTGATTCTACAAAGGTATGTGATGCAACTCAGAATTTTAATGTGCTTAATTTACTTGATACATCCAGTATTGAAAGCATACAAAAAGATATGTCTGACTTGCATGTTAGTTTTAGATCATTAACTATAAAGCATACCAGTGTTAAAGAATCACATGACCATCTCTTGAAAAGAAATAAATTTCTTGAAGAGAGACTGGTACAATTTGACACTATTAAGTCTGATCTAGACAAAGCTCATCACATGATCAATGCTTTGAAAAAGAGGGAATTTTATTTAGTCGAACAACTTGAAAAAGTACAGGCTAAGATAAAACAGTGGAATAGTTCCTTTAAAAAGTTGACAGACTTGGTAGGATGTCAAATGATTGGTCAAAAGTCTGGACTAGGTTATGATGAGTGCCTAAGAAACAATTCAGATTTAATTGAGACCATTGAAGCTGCTAACTCCACTACTAGTAAGCCAAACGTTTTGAAAAGAATTAATTTTGTTTCTCCTGTTAATGAACCCAAATTTATTAACACTCAATACCAACAAGTCACTACAAAATCAAAGGTTGATCAAAGGACAGTGAACACTGTTGATAAGAGTGAGAATAAAAGATTAAATACTGGGTTCATGACAAAGACTCAATTAAACAAAAAATTGGAAAATATTCCTATGAAAAAGGCTGAAACATTAGTGGAGTCTAGTAGTATTAAGAGAAATAGGAATGGAAAGATAGGCATTAATAAATACACAAATTATACTAGAATGCTTGATGCTCCTAGAAAGACATGTCATATATGTGGTAATCCAAATCACATAGCTATGTATTGTAGGAGTAAAAATAAAATTCCTATAATAGAGACTGCACATTCAAAGACAATAAAAGATAAATCACCTGTAAAAAGGTCAAATCATCTTTGCATTAACTGTGAAACTTCAAACCTTGGCAGTCTCTCACAAAAAGAAAGCAAGACTAATGATTGTCTAATTAAAATAAAAATTAATAAAAGATAGTCAACTCAATCTGAGTTAAGTCTTGATCCTACAACTAGTGAGAAAAGACCCAAGAAGGTCTAGGTCCCAAAAATTTCTAACTAGTTACTCTTTACTGTGCAGGGCAAAAAGAAGAAAATATGGTACTTGGACAGTGACTGTTCAAGACACATGACTAGAGACAAGTCCCTGCTAAAACAGTATGAAGAGAAAAGTGGCCCTAAATTCACTTTTGGAGAAGACAACAAAGGTCATACAAAGGGTTATGGCAGTGTTGAACATGGAGATGTCATCTTCATAGAAGTATCACTAGTTGATGGCTTAAAGCACAATTTACTGAGTGTGAGTCAACTATGTGATAAGGGATTCGATGTCATCTTCAAAGAAGATAAATGCCTGGTGAGTGACAAAGAATCAGGGAATGTGATTTTGACAGGAAAAAGAAAAGGAAATTTCAACATTGCAAACCTTATCTCTTTCATTGATGAAATCACATGTCTCTATAGCAAAGCATCAACTGATGAAAGTTGGCTTTGGCACAAGAAGCTTTCCCACTTGAATTTCAAGAATATCAACAAACTTGTGAGGAAAGGATTGGTAGCTGGCATTCCACAGTTAGAATTTACACAAGATGGATTGTGTGATTCATGCAAGAAAGGAAAACAAAGAAGTGTATCATTCAAGAGTAAACTAGCAACATCAATCACTAACCCTCTACAATTGTTACACATGGATTTGTTTGGTCAAGTGAATGTGATGTCTATCTTGAGGAATATATATGCTTTGGTTATTGTGGATGATCACACGAGGTATACTTGGGTAAAATACCTCCATACAAAAGATGAAGCTGCTCAATTAATTATTGATCATGTCAAGAAGATAGAAACTGAGTCAGGGGAGACAGTAAGGGTAATAAGGAGTGATAGAGGAACAAAATTCAAGAATACCCAAGTTATTGAATTCTGCACTGAAAAAGGTATAACTCACCAATTCTCTGGTCCAAGAATTCCTCAACAAAATGGAGTTGTTGAAAGGAAAAACAGGACCCTTATTGAAGCAACAAGGACCATGTCACAAGAGTCAAAGCTTCCAACTTATTTTTGGGAGGAAGCTATAAGAACTGCATGTTTTACACAGAATAGATCCTTGATAAACAAAGCATACAACAAAACACCTTATGAACTAATGACTTGGAGAAAACCAACTCTCAAGTTTTTACATGTGTTTGGTTGTAAATGCTTTGTACTGAGAGACTCATCAGAAACAAGAGGAAAGTTTGATAACAAGTCTGATGAATAAATCTTCTTAGGCTATTCTCTGTCAAGCAAGGCATACAGAGTATATAATCTAAGAACAAAGGTCATTGTGGAATCTATACAAGTTGTATTTGATGATAGAAAGATTCCAGGAATGATTAGACAAGGATTGCATGAACCTCTCAGTTTTGAGAATGAATTGGATGCATGGGAATATCCTTCGGAGACTAGTGATAAATCCCAAGATAGTGATGATCCCTATGTAATTGAGGGGGAGTTAACAGTTGTGCATGAAGTACCAAGGACTAATACTCTAGTCTCTGATATTAGTGTACCATCGGAGACTAATGATTCACCAGGGACTAGTGTCACTGATGCACAATCGGAGACTATCTTGACACCAGGGACTGTTGAAATAAACAGCTCAGGGGGAGCTAATAATGAAGAAGTCAATGGTTTAGGGGGATCAGTCTCTGATCAAGAAGCTAGATTACACAACATCAATCTAGAAGATCAAGCCTCAACTTCAATATTAAATCTGCCACGAGCAAGACCATGGTTAAGAGATCATACAATAGATTTGATCATTGGAAGTATAGAGGATGGAGTTAAGACAAGAAGTGCAACTCAAAATGAATGTTTATATCTCAGTTTTCTGTCAAAGATTGAGCCAAAGAAAATTGAGGAAGCACTTCAAGATCCTGACTGGATAATTGCTATGCAAGAGGAATTGAACCAATTCACAAGGAACAAAGTCTGGAGATTGGTACCCAAACCAAGGAACAGATCAATTATAGGTGCCAAATGGGTTTTCAGAAATAAATTGGATGAAACTGGTACAATCACAAGGAACAATGCAAGACTGGTTGCAAAAGGATATTCTCAAGAAGAAGGAATAGATTATGATGAAACTTTTGAACCAGTAGTAAGACTTGAAGCAATTAGAATTTTCTTGGCATATGCAACCTACAAAAACTTCAAGGTGTACTAGATGGATGTCAAGAGAGCTTTCCTAAATGGAAAATTGGAAGAGGAAGTCTATGTTCAACAACCACCAGGTTTTGTGGATTCCAAGTTTCCAAATCATGTGTACAGGTTAGATAAAGCACTCTACGGCTTAATACAAGCACCAAGAGCCTGGTATGATACTCTATCTCAATTTTTACTTGAAAACAAATTTGTTAGAGGTATCATAGATAAAACTTTATTGTATCTACATTCACTAGATTAGTCTATGAGTTAGGAATGTTGAATTATGCCTCTAAAAATTGATTAAAATCTGAGAAAGCAAGTTGTTTAGTTGTGAGAAGCTAGAATTTCATTTCTGGAAAATGAAGTTGTTCTTAATGAACAGACATTAATGGAGCTGTTATAATATAACAAAAAAATTTTGTAGCTAATAATCAAAAGATTGATTGTTGGAAAAATTCTGAAAAACAGGACTGCAGCAGAGACTAACTTAAATTAGTCACTGAGAGCATTTTAGTAAGAGACTAACTTAGTCCCTGACTAAACAAAAATTGCACTATCGGAGACTAATCGGGTCTAGTCTCTTATGAGTGGACATGGCAGAGATTAAGGCAATCTTCGATCGAGGGTAAATAAGTAGTTTCCCATAATTCACTCTGAATTGCAAACGTCTCTAACACTTTAATAAAAGTAATTTCAAACATCTTTGCAATTACAACTACTCAAAGCACTAAAATTGATTTTCTCTCTACACTCTGTGCGATTTAACGCTTTTGCAAAGAAATTCTTCAAAGTTTACACAGATCTCTTCAATGGCGGCCAAAACTGTATGCTTCAAGTTTGGGGACTTCGACTTCATCAAAACCAACCTTGCAGGGGTGGTTGACAAGCATGAATTCGAAGCACAGTACCACCATTTCGTGGATTTTCTCCAAAACTCCCCACTCTCGTACACCATTTATAAAGCTCTCACCCAAGCCGCTAAAGTTATCACGGCTATGTGGACCACTACTACTATCCAGGATGAGAGTTATGCCTCTCCTGTGGTAAGTTTCAGGTATGATAATACTGTATATAATATAGATCATACTGTTGTGAATAAAGCTTTACATTTACCTATTTTTGAAAACTTTGACTCTCCTGCCTCTGATGAAGAAATTTTTGCTATGTTTAAAAACTTACATTATTCTTCAGAAATTGTTTCTATTGGGTCCATAACTCGACCCCATCTAAGGCAGGAGTGGTCACTGTTCTTTGACATTATCACAAAAACTTTTTCTTCTAAATGCAGTGGCTATGATGCTATTACCACACTTACCTCACAAATCGCTTTTAGTGTATTGTATGATAGGTATTAAACATTGAGCTTTTGCTTCTGTAAAATCTGTTGGTCAAACTTAAAACTGGTAGTAAAAATAAAATTTATTATTCTAGGTTTTTGATGATGATTGCAAATTATCTAATCCCTAACCTGAATACTACTGATATGCAAGCTGTTCCCACTGTTTTGCAGAGCAAACGGATTTTTACTGATTTGAAGAATAAATCTGCAAAGGTAAAGGTTCCTTTATTCTTCCCTCCTGTCATGAGATCTACTCTCATTGACAGGCTTCCAAATCTTTATTCTTTGTCATTCTTTGAGGTTACTGAACAACAAAGCCCTATTAATCCTCCAACCACTTCACAACAACAATCTATAGCCCCCTCCACAGTTTCCCAAAAGCCTGTGGTTGCAAAATCCAAATCAGCCAAGAAGCTCCCTGTAAAAAGAAAAATCATTGAGGGAGTAAGTGAGGCTGAGGGAGAAAAGGAAGCTGAGGTGGCACCTCAGAGAAAGAAGAGAGTTCTAACCCTTAGACAACAGGAATCCATTGCTTCCCAAAAGGCAATGGAGGCTATAAGGAAAGACAATAAACTGTCAATGTCCTCTCAAAAGGATGTTGACATTGAAGAAAGTTCCCAACCAGGAATACCAAGTACAGAGTCTGCACAACCTTTTGTACACCAACAAGAGGAATCACAGAGAGAGAAAAGATCAAAGAAAAAGAGTGACACTAGGAGTGCACCCACGGAGTCTCTTATTGATGTTCCTCCATTTTCCATTTCTGAGGAATGACCAACACTCCTCCCTGTACATTCTTCTCCTTCTTCTCCATTTCTTGATTCTTTTGAACATGAAAGTTCAAATCCTCTAGATCTTTTCCTAGAGGAGCCAATACTCGAGACAAGCTCTCAAAAACTTTCATTGGAAAGATCCCTAGCCACAGACACACAAAGGGAACTCCCTCTCCTTGGTGACACTTCTATTCCCTTTCAAACCCCTCCTTCTGTTGAAACAAGTGAGCATATCCAAATGAGTGAGTTTGAGAGAATACTTAGTGAGGGTCAGGCTCCTGCCCTGGAACAAGGAGAGAAACAACTTCAAGAGAGCCAAGCTTTAGACAGCTTGGAAAAAGGAGAGAAAGAGAAGCTGGGTGTTCACCCCCAGGAAAAAGGTGAGGGTGTGAGCAAGGATGAGATCCTTGAAGAAAATAAAAAAGAGAAATTTTCAGCAGGTGAATTTTTGAAACCTGTTGACACCACCACCACAACAGAAGCTCAAGTTTCTTCTGCTCCTTCCACCCTAACGCTGATGATGTCAAAAAGGGGGAGAGTGGTCAGTATTCCCAACCAAAATCCAAAGCTCCACATCTTGATGCTGAAATGCAAGCACTGTTGGCCAGTATTTTGAAGAAACATTCAGACTTTAAGGCAATGACAACAACAACAACAACAATAACAAAAGCACCAGCACTAACAAAACAAGTTCCTCCTCCTACAAAACCAATTGCAAAAGCCCCAAGTACCTCAATAGACAAAGGCAAGGGGGTCATGGTTAAAGATCCAAAGAAACAAAACTCTACTCAACCAGGACAGCCCAAGCTAATGGGGGATGCTATGAAGACTGCTCACTTTCCTAATTCCATTGAACTTGAAGTGGGAGGGAAAGTTGAGTTAGTTTCTCCTTTCTACCAAAGGTTGATAGATGTTGATGCAATTCTTGCACAGAAGCTTCAACAAGAGAAAGAAATGGCTGCAGCAAAGGAAAAGGAGGAGGAGGAGGCAAAGAAAAGAAAAAGCTCTGCAAGAAGGACAAGTGCACAGAAAGCAGTCATTACCAAGAAAAGGAATAAGGAGATAAAAGAGGCAGAAAAAAAATCAAGGAGATAAAAGAGGCAGAAAAGAAATCAAGGAGATAGTCCAGGAATCTGCAAAGAAACCTGTGACTAAAGAACTATCAAGAAGCCTGCATCTCAAGAACGTCCAAGGCCAACCGAAACTGCAATAGTGACTATAAGTGGACCAAGAAAGCCACAAGCAGTTCCAACAAGGAATTATTACAAGGTTGAAATGGCCATTACAGAGGACATCATTAAAGCCTTGAAAAGGAGTGCCAAGTACATTAACCTAATCAAGGGTACAAATAACAAAGAATTGCTCCATATCTTTTTAAGAGATGGAGACTCTTTGAAGTTTGGAAGGCCAGCCTTGGAGGAGCAAACAAAAGAAGACTTGAAATGGTTGTTATCTGTTGTGCCTGAAACTTCTGATCTCAACAAGGAATTTTGAAGCCAAATTCAGAAGGTAATAAAGGTGATACACAAATTGGACAAAGTTCCAAGAGTTGATCCAAAGCCTTTTGGACTATGGTATGAGAATTTCCATGGGGAAGAAGTATTCTTCAACTACAACAAGGATATAAACAATGTAAATGAGAGACATCTTGAAGGTTTTATCAGTCTTCTCAAAGATGCAGAAGAAGAAATAGAGATCATATTCAGAAAGTTGTTGGAAGAGAGATTAGAGGTACTGAAGAAAAACAAAAGGTGAAGTTGTTGAAGTTGGAGGTATGTTGTGTGTTGAATTGGTTGTAATTTTTGAAGCCAAACTTACAGGATTCAAACCTGAGTCTTGGTGGAGCTGAACAAATTGTTCAGGTACATTTGTAGTTAGAAAATTCTTGTAATTCTTTATTCTAAGTAAATTCTGTAATTTTGATTTTTGACATCATCATCAACCTTGAATTATGCTTATCATTCTTATATTCATAATTAGGAAAAGATTGTTAGGTTTTATAACATTTGATGATGATTGTCTTGAGATTACTTAGATTACAAATATACAGAAAGTGCTAATTAGTAGCATTGAAGTTTTGTAGCCAGTAGTGATCTCTTTGTTTGTAATGCATTCATCTGTTATAAAGAGATAGATTCAATTTATTATGTAAAGGACTACTGGAATTGTATTAAAGTTTCAACAAGTCATTCTGTGTATTTGATCCGTCGGAGATTACAAAAAGGCTTATCGGAGACTAAGGATTTTGCCTACAAGAGACTAAGTTTTGTCTATCGGAGACTACAGCTGGCATCATCAATGACTAAGCCTAAAGCATCGGAGACTAATAACTCTGTCGAAGACTACACAACCTGATCGGGGACTAAGGTTGAAGCTGTCAAGGACTAGTCGTGGATAATTCCCTGAAGCAAGATAAAGTTTGAATTGGATAAGGAATGTCTTCAACGTGGATCGAGATATTATTGAAGACGTAGCTGGTAAGGAAACTAACAAGAAATCTATTCCTATTAAAAAAGGAAAGGTTGTGTTCGATTCGAATAAGGAAGTTGAATCATTATTGATTTAGAATTGGTAGCTGAATTAATTACGATTCAGTTTAGGAAGCTGGAATGGGGTTTTACAGAATTATTATTAAAAGTTATATAGAATTCATAGTTTGTATCTTTACAATATAGAATAGAAGCTAACGATCAAATTGTGATTGTTAAAATTGTTGACAGTGCCCCAGGCCCAGCTTTGGGGGATTTCAGTGGCCCCCACACTGGGAGTGTACTATTGGAGGTGTTTTATTAGCCATGGATCACATGCAACTCAAACCCTGATATAATATAATTGTATCACTTGCACACATCAGTCCTTGGTCAATAATATGCACTGCAGTTCTCACTTGCATTGAGTCCTACTCAAGTAATATTTACTATTATTTCTTGTTAGTGTTTGGTTAAAATAATCACTTAAAGATTAGAGTTCAAAATGCATTTATTTTCCTTTGGACATCACATTCCCATAGAAACTTTCATTCAAGATATGAATTAATTATACATACAAAATGTAAATTAATCCTTCATACATAATATGAATTAATCATTTATACATCATATTCCTATTTTTATTTTTGGGTTTTCACATGACATCCCTTACAACTGTTGCATTCCCATCATAAGCTCTGGTTTCATCAATCTCCTTTAACACTTTCTTCATAATCAAGACTCTGAACTTAATGACATGTTCATTTCTGTGATTAGCAATTTCGCCTAGAACATACATCGCTTCCTCCAGGTCAAGCTCATCAATTTCATTTATTCTTGTTTGCTTATCTTGCCCACCAGCTATTTTGGAGAATAGTTTCAATAGTTTTTCCATAGTTGTGGGCAAGCTCCTATTGTCATTGATGGCTTGCCTCAGCTTGTCAATTATACCCCTCAAGTCTCTTCAACACTGTTGAGTCTGCCACTATTTTCTTGATAAGTGTCAGTTGCTCAGCATCCATCCTCCTGAATCAGTCTAGATTGACTGTGAACTCCAATCCTTTCTTCATCAAGATGACAATCATTTTCTCCTTGTTCTTTACCCTGACACTTATGCTCTTCATTGATTATATAAATGTCAGGTTTTTGTGTCTGTCATCCCTAAAAAATTTTGCAAGTGTGGGTGGTCCAAATGTTGCAAGAGTAGGTGTTTGCGACGTTGATCTAGATGGCTTAGTTTTGGTAACATCAGGTGATATTTGATCCTTTTTGCTTTGATCCCCTGATGCACCTTTTGGGGGCTGTGACAGCTTGGGCAGAGTTTTCCTGAAGGATTCTGACTTAACACTTTTCTTTTTCTTCTCTTCCTTTTCCTTTTCTTTAGTCATAGCCATTTCCTCCTCCTTTTGTAGTTTTTGTATGTAGAATGCATCAGCTTCCACGAGTTTCTTATCTTGAGGGAAGACAAGCTCCACTTTCCCATCAATTATTGCTTTAACGGGTGTTGGAAAGTGGGTTGTCTTCATGGAATCTCCAAGTAGCTTAGGTCCTAATTGAGCAACATTTTTCTTTTTGGGCTCTTCAATCAGGATACCCTTGCCCTTGTCCTTGGCTTTACGAATAGTCATATCCCCTGTTAGTTTTGAGGATTTCTCCCCCTTATTGACAGCATCATCAGTGAAAGTTGAGAGTTGGGATTTGACTTGAAGAAGTTGTTGAAAAGTGTCAGCCATCTTTGGTTGCAGAGATTCCATGCTTGTAAGTCTGGTGTTGAAGGAAGATAGTTGTTAGTCAACATTGTCGGTGAGCTTCTTTATCTTGACCATGGTATGGTTCGTGGCAAATTAGTCGACGACTTGCTGTACATTGTTTATTTTGTCTCTAATAAGTGTATGTAGTTTATGAGATTCAACATCCACAGATTGCCCTATCTTAATTTGAGACTTGAGAACTTTGATAAGAATGGGATCTATGGTATGTGAGAGCTCCTACTTTAACAACTGTGCAGTATTTACCATTTGATTCTTTTGATAGTATAAATCAACTCCCATTAATTGAGAAGAAGAATCAATAGGGGTGTCATCTTTATCACTATTAGAGGAACTAGGTGTATTTACAGTATCTATATTTTCTTTATTTACAAGGATCTCATCCTTATCTCCCTTAATCTCTCCTTCTTCATTTCCTTCTAAGGTAGTACTCTTTTTCTCTCCTTTTTCATTACCTTCTAAGACAGTACTATCTTCCTCTCCTTGTGCCAAAGTCCTCTCATTGGGTTGACTTTGTCTCTCTTCACTAGATATTCTCACATTCTCATTCAAAATTGTCTTAATTGGGCTCTTATGGGTTGTGTTTTCAGCAACTTTGGACAATGTAAGTAAAGCATCTGCAACTGTTGTGTCCACAGAAGTAATTTGAGAAAGAGTAGAGGATTTATGTGTATGTACAAGGGAGAAGTATAGGTATTTATTGAAGAAGTATGAATAGTGGGGGGAGTATAAATACTTATTGCAGTAGTATATACAAGTGTATTTATGTCCTCTGTATGATCGTCAATGATTGAATCATTTAAAAAGGAATCAACCATTTGAGAGTCTTAATTGTCAATCACTGAGTCAATGAGAATTGGCTCCTCCATGAGGTGTGAAATTGGAGGATATGATGTCATAACACTTAGTGTTTATGTCATGACATCTGAAGAAATTTAAGGTAAAGAAAACGAAGGGAAAGGTGTAGAAGGGAATGTTGGCTGAATCACATAGTGAGGAGGTGATTCATCAAAAGAAGTTGTGTATGCACTCACTGTGTAAGATATCTGCAAGTGGCTCTCGGAGACCTTGATGAGATTTTCATCAGGGCATATGCCCTGTGTATGTGCCTCACTCAACTGTGTCCTTGGTTGGGAACTTTGTTCAATAATTGAGTCCTTTTGGGAGGAAACAACTAGTGATGTGTTTGATTCCTTATTAAGGTCAGTATCCTGTTGGGAGGATACTGCCTGGTTTGGTTGTGGGTTAATACTTGTGGCTTTCTTCTTCTTCTTCAATCTCTTTAAGATAGAAACTCTCTCTCCTTGCTTCCTCTTAGCTACTGTGGTTACTTCTGAGGATTTTCTTTTAGTATCCTTAGTCTTTTGGGAGACTGAGGGTTGGACTATCGATAGTTGTGAAGAAACTGGTGATATTACCTGGGTAGGCTGAGAAGTGGTGGTGATCGCAGCCATTGTAGTTAAAGTAGAAGAAATAGGAGGTTGAAAAAGAGAAAGAGGTGTAGAGATTACCTATTCCATATGAGATGGAAGTAAAAAAACGTTCTGCTATATAAGATTTCTTTAATATTTCTATGAACAGTTTCTTTATTTGTGTATAACTCTGTACAACTATGTCATTCTCAAAAGATAGGTTAAGAAATTGATCTTTAATTAGCATAGACAAATATCTGACATAGTAAACTTCTGATTTCCTAGAAGTATTACTACCCATTTTATTTATAAGCTCAAGAAAGTTTAATTTACCTATATCTATATTTATATTTTTGATAATGGCAAAAGCTATTTTAAGAGTCAAAGATATTATGATTGCATAGTTAGAGGGCATACCTGAGAACACCTTCGTGATTGTGTCAAAGAGATAAGCAATCTCTTGTTTCACGTTCTGCGTTTGTTGGAGTGTTGTAGCCCAATTCCACCAAAAAGTCCAGAAGTTCAGCATCACTGGGCACTTCCACAAAGTCTTGTGTTGGTAACCCAAGAGCAGAATTAATTCTGAAGGGAGTTATTTTGCCCTTTTCACAAGAAATTTTGATTGAGATACCTTTCACAACGTCAAGCCTTGAAGATGAATACATGTGTTTTGCGCTTGACCAGAGTTGTGAAATGACTTCACCAGATATCTCATCATCGATAAAGATGGCTTTGCTGTACTTTGAGTTTAACAGATACTGCATCATGGGTTTAAAACAAGCATCTACCTCATTAATGTCGGAAAAGCCCACAAAGTTGGTTCGTGGAATCACTAGGTTCCTTGTAATTCTCTAAGCAATGCTTGGTGCCATTAAAACTGTTAGTAAATTGAAAAGTTAGGGTTTATGTAAGCAAGAGAAAGAAAGAAAACTCGAGCAGATGTTAGAAAGAGATTAAACGTTTGGTATGTCTTCAAGGAGAGTGAATTTGAAAATAAATAGTCATTTTTGAAATTAACTCCCGACAACACGTCATTATGGGTTGACATTAACTCTTTGGTGCCACATCATCAGGGACTAAGAAAAGTCCCCTGATGAAAAGTCATTACAGACTGATTGCTTTCCCCTAATACATCCAAACACTTGACCCTGACCCTGATATACTATGCACAACCCTTATGTACACACCCTGACTGTGGCAGACCCGAAAATCCTGGGCAGGGCTACAAGTGCTATTAGAAATTGTGTGACAGCTCCCCAAAGATCCCATGTTGGGCTTTAGGCTCCACCAGGAAATTGACAATAGAAAACACATCTTGAACCAAGCATAAACATCAGTGATTAAGAGAAATATAATCTCCATTATAAAACCATAATCCAAACATTTATAATATGATCTATAGGCATATAACCTTTTATTACAAAACCTTAAATATTTAGCAGCGGAAGTCTATAAATGGCCCATCAGGCCTTACAATCTGAACATTTCTATGATGACCTCTCACTTCATTTTTCCTTTAAAGGTCATCCATAGGAGAGTGATCAAGAAACTCTCACTATGGCATTCTCTCTTTTCCTTTACTATGCGATTCGACCTTCTTGTCATAACTTCTAAAAAATTTCATAGTAATCCACATGAGCGATTTACACTCAGTAAGTATATAATCATAAGCTGGGTAAGTTCAAATAAAACGAACAGACATTTCAAAGGTTTTAATGTCTAACAAGGTTGGGCAAAGCAAAGCCAACACCTCCTGGTGAATCAATAAACACGTAATTTTCAGGGTTCCCGAGTGATAACAAGGGGTGAATCCTTTTCTTGAAATAAATCTTGAATCATTCATTAACGCTTTCTCTTCATCAAATAATGCATCATCTAACTAGCATGATCACTATCTGACTTCTTCTTCCTCAAATGTCATCCCAACTGGTCATCCCGGTAGTTTGACTTCGTCATGACATACGTAGTCATCGCAGAAAGCATTAGTCTGCGAGGGTCTAAATACCGATGCCTCGATTTTTCATTCCCTATAATGTGCCGGGGTACCAGGTGTCCGCACCCACTAGCCTTTAGTCACACATATGCATATACTTTGTAATTTATAAAATTTTCTTGATATAAAACTTCCATATCCATAAAGGACTTCCTTTGGTGTGCTCAACAAATTAACAGTCGGCGACAACCAAAACTTTTATATCCATATGGGACTTTTTTGGGTGTGCATAGCGAATTTTCAGCCAACAACAACCCAACAACACTTGATTTAATATACAACATCCTTTGGCGTGCTAGCGAATTAAAATAATTAGCAATAACCTAATAATACTTGATTCAATATGCAACATCTTTCCGCGTACATCGGATCAATGAATCGTACGCTACTTGTTCATGAAAAACATTGTCTAGTAAAAGAAGTAACATCAATCATTTACGTAAATTGAATCAATGATCTTACGTAATTAATGAAAAAGAAGTAGAGTGAGTATATACTTGTCTTGGTCCTTAGCTAATTTTAAATCTCAAAACACTTATGAGAGGTTATATAAAAATATGATTGTTGGTATAATATGAGAATCCACGTCTTCAAAGATAAATATAAAACTGCGCATAAACAGGGGATGGTCATCAAGGGACGAACTACTCATCAGGGAATGGCCATCAGGGGACGGCTACCCGTAAGGGAAAGGCCATCATGGGAAAACTTTATCCGTCAGGGGATAATCATTAGGGGATAATCCACTCGTCCATCAGGGGATAAGCTACATGTCAAGGGATAAACTACCCTTCAGGGGATAAACTACCCGTCAGGGGATAGGCTACCCTTCAGGGGATAAACTACCCGTCAGGGGATGAACTTTGTTTATTGCCAAACTTATTTGGACATCGCCAAACTTGTCAGGGATAAAGTTGTCTACCGCTGAACTTGTTAGTGGATAATTTGTTTAGCACCAAACTTATTAAGTTAACACCAAAACTTATTAAGTCAACACCAAACTCAGTGCCAAACTCATCAGTGGATATTAGTTTAGCACCAAACTCGTCGGAGACTAGCATTTGATACTTATCAGAGACTAACATTATTAGTCATTAGAGACTAACTTTGTTACTCATCAGAGACTAACATGTTTTCTTGTCAGGGACTAATATTAACTTACTAGAGACTAGGTTAAGACTTGTCTTTGCTATGATGGAAGACCTTTCATATGATCATGGATGATGAACATGTTAGAGTGTCTACCCTAGTGGCCAATTATGTAATGATTGTGACACTATATTTATGTTATGTTTTGGTTAAATGATAATTTCTTTTATTATGTTTTATTTACTGCATTATATAAATGTTAACATAATAAATGTCCTTAGAAGAATGATACTAATTATATGGATTCAAGTATGTGACTTGAATATGAGATCATATAAGTATGTAATGTATCATTATTCTTAAATGTCCCTAGTCGAGTATCATTGTCAGTGGGACAACAATAATACATTGAGACTAGTATGTGGATTAACTGATGGCCATATCTCATTAGTCATAAATATATACAAGATATATTAAGTTGATACATAGGTACATGTTAGAGAACATTGTACTGGACAGACCCACCATGAGAATTCTACATGAAGCGTTATGCTATGTGTCATAAGTAATTCTCATAGTGACAATGATGTAATGATCCTTAGACCTGAAGTCATGACATTTTTACATAAGGAGTTATGTGTTTTGACGTTATCAAAAGTCACCTTTAACTGGGTGGACGATAAAGGTGATTGTTGGATGCATAATGAGTTATGTGAGAAATGGCAATGATAGATGAAATTTAACCCTCCTATAAATTAGGGGTGATATCTATAGGCCTCTTGATTGAGTGAGACTATGAAATGCATGGCCATGCTCAAATATAGATTTGTTTCATATAGTTTACTCATTGATCAAGAAAAACTGAGATTAAATTATAAAGAGGATGATACATCCATGCTTTGAATTTAATCTTAGATATCATGGTTAAAAGGATTAAGTTACATTGAAACATTGGTCACGAAAGGAAATACGAATATATATTTATTTGTACATATATATATTAATTTTTTTTTGTTAAGTTGGGTATAATATAAAACGAGAAAAAATATCTAATAAATATATATCTAATAAATATAAAATTTGGATTTTAATTCTCCTAATTAGATTAGGTTTTGGAATTACTCTATAAAAGGCTATATATATATATTATATATAGCAATTCTCTCTAACTAACACATCACGTATTCTAAGAACACTAGCCGCTCATAAGAGAGAGACTAGAGTTAAGAGAGATAGAGGGAAAAAGAGAGATAGAGAGAAAAAGAGAGATACAGATCATACAGCTAGTACTGTAACTTTCCTTGTTCGGATCGTAAGACAGTTCGTGGGTGTTCGTGTGGATACCGTAGAGACGCTGTCCAGTTGGATTGTGTTAAAGATTTGGAGACGATCTACACCTTCACCAACGCTTCAGATTCGCACTTTTAATCGATAAAATCTTAAACTATTTGTATTAAATTGTTTCGCATAGATCCTAGGTTTGAGTTTCGTTTTTTTTAATCGTATTTTTTTGCTGTGTTTTATCCTACGAAACCCAACAAAACAAACCCAACTTAGGGTGCATCATGAACTTCCTTACTGTGTGTGTTACTTTGAATAACGCACACAAAAACTATCAAAAACTCTTACTGTAACTATTAAAGCTTTATTCTTTTCTTGGACACTTAGCATGCTCAACAAAAACTCTTAGATGTTATGCATGAGAAACGAAACAGAGCATAGCAGAGTATGATTATAAAGCTCTTACCTCTTCGTAGAGATTAAAATTTTATTTCAAAATGAGGTATTTATAGTGTTCATGAATTGATTAGAGCTGTAGGCTAAGATTATGCTTTGAGATAAAATGATTGGTCAGTTTGGGCGGTAAAACGGCTGCTCATCATAACCTCTTAACAGCTGGTAAAATACTAAGAAACTGTTGTCTTACATGCACTTAACCTTAATCAGTTGTTGCCACACAAACAGCTTATTAATCAAAACAACTTACGTACTCATCAAATAATATTCTTACGTAATCCTTCCATCTCCTCCCAAGCTGATTAGCTTATCCTTATATGAGATTTAACATTCTCATATTTATATCCTTTTAAGGAATTTATGAACAACACAAATAAAATATATACACTCTTTCAAGATATAAAATATTTATTCACATAGATAGGGAATTAATCCTTTATACAAAATAAATCATCCATAGACTAATTTTATTTTTGGGTCATCACACTGACACTGATGCACATCACATTTTATTTTATTATTTTTAATTATTATTAATAAATTTTATTTTAAACATATAATAATCATATATTAATAACATTATCAGGAAATTATGAGTTGAGTTAGAAATACCAATACTTAAGCACTTGATAACTTGAACCACTCCAACATTTTTTCTGGCATGACTCCAGCAAGTTGATCAAACTTTATCTTGCATAATTCACCATTCCCAGCTCTCCCACTAGATTGATAAAGGTGGCTTCATCAAGAGCCTTGGTGAATATGTCTGCCAGTAGCTTGTTTGTTGGTACACAGTGTAGTTCAATGGTTCCATTCATAACATGTTCCCTGATAAAGTGATATCTGATCTCTATAAGTTTAGTTTTAGAATTTTGCACAGGGTTCTCAGCAATGGCAATTGTATTGTCACACAAAATTGTAATTTTGTTGAAATTTAAGCCATAATCCAATAACTGATTTTTCATCCATAGGATTTGTACACAACAACTTCCAGATGCAATATATTCAGCTACAGTAGTAGATGTTGATAGCAATATATTCAGCTACAGTAGTAGATGTTGATATTAAGTGCTGCTTTTTGTTGAACCAAGATACAAGCCTTCCTCCTAAAAATTGACAACTCCCTCTAGTATTTTTTTTCTGTCAATTCTGCATCCTCCAAAGTCAACATCAGAATATCTAATTAATTCAAATCTAGACTCCTTTGGATACCAAAGCCTCAACTCTATAGTGCCCTTGATGTACCTCAAGATCCTTTTCACTGCAATTAGTGGGACTCCCTTGGGTCAGCTTGATTCCTTGCACAAAGACATGTTGCAAACATAATATTAGGCCTACTTGCTATCAAATACAACAGAGAATCAATCATTCACCTATAAGTCTTTAGATCAATTTTCTTTCTATTCTTATCAGGGTCAATCTTGGTTGTTGTGGCCAAAGGTGTCTTTGCTACTTTTGAGTCCTCCATGTCAAATTTCTTAAGAAGTTTTTTGACATACATTGTCTGATGTATGTAAATCCCATCAGTGACTTGTTTGATTTGCAGTCCCAAGAAATAAGACATGTTGAGTAGGGCTTTGTTTCCTGTCATGTGTCTTGAGCAACCACTATCTAGAAACTAGATTTGACTGCCCTAGACTTTTCCTTGTACACAAAGAAAATTTAATTTGTTTTTGGTACCCAAGTGTATTTGGGTCCTCTAGGTTTAGTCACATTTAATGATAAAACAACTTTTTCATTACTAATGACTTTTATTTTAGGTAGTAATCACACTTTCTCCTTTTTAGGAGTTTCCCTATAAGTTTTAGATTTATTAACAAAAAAATTTTCTTTACCTTTAAGGGTGCATGCTTGAATAGTTGGTAAATCATCAACATATAAAATTGTGTCAGTTAAAATCTGTGGTTTTCCTTTCATTGAAAAGATAAGTGATTATTATTACCACAGTTCCAACACACTTTTCTAGGGGCTTTCTGAATAAGGGTGTAGTTATTGCCTTTGTTCACATCTAATTTATCATTCCTATTTTTTTTTCTTATCCCCTAACAAGCCTTTATCCCTTGAAGGGCTTCGACGACGTGATGCACTCTTATCCCTTGATGACTGTGTATCCATTGATGCATAGTCTTATTCCTTTTTGAAAGGGGTTGTTGTCCTGGTGAGACAACCTAGAACTTATAGAAGGGGGGTTGAATACAAGTTCTTGAAATCTTTTTCAAATTCTTGTTCTTTAAAGTAATATAACTTGCGGAAAATAAAGAACAAAAATAAGACAAATTTATAAGCAATTGCTTTTATTAATTAACAATTGATTTCAAATTCTAACAATCACAACTTCAATTTTTGTACTGTATATATATACATCTATGAAAACATACAACTTCTAATACAACTCTGTAAACTTAATTACAGCTTCTAAATCTGAATTGTAATTCAGCTTCTAATCCTATTCAATATATGTTTTCTGTATACAACCAGAATAGGTTCATTCATCTCATTCTATGATTAAAAAAATTATTTCTTTCTAGTTAGTTTCCTAACCAGCTTCGTCTTCAATATCTCTTCAATTTCCATGTAGAACTTAACTTCTAATACAAATAGAAGTCTGTACTACATCAGAGAGTAATCTTCACTTTAGTCTCTGATCAACTATGTTTAGTCTCTGATAGCTTAAGCTTAGTCTCTGATGCTTTAATCTTAGTCTCCAATGGCTTATGCTTAGTCTCTGATGACTTAAGATTAGTCTCCGATGCTTTAAGCTATAGTCTCTGATAAGCTTTTGCCTTAGTCTCCAATAAACTAAACATAATCTCTGACTTGTTGAAATCTCTGATGCAGTTCTGGTAGTCTCTTACAATACAAATTAACCCACTCTTATATAAAAATAAATTACATGAATGAGAGAGTAAACTACCAGCTACAAAAATTCAAATGTTATAAACTAGCACTAACTGTACATTTGTATATCTAAGTAATCGAAGTACATTCATTATCAAATGTTATAAAACCTAACAATCTTCCCCCCTATTTATGATTATCAAAGTGATAAACATAAATCAAGGTTGATGATGATGTCAAAACTCAAAAAATTACAAGAATAACTTAGAACTAAAAATTTAAAGAATTTGTTAACGACAAATGTACCTGAACTAAGATCTTCGATCCTAAATTCAACTTCACCAAGACTCAAATTTAAATCCTATAAGTCTAGCTTCAAAAATAAACTTCACAACCACAACATCAACCTTTCTTCTTACTGATTTCTTTGACTTTCTCTTCTAATAGCTTTTTGAACTTGATCTCTTCCTCATCATTTGTACCATCAAGTAGTGCAATAAAATAAATCCTTTAGGTTCACTTTTACTTGTTGTATTGATTTGCTTTTCATAGTCAAAGAAAATCACATCCTGATGAAAATTCTCATACCATAATCCATAAGGAAGTCTAGGAATATCTACTCGTGGCAGTTTAATTAATTTCTCCATCTCTACAAGCTCTTTCTGAATTTGTCTCCTGAATTCCAAATTAGGCACAGAATTTTCAAGTACAACAGATCTTTGAATGACCTCATCTCCAGGCTTGGTTTAACTAGACATAGAGTCTCTCCATCTTTTTGAATGACTTTGAGATACTCCTTGTCCTTTTTATCCTTTTCAAGACTGATAGACTGACGAGGTTTAAATAAAGTCACCAGAGCAGTTTCAGGTTTTTTCGGATGTTCACTTATCACTGGCTTCCTCCTGGCACTTCTCTCAGCCTGCTCAATCTTCTTATTTCTCCTTTTTGTCTCTACAGACTTTTGAGCTCTTACTTTCTTTATTGTTGGTGCTTTCTTCTTTGTTGTTTCCTCTTCCCTTACTGATGCCATCTCCTCTTCCTATTGTAATTTCTGAGTATACAATGCATCAGATTCAATTAATCTCTGCTCTTGAGGAAAAACTAGCTCTACTTTCCTATCCACTATTATCTTCACTAGAGTGGGAAATGAGCAGTCTTCATGGCATCCCCTAATATCTTAGGTTGTCCTGATTGAGG
>CM025784.1:19510723-19527530 GCA_014636745.2 Centella asiatica | reverse complement strand
GGTTGATTTAGTTATCCAAGGCTGTAGGCTTAAACTCCCTACATCAACAGGGGTTGGGAATCAAGTTCACTCATTGTTCTGCGTGCAAAACGGCACGCTCCCTCAACCTTCTTTATAAGGTTATACATCAATTGATCTCGATCTGCCATAGAGGGCTGCATAAGCCTGAGATAATTACTAACTGAGATCACAACTTCTGTCAAAGTCTCAATGAGAACTAAGGACACATCCTGAAATGATACCCTCCAAAGATCCAACAGTCTAGTTGTCCTTTGATGAGCCAACCATTGACGCATCATGGTGGTATTACGCATTACCAACTCTGCTTGTGCCATACGGATTCTGCATTGAAGGTAATACCAGAATCCATTAGGGAATGGGAAGGGTACTGGATTTTCTGATGGTGGTACAGCGAGTGCAACATTAGACAAGGTAATTGGGGTAGAGACAGCATGTGGAGTGGCTGACACCGTAGGTAGTGTGTGCCTATAAACAGGGGAACCTCCGATCTGAGAAGGACCCAAGGATGGAGAATCTATTTGGTCATGGGGTGAGGAAGGACTCTTCATATGAATTGAGAAAGTTGACCCCTCAAATGGATTGGTTGGGTTCCGTTTATTTCTTTCAGGGTTTGCAGAGTCCCTATCATTCTTCTCAGAATCTCGGGATATTTCAAAACGAAAAACCTGAGTTGGTTTATTCACTCTTTTACGAGGAGTTACTCGCCAACATGCACCTAACCTCCCACGGTTGACATTTAAAAGATGGTGTCTACCAGACTTGAAAGATTGAGCAGCATTACTATTTGGGGTATGCGCCTTCTCTAAACTTTTAATCATAGGTGCCTTGCCCTTATCTACATGTCTTGGAGTAGGTGGGTTCATCTATAAAGGAAACATAGCTTAAATTAATATCAACTTAAAATTTATAATAAAGATTTAACATACATACTAATACTGTAATAGGGTGTACAATATATTCAAAGTGAATTGTCCTATCTCATAACCTTATATCTTATTTAATCTAATAACCTACAAACAGCCGAGGATCAGCCTAGACATCTGTTTCCTATTCTTCATACAATCATTTCCTTACCCTACTAAAACCCAAATTCTATTTTCCAGTATAGAACATGTCTCATAACTGGTGCTTGGCTCTAATACCAACTGTGGCGGCCCTAGAAATCCCCCAAAGCCGGGTCTCGGGCACTGTCAATAATTTGGGTGACAGCCCCCAAGATCCCCAAGCTGGAACCCCGGGTTCCGCTAGGAAACACAAAACAACAACTCAAAAGCTACAGATACATCATAGCCAAGCATTTACATTAATCGCACAAGAAGTACATTCTCAAAAACTTCATAATAACATCTTAAGGTTCACATCTTCTTACAAAACCTCAAAGCTTGAAAGTAAACAAGCTGCAGCGGAAACTAACTTTAGATGGCCCATCTGGCCTTACAACCTAAACATTTCTATGATGGCCTTCCGTTTCACTTTCCCTTTAAAAGCCATCTATAGGAGAGAAATTAAGAACCTCTCACTATGACATTTTCTCTTTTCCTTTATTAGGCGACTCGACCTTCATGACATAACCTGTAAAATATTTCATAACATTCCACATGAGCGTTTACGCTCAGCAAGCATATAATCATAAGCAAGAAGAACAGATAATTCAAAAGCTTTAATATTCATTGAGGTTGGGCAGAACAATGCCAACACCTCCTGATAAATCAATAAACATGTATCATTCGGGGTTCCCGAGTGATATCAAGGGGTAACCCTCTTTAAAAATAAATCATGATTCGCCCTCTCTTCATCAGATAATGCATCACCTGACCAGACTAATCATTATCTGACTTCCTTTAACAATCAAATTTCATCCTAGCTGGTCAGCCTGGTCTTTTGATTCCATCCTTTAACATACGTAGTCACTTGCAGAAACCAATTAATCTGCATGGGTCTAATTACCGATGCCTCGATCTCTCATTCCCCTATCATCATTGGCCAGAATACCAGACGAAAGCATTCAACAGCCCTTTAACTTCCCGTATGGATATATCTTCTTGAAAACATTTTCTCATTTTGAATAGCTTTGGCATGCTAACAATTAAAAGCAGCGACCGCCAACGATATTGGCGTGCTCAACAAATAAAAGCAGTGACGACCAATAGCGTAACTATATATCCATACGGGAGTTACTCGGGTGTGCATACAAGTTCATGACTTGCAACACCCTTACATCATTTTCATCATCTTTTGGTGTTCCAGGGATTTTAAGTAACTGGCAAACACCCAATAACACATAGCTCAATAACCAACATATTTTCACGTACATCAAATCAATGATTGTACGTTACTTAATCATCAAAGAGATCATCATCTTGCATAGGCATTAACATCAATCATTTACATAAATCGAAATAATGATTCTACGTAATCAGTAAGAAAGAAAGTGGAATGAGTATATAATTTCCTTGGTCCTTAGCTAAATTCACTATACTGGTTGCAAAAGGATTATGTAAAACATCATTGTTGGTATAACATGAGAAATCCATACTTTGGAAGATGATTATGCAAAACAAAGAATGGTCATCAGGGCACGAAGTTGCCCGTCAGGGAATATTTTACTCGTTAGGGGATGCATTACCCATCAGGGGAGGATTCACCTATCAGGGAATAGTCATCAGGGGATGACTTACCCATCAGGGAATATTCTTGTTCATCGCCAAACTCGTCGGGTGACAACTTGTTTAGCGCCGAACTCCCCAAGTCATCATTGAACTCATTAGTGGATGATTTGTCCAGTGCCAAACTCCTCGGTGGAAGAATGTTCAGCACCAAACCTGTCAGAGACAAAACATAGATGCTCATCAGAGACTGATGATGTCATCTTAACCCATCGGAGACTAAGGCTGATGTCATCGGAGATTATCATGAACTCATCAGAGACTGTGACGTCATCTTAACTCATCGGAGACTAATGTTAACTCATCAGATGCAAAGACCCAACTCGAATAACAAATAAACAACAATTACATTTCAAATACCATATTCAACAAGTCATTAAATTCAACAAATACGATATGAAATATTAGACACTTCTAAACAACATAAACACAACCTATTATACAAAACATATCTTATACATTACAAGCCAAAATCCTAATCAGCCCCGAAATATACATTCTAAGAAAAACTATATGCACAAATGGACTGGAGAGAGAGAGTGTGATCACGGCTTCTCGACCTCTGTTGCGTCGAAGTATGCACAAAGCTGCAAAACAGCTCAAAAGCTATACTGCACAACCTGAAACATTTAGCGCTTTATATGAGTCGCAACTCAATGAGTAAACCCCACACATATCATGCAATTTACATATATAATTCATATAACTCAAATCAATCCAGATATATCAAATATGCAATGCTATATTCTTTTCTTTTTCCGGTAATGGCTCGATGTGTCAGAATATTGCCCCGGGAATTCCTGTATACAGATCACAAAGATCTTTCCAATAACCAACAGTATGAACCCGTAGGTTTAATCAAATAAATTGCTGGCCAACCAGTGTAATAGGATGGATCCCAGAGGTGGCTCATACGGGTTTTCACCTCGTACAGCACTTAGTCCACCTATGTTCTCATGTAACCAATATAACCAATATATTTGCAAATACCTGAACACATCAGCCATACCATTTCCTTTAAGTCATATGAAATCAAATGCACAATATACATATAGTTCTCATTTCAATTCAGTACCAATAGCTCATATACATAATTCCTCATATTGATAACATTCCAAATATAGTTCGGATCACTACAATTACCAATAGCACATATTTTCAGCTTGTACACCAAACTGTCAATTACACATTTAACTCATCAAACATAGCAAGTAATCCCATATAGACATGATACAATAAGCAAACAATCATATATCATCCAAGATACACAAATATAACACATAAGTATACCATGGGTTTACTCACAAATTCAGCGCAACTAACGCTGTTGAACTCCCCTCTCGCTGCCCCCGAAGTTCTCTTCTCCTATAACACATATTGACATGTTTAATACTTGTTCACCATGCTTTAAGTACCAACTATATGCATGAAACATTGCTATGATGCATGACTTAGGCTAGCTGCAGCAGAAAACGTAATTGCAGCAGCAACAGAATACTAATTTCAGCAACAGCAGCAAGCTAAGTGCAGCAGATTCTATGTGCAGCAGAAAGCTAATTTCAGCTGCAGAAACTATTTTCTTTTAGCCAAAAGAAAGGTTATTAAACACAAAAGAAAGGAAGGGAAGAACTCACTTGATCAGCTGCAAAACTGCACAACTTAGAAAATCTGCTATGCTAGGAAATCTGTTCAGCTTGTTCTCCCCTGTTCTCTCTTGTTCCTACTGATTTCTGTCTCTCTAAGTGTTCTCCAGCCGAAAATGGGCTGTCCCTCATGTTCTAGTGGCTTCTTGTTTAGTCCAAACCAAGCATGAGGTGGAAAGGTGCTTGGTTTGGTCAAACAAGGCTGCCCACCCCTTTTTTTTCCTTTTTTGACTTGAAGACAGCAGCCTAATGCAGCCAAAAGTAGGTGCAGATTTCTACTTTTTCTACTAAGGGTCTCAACTAATATGAAATTGCAAAATGGCACAAAAGCTTCATAATAACCGCTAATTACCCCCTTAAACGAAATCTGCATTTTTGACATCCTAACTCTCCTTTTAAAAGCGTTCTAATTATGCTTGCTTTCTAAATGATGTATTCTTAATCTATATGGACTGATATATTATTATTTATGCAATAAAAACAATGCAAATGTCAAATATCAAATGGAATGCATGTTCACGAATATACGATTTGGGACACGGATGTGACATCAGAGACTAATATTATCTTATCAGAGAATAACATTATCTCATCAGAGACTGATCATAGAACTTGTCTCTGATAAAGGAAGTCTTCCATGATCACGAACGATATCTAGTGATAAACAAACTCAATCTAAGATACATAATCGTCCTTTCATTAACTCAAAACACCATACTCTTAACAACTTTATTCTTTCCTAAAGACTTAGCACACACAACTAATACTCTCGGGTGCTAAGCAAGAATGAAAAATAGAGGAGAACATAAGATTCTTACCTCTTGGATTGACAAAAGAAAACAAGGCTTGTCTGAAAGTAATCGTCCAGAAAAGAGAACTTGAAATTATATGGATATGGTAGGTTTAAAGAAGAACTTTTGAAGAGAAATTTTTAGAAAAGAGATTAAAATTTTACCTCCAAATGAGGTATTTATAGCAGGCTGAAATGTAGCTTTAATTAAAATTTTACCTCCAAAATCATTGGTTAATAAAACGGCTACTCATCATGATTTCTTAACAGCTGATATATGTAATAAGCAGCTGCTGTCGTTTATGCACATACGCTTAATCCACTAATGACACACAAGCAGCTTACTAATCTAACTATTATACGTACACATGATGTAGTCATTCTTGCGTATGTCATTCTGTTCAGCAAGAGATTTACTGATCTGGACGCTTGACTCCTTCAAGCAATATAAACATAATTTGCTTGTCCTCATAATCAACCTCCAAACAAATTATAACCCTTTAATGGGTCCACAAATATTTAAACATTCAAAAACATCATGTATAATTATACATGTTAATAAGAAAACAAAAACGAGTGAATAAATTATTTATAGATAAACAAATTTTCCAGGTCGTCACACCCAGATATCTGCCTGACTATGTTTTTAAATATATTTCTTTAAGGAAAGAGTATTGCATAAGGCACCAACGGGAGGGTGATTTTCGTCCAATAGATTGTCGACTATGATAGGTGATTGACTGGCTTTTGGTAGCTGCAACACTAGCCAATATAGCAAATCACTTCATTCTAAGGTATTTACTGCCCAATACAGCCAACGATTGATAACTATTCACCAAAAATGATCTAATGGCTCTTGTTGTTTAGCAAGTGATATAAATATATCATTTGGAGTTCAACCCTAGCCCCACTCCCATAAATTTCTATACAGCCGACCACCCACATAAATTTAAGGTTCACTTTCAAGAGCAACTGTCCTTCTCAAGAGTAGCCCAAGTTTTTAACTTCTTTTTTAAAGCCACAAAGGTAAGAGTAATATATTAAAGTTTTGCTCTTTTTCTATACTATTTTGTCTTTTTATTCATGCCATGATTGTAAAACACTTTGTTTAAAAAACATGTTTTAAAGTGTCTTTTAACATCAAGAGTTATTAGTCATATATTCTAAAAAGTTATCCAAGAAGAGTGTAAGAAATGTTGACGACTACCTATTAAACAAACTATTAACTCCCAAACAACTTTTATATCAGTAATTAAAACACCATGCTTGTGTCTTAGGCAACCAGAGTTCTTTGAGCCTAGCAGTGTCCATAAGAATAAGGCTTCAAAAGTTGCATGACTCTGCAACTATAAAAGCTGCAGTAGACTGCATTAGTTTAAGTTTTCAATCATGTGTGAATGTGGGTCTTGTGAGAAGAAATGACATATACCACGAGTAAGTTGATGAGGGAATGCATTATGTAAGGTTATCTATTGATAACACCATCCATTAAAGAATGAAAAAGTCCTCCTATGTAGCAGAGACAAGTTCTAACTTAGTCTCCAACAATATGGAATTAGTCTCTGATAGGTTAAAAGTTAGTCTTCGATGAGCAATTCTTATTAGTCTCTCATGAGTAATTTTTGTTAGTCTCCAATGAACAAATTTTTTTAGTCTCCGAAGATAAATTTTTCTTAGTCTCTGATGAGTAATTTTGTTAGTCTCTGATGGCCAAATGACTTTGGCTCTAAACAAGTTATCCACCGATGAGTTTGGCACTGACTTGTTGAGTTTGGCACTAAACAATTTATCCATCGGTGAGTTCGGTGACAGCCAAGTGACTTTGACGGTAGTCAAATGAATTAACGACGAGTTTGCCGATGAACAAAATTTTTCCATTGATGGCCAACTTATCCACTGATGGCCAATTTATCCCCTAATGAGAAATTTATCCCCCGACATGTAAGACATCCCGTGACGGGTAATTTATCCCCTGATGGGTAAGACATCCCCTGACGAGTAATTTATTCCCTGACGGGTAATTTATCCCCTGACAGGAAATTCATCCCTGATGAACAAATGCATCCCCTGATGGTAGCTGCAACACCAGCCAATCTAGCAAATCACTTTATTCTAAGGTATTTACTGCCCAATACAGCCAACAGTTGATAACTATTCACCAAAAATGATCCAATGGCTCTTGTTGTTTGGCAAGTGATATAAATATATCATTTGGAGTTCAACCCTAGCCCCACTCCCATAAATTTCTATATAGTTGACCACCCACATAAATTTCAGGTTTACTTTCAAGAGTAATTATCCTTCTCAAGAGTAGCCCAAGCTTTTAACTTCCTTTGTAAAGCCAAAGACGTAAGAGTACTATATTAAAGATTTGCTCTTTTTCTGTACTATTTTGTCCTTTTATTCATGTCATGATTGTAAAACACTTTGTTTAAAAAACATGTTCTAAAGTGTCTTTTAACATCAAGAGTTATTAGTCATATATTCTAAAAAGTTATCCAAGAAGAGTGTAAGAAATGTTGACGACTACCTATTAAACAAACTATTAACTCCCAAACAACTTTTATATCAGTAATTAAAACACCATGCTTGTGTCTTAGGCAACCAGAGTTCTTTGAGCCTAGCAGTGTCCATAAGAATAAGGCTTCAAAAGTTGCATGACTCTGCAACTATAAAAGCTGCAGTAGACTGCATTAGTTTAAGTTTTCAATCATGTGTGAATGTGGGTCTTGTGAGAAGAAATGACACATACCACGAGTAAGTTGATGAGGGAATGTCTTATGTAAGGTTATCTATTGATAACACCATCCATTAAAGAATGAAAAAGTCCTCCTATGTAGCAGAGACAAGTTCTAACTTAGTCTCCGACAGTATGGAATTAGTCTCTGATAAGTTAAAAGTTAGTCTCCGATGAGCAATTCTTGTTAGTCTCTGATGAGCAATTCTTGTTAGTCTCCGACGAGCAATTTTTGTTAGTCTCCGACGAGCAATTTTTGGTCGTCTCCGACGAGCAATTTTTGTTTGTCTCCGACGAGCAATTTTTGTTAGTCTCCGACGAGCAATTTTTGTTAGTCTCTGAAAAGCAATTTTTGTAGTCTCCGATGAGCAATTTTATTAGTCTCTAATGGCCAAATGACTTTGGCACTGAACAAGTTATCCACTGATGAGTTTGGTGCTGACTTGTTGAGTTTGGCGCTTTACAATTTATCTAGTAGTGAGTTTGGCAACAGCCAAGTGACTTTGGTCGTAGTCAAATGAATTACCAATGAGTTTGGCGATGAACAAAATTTTTCCACTGATGGCCAATTTATCTCCTAACGGGAAATTTATCCCTTGACAGGTAATTTATCCCGTGATGGGTAAAACATCGCCAGACAGGTATTTTATCACATGATGGGTAAGACATCCCCTGACGAGTAATTTATACCCTGACGGGTAATTTGTCCCCTGACAGGAAATTCATCCCCTGACGAACAAATGAATCCCCCGATGGTTATCCCCTAATAACCGCTTTTATGCTACAGTGACTATCCATTGATGCGTAGTCTAGTTTTAAGGTGTAAAATATTACTTTCTTCAATTACTTAAGATAATATTAATTATTTGATAAATCTCATCATTTCAGATGTCATATTAAAGCATTAAAATATAAGGACATCACATATGCGCATTCTCATATCTATATCCAAGGCATAAAATTCTCGTGTTATGTCAATATGCATGTTTTGCAGAGTCTTTCACTCACCAGTGATTTGATTTCGAATTAGCTAAGGACCAAGGCAAGTATATACTCACTTTGTCTTTTTCATTTAATATGTATTATCATTCAATCGATATACGTAAGTATCTAGTGTTATGTTATATTTTATTCAAGTTCAATATCTTCAAAGATAAGTAATGTACGATCTATTAATCTGATATACGTGAAAAATGTTGTACTATAATCAAGCATTCTTTGGGTGGATGTTAGCTATTCAAATTCACTAACACACCAAGGTAAATCCTATATGGATATAAAAACACTTAATTTTTCTCACCCCATACTTGTAAAGTATATCTGTGTAGGTAACTAAACGCTAGTGGGATGCATCTGCCTAGCACCCGGGGCCTAGGAATGATAGGTGACGGAAACCAAGACATCGGTAACCAAACCCTCGCAAATAAAAGATTTCTGTTTTGACTACGTATGTCATTATGAAGAAATCAAATGGTGGTCAGGCTAGCTAACTGATATACTGTTTGATATGGAGTTCCTAAGGGCACGTGCACCAAATGGACATGGTTACAAGGCGCATATGAATTATTCAAGATTCTTTCAAGTAAAGGGTTAAATCCCTCGTTATCACTCGGGGACCCTGGAAGCTATATCGTTTTAATTTATCAAGAGGTATTGGTATTGTCTCTACCCAACCTCACAAACACCTAAGCCCTATCCATTATCTATCTTTCAAGGCTCACCCAATGCATGACTATATACTTGCGAGTGTAAATTGTTCACATGGTTATTGTTAGGTTTTATAACATTTGATGATGATTGTAATTAGAATACTTAGATATACAAATGTACAGAAAGTGCTAGTTTATAGCATTAGAGTTTTGTAGCTGGTAATTTACTCTCTGATTCATGTAATTTGTTTTTATAAGAGACTAAGTTAAACTTTCTATTATAAGAGACTATCAGAATTGTATCAGAGATTTCAACAAGTCAGAGACTATGTTTAGTCTATCGGAGACTAAAGAAATTGTTCATCAGAGACTACAGCTTAAAGTATCGGAGACTAATCTTGAGTCATCAGAGACTAAACGTAAGGCATCGGAGACTAAGATTAAGCAATCGGAGACTAAAGCTTAAGTTGTCGGAGACTAAAGCTTAAGTTGTCGGAGACTAAAGCTTAAGTTGTCGGAGACTAAACATTTGATTAGAGACTAAAGTTGAAGCTGTCAGAGACTAAATTAAAATTACTCTCTGATAGAAGACAAACTTCTAATTGGATTAGAAGTCATCTTTGATATGGAGATTTGAAGAGTTATTAAAGTCGAAGCTGGTTAGGAAACAAGAAGGAAGAGAACAACCAGAGAAAGAATCTATTCCGATTGTACATAGAAAATATATGTTGAATAGGATTAGAAGCTGAATTACGATTCATATTTGTAAGTTGTAATTAAATTTACAGAATTGTATTTAGAAGCTGTATGTTTGTAAAGATTTATAAATAGCGTACAGGATTTTGAAGCTGACAATTAGATTGTGATTGTTAGAATTTGTAATCAATTGTTCATCAATAAAAGCAATTGTTTATAAATTTGTTCTTGTTTTTGTTCTTTAATTTCCGCAAGTAAATATACTTTGAAGAACAGAAATTCAAAAAGATTTCAAGAACTTGTATTGCCCCCCCCCCCCCCCCCACCCCTACAAGTTCTAGGCTGTTTCACTGGGACAACAATTTGTATCAGAGCATATTAATTGATATATTTCAATTAACAAGATCCAAAGATGGCCAATGATGAAGGAAGCAGCTCCGACATAATGACATATGCAGGAAGTCGAGATGGTGGAACCAGAATTCCAGTTTTAAAAAGAGAAGAATATCCAATCTGGAAACAAAAGATGTATATGCACTTGAGGGCAACTGATCCTGAGTATATTGATAGGATTGAGAAGGGTCCCTATCAACCAAGGAAATTTGTTTCTTCAAAAACTGTGGAAGGAACAGTTATCCCTGAACACTTTGAACTTGCTGCAGAAAGTGATTACACCAATGAAGACAAGTTACAAGTGTTAAAGGATGCTAAAGTGATGAACATACTTTACAATGGACTGGATAAGAATATGTTCACAAGCATAATCAACTGCACAACATCTAAACAGATCTGGGACACCATCAAAGTCCTATGTGAGGGGACAGACCAAGTGAGAAAAAATAAAAGGTCATTGTTGACTCAACAATATGAATTCTTTCAAGCAAAGCCTGGTGAATCAATAACATCAGTTTATGACAGATTCAATGCTTTGCTTAATGACCTGAAAATACTTGGAAAGTCCTATGACAATGAAGATGTTAATACCACATTCATGAGGGCACTCCCACCAAGCGTGGATCCAAAACAACTGCAATAAGAGAAGCTCATGATTTGGATATTCTCACATTGGACAGGCTCTATGCAAATCTCAAGACATATGAATTAGAAATAGAGCAAAGGCAGAAGCTGCATGGCAGGGACAAAGGAGTTGCACTGATGGTTGAGACAAAGAAGTCTCATGAGGAGCTTGAAGATGACACTGATATTGCAAGCTTGATTGATGAAGAAACTGAATCAATCACTGATGATGACATGGAGGAATTCATCATTTTCATGGTGAAGCAATTCAAAAAATTTAGAGCTAGCAGGAAAGGAAGAAAATCATCAAGGAAGCCTATCCCAAAACGAGAAGGTCAAACTGTGACCTTTGACAAAAAGAAAATCAGATGTTAGAAAATCAGGGAATGATCTTGCTGACAAAAGATTCAAATCAAAGAGCAAGGCCTTGATTACAGAAGGTAAAGATTGGATTGACAGTGACTTTGAGGAAGAAATTGTCAACTTTGCCTTGATGGTTCAAATTGATGAACCAAGTGATTCTACTAAGGGCAAAAAGAAAAAATCATGGTTCTTGGATAGTGGATGTTCAAGACAAATGATAGTAGATAAGTCCCTGCTTAAACAGTATGAAGAAAATAATGGCCCTAAGGTAACATTTGGAGATGACAACAAAGGACATACAAAGGGTTATGGCAATGTTGAGTATGGTGATGTCATCTTCACTGAAGTATCACTAGTTGATGGCTTAAAGCATAATCTATTAAGTGTGAGTCAACTACGTGATAAGGGATTCTTTGTCACCTTTAAAGAAGATCTATGCCAAGTGTGTGACAAGGAATCTGGTAATGTGATATTGACAGGAAAAAGAAAAGGAAATTTGTACACTGCAAATTTAGTTTCTTCTACTGATCAAATCACATGCCTATATAGCAAAGCCTATGTTGATGAAAGTTGGCTTTGGCACAAGAAGCTCTCCCACTTAAATTTCAAAAACATCAACAGATTGGTGAGAAAAGGTTTAGTAGCTGGCATTCCTCAATTGGAATTTACACAAGAAGGGTTGTGTGACTCATGCCAGAAAGGAAAACAAAGAAGTGTGTCATTCAAGAGCAAACCAACAACAGCAATCACAGACCCTTTACAGTTATTACATATGGACTTATTTGGTCAAGTGAATGTGATGTCAATCTTAAGAAACAGATATGCTCTGGTTATAGTGGATGATTACACAAGGTATACTTGGGTCAAATACCTTCACTCAAAAGATGAAGCTGCTCAGTTAATTATTGATCATATCAAGAAAATAGAAACTGAGTTAAGAAAAACATTAAGGGTTATAAGGAGTGATAGATGAACAGAATTCAAAATTCTTAAGTGAATGAATTTTGCACTGAAAAAGGGATATCACATCAATTCTCAGCTCCAAGAACACCTCAACAAAATGGAGTTGTTGAGAGGAAAAATAGAACCCTTATTGAAGCAGTAAGGACAATGTTACAAGAGTCAAAGCTTCCAACCTATTTCTGGGAAGAAGCAATTAGTATTGCTTGCTTTACACAGAATAGATCCTTGATTAACAAGACTTACAACAAAACACCCTATGAGTTAATGACTGGGAGAAAACCAACTCTCAAGTTTTTGCATGTGTTTGGTTGTAAGTGCTTTGTGCTGAGAGATTCATCAGAAACTAGAGGAAAATTTGATAGCAAATCTGATGAAGCAATCTTCTTAGGTTATTCTCTATCAAGCAAGGCATATAGAGTGTATAACCTAAGAACAAAAGTCATTGTGGAATCCATACAAGTTGTTTTTGGTGATAACAAGATTCCAGGAATGATTGGACAAGGATTGCATGAACCTCTTAGTTTTGAAAATGAATTAGATGCATGGATGGATCCATCAGAGACTGAAAAATTACTTCTAGATGACAATTTTCCTCCAATCAGTGAGGGGGAGTTAATGATCGTACATGAGGTACCAAGGACTAATAATACATTAGAGACTAGAGAATTAGCATCTGATGAAATACAAGAGACTGGTACCACAAATGTACAATCAGAGACAACTAACACACCAGAGACTAGTCAAGATGAGACAAGTAGCTCCGGGAGCTAATAATGAAGAAGTCACTGGTTTAGGGGAAGCAGTCTTTGATCCAACAACTAGATTGGACAATGTCAATCTAGAAAATGAAGCCTCATCTTCAAGACTAAATCTGCCACCTGCAAGACCTTGGATGAGAGATCATACACCAGATTTAATCATTGGAGATTTAAGGAAGGAGTCAAGACAAGAAATGCAACACAAAATGAATGTTTTTATCTCAGTTTTCTGTCAAAAATTGAGCCAAAGAAAATTGAAGAAGCATTTCAAGATCCTGACTAGATAATAGCCATTCACGAAGAATTGAACCAATTCACAAGAAATAAGGTCTGGAGATTGGTGCCCAAACCAAGGAATAGATCAATAATTGGTGCCAAATGGATCTTTAAAAATAAATTGGATGAAGCTGGTACAATAACAAGGAATAAAGCAAGGCTGGTAGCAAAAGGTTATTTTCAAGAAGAAGGAATTGACTATGAAGAAACCTTTACACCAGTTGCAAGACTTCAAGCAATAAGGATTTTCTTGTCTTATGCAGCATATAAAAACGTCAAGGTGTACCAGATGGATGTCAAGAGTACTTTCTTGAATGGAAAATTGGAAGAAGATGTCTACGTTGAACAACCACCAGCTTTTGTATATTCCAAGTTTCCAAACCATGTCTACAAGTTAGATAAAACACTTTATGGCTTAAAACAAGCACCCAAAGCCTGGTATGATACTCTCTCTCAGTTTTTACTTGAAAATAAATTTGTTAGAGGTATCATAGATAAAACACTTTTTCACAGAAAACAAGGTTCTAATATAATACTTGTGCAAATATGTGGATGACATCATATTTGGTTCTACAAATGAAAAATTATGTGAAAGATTTTCAAAATTAATGCAGTCTAGATATGAAATGAGTATGATGGGTGAATTAACATTTTTCTTAGGATTACAAATAAACCAGTCAAATACACAAGTCAATCCAAATACATTAAGGACTTACTAAGAAAATATGATTTGGTTGATTGTACATCTGCAAAAACACCCATGGCTACTGCCACTAAGCTAGAAAATGATACAAAGGGAAAGAAAGTTGATATCACTAGCTATAGGGGCATGATAGGCTCACTTTTATATCTAACTACAAGTAGACCTGATATAATGTTTGCCACACGTTTGTGTGCAAGATTTCTTTTTTTTTTTTTGTTAAATTGGAAATGCAATAGAAGAAAAAGAAGAAACAGAACTAACGAGGGGCATACCCCCTGGCCTACTAGCACAGAACGCTAGCTAGGAAAACAAAACCCAAACAGGAAAGCAGCAAGCTAAACAGAACCAGAGCAAGCTAAACCGCCTCCTAAACAACAAAAAACATGGAAAGGCAATAGCCGAAAACCCACAGCAAGAGCCACACTAAGCAAGATTTCAAAACCTGACATGATTTCCTCACAATAGCACAACAGAGGCAACATCACTGTAGCAGCAAGGAAACACAGAAAAAACACCAATGAAGAAACAACACCAATGCAAAGCAACAGAAACAACTCTATTGCAGCAGCAGAAGAGACAGGAAACTGCGCAGATCAGACAGCAACACCACTATCATGAATTCCTCAGAATAACTCAGAGGCACCACCATCGCAGCAGCAAAGGAAAAAAGAATCAACATCAAAGCAACAGCAGCATAAACAATATCATTGCAGCAGGAGAAAAACACACAAGAAGCCATTGCTGAGACCAAAATTGTGCAAGAAAAAGCGAAGAACAGGCTACTAAAACTGAACTTGGAAGGCAGCAAACTAAACAGCTAACACTGCACTCGAACCACTACTACAGAAAACATCACTACATCAGCAGCCATCACCAGCTGTGATGCAACCAGCACTGCAGATGGGTTTAGATGCAACCAGCGCTGCAGCAGAAAAAACCAGAAGCAGAAAACAGCAGCAGGAAAAACCAGCAGCAGGGAAAGCCAGCAGCAGCAGCAACAACCAGCAACAGCTGCAGCAAACCTCACTGCAGGCACTACAACAACAGACATCAGCAACAAACAACTCTGCAAACACCAGCAGAAGCAGCTAGCACCAGCAAACACCAAACATCAGTAGAAAAAGATAACCACTTCAGCAGCAGCAAATAACTAACAATGCAGCATTGGAACTGCTGCTAACAGCAGAAGCAGTTTTCTGCAGGAGCAGCAGCAGCAAAAACACATCAATTTAGCAGCAGAACACACATCAATTCAGCAGCTAAAAACACAAAAGTTTCTGCAGACAACAAAGAGATGCAGAGAAGACATTTCAGCAGTGCAGCAGAGAAGACACTATTTGGCAGCTAGCTCAAATTCACAATATAAAATATTTCCATTTAATTTGAGAATTAAGGCAATTTCCAGTGAGCTAAACTGGGTTGTAAGCGCAGCGCTTTAGGAAAACCATTCCAACTGTGAAGCCTTGACTTCACTGTATAAATACAATCCTGAGCCACTTGTAAGTCATTGTGACCTTGACCTCCATGTCTCCTAAAGTTTCTTTCGAGCCAGATTTTGTATATCACTGTAATTATACATAAATGACTGATGAGCTTTGCCTCTGCAGTTTGCTTTATGGACATCAAATGAGCAAGATAATGAGTGAAAGAGATCCAAGGGCCAATCCAACCCGCCATGCCCATTACTCGAGCGAGGATAGAGGAGCTGAACCTGCAGTTAAAGAAAAGGTGAGCTGAAGATTCTTCTGGTTCATCACAGAATTGGCAAGGTGTGACTATTTTTGGAAGAATTTTGTCTTGGACTGCTAGCCAACCGAAAAAAGACATTCGAGGGATAGAAAGTGAATTCCATAGCAGGTTGTACCAGGGAGAAAGAGGAAGCTTCATTCGGATTGAGTTCCATATTTTACTTAAAGAGATCTTGGAAATGTCTTCTCCTTGCCAGAGAATCATGTCATGGTCCCTGCTTGGCTTAGGAAGTTGAGCAATAGATGTTCTCAGATCAATCAGCAGAGTGTAATTTGATGTAGGCAAGCACCAAGAGTTACCTGATATAAAGGAGTTTAGTTTCGAGCAAAAACTGCTATTTGCATTAGAGATAATGGGCATATCTGGCCTGTTGGCCAGGGGCTGTGAAGAGATCCAAGGGTCTTGCCAAGTAAGAATATTACATCCATTTCCTACTTTATAAGAGATAAACCCCCGGGCTAGATCTCGAAGTTTGAGAATTTTCCTCCAGATCCACGAGGAGTCTTGAGATGTAGGAACTGTCCAGAAACCATAACGAGAAAGTTTATAGTTTCGGATCCAGGTGACCCAAGGGGAATTGCAGTTCCAGTCAATAATCTGCAGCAACCTGTGAAGGATTTGAGCTTTGTTCCAATCTTCCACTTGCTTAATGCCAAGGCCACCTTCCCTTCTAGGAAGGGCTACATGTTTCCAAGCAACTTTGCATCCGTAATTGGAAAGAGAAGAACCTTTCCATAGGAAATGAGTAAAAATTTGAGTGATCTTTTTAGAAACTG